>CM053582.1:240979896-241009007 GCA_028627135.1 Pseudochirops cupreus
AACTGTTAAGTTCAACTCAATTATCAGTGTGACTTTGGGAAATTCTCTTCATATCCTTGGACTTCACTTTTTCCCATTATAAAATAAGGGACTAAGATCCCTCCTACTTCTAACATTTATGTTGTGGTATTTCTGTTGGCTTTGAACATTTCTTCCATTTCTATGTGGGTGCCCTGACCTCTAAAAATCTAATCTACCCATATCATCCATAGTTTGGGATTTTAATTACACAAAATGGGGCAGTGTGGTCTTTTTTTTTTTAACATGAAAACATACATATCTATTCAACAAAATTTTTTAAAATTATTATTCGTCTTTCAAAGTTCCATGGATTTTTATCCTTCTATAATTCCCAGAAATAGTGAAATTCAAAGGGCCTATTAGGTTTCAGCCTCAGACCAGAGTTTAGAGAAATTGTCCTGACTGCCCTACTCATTTGGTAAATAAGCATTCCACCATGCCATTGTAGTATGAGTCACCTGTGCTCTGTGCCACATAGGGCTTACATAATAAATAACTAAATGGCACAGGAGAGCACCCCGGGGCCATCATGCCAGCCTCAGGTTTCTCTGAGATGGAACTGAAGCCAGCTTGAATCTGGCTCAGGGCAACCTCTCAAGCTCAACCAGATTCCAATTCTTATCATTTCATCTCATTGAATGTGAAAGCCAAAAGGGGCTTCTGAGACCATTAAGTCCCATCCCACATTTTACAGATGGGGAAACTGAGGCTAAGAGAATGGAAATACATATAGAATGCAGCTTATAAATAGAGAGCTGGAAGGGACCTCACCGGTCATCTGAAACAACTCCCTCATTCTACAGATGAGGAAATGAAAGCCCAGAAAACCTAGATAACTTTCCCCAGGTCATACTGTTAGTAGGCGTCAGAGCTCAAGGTCACCTAGGTGACAGTCAGGAGCAGAGGTGGGATTGCAGGGCAGGTCCTCTGACTTCAAATTCAGCAGTTTCTTCCCACTGCCCACACTGTACAATGATCAGACTGGGGGCCGGAGAGACTGGCCAGAAGAGCTGGCACCATTCCCTTCCTTGTTCTGCACTCAGTGGTTTGTAGCAGAATGAGCACCTGAGGAACCTGACATGGGTTAGTCTGAATGGGTGGTGGACAAGCCCCCGAATGTGCAGTCAGAAAGCCTGAATTCACATCCCGGTTCTACCACTAGCCATAACAATAATAATGAATGATAACAATGGCTCACATTAATGTAGTGCTCAGTGGGCCTGGCACTGCACTAAGCATTTTACAATTATTATCTCACTTGATCCTCACAACCACCCTGGGAAAGAGATGGTATTATTCTCCCCATTTTACAGGTGAAGAAACTGAGGCAGACAACAGTTAAGTGACTTACCCAGGGTCACACAGCTAGTGTCTGAGGGCATGTTTGAACTCAGATCTTCCTGACTCCAGGCCCAACACTCTATGCACTTGTGGCATCAAACTGGCCGAGATCCTCTGTTTTGTCACCTACAAAGAGAAGGGGTTGGACTGGATACTAAGAACCCTTCCAGCTCTCAATTCCAGGATTTTGGGCTATCCTTCCAAAGGTTACAACATGGGTTCTACCTACCAGGGAAGGGGATGGGTGAACTGGTTTCTGTAAAGTCCTTCAAGACCTAAGATTCGGATATCTTGCTGTTCACATACCTGGATACTTGGTACAGTGGGTACAGGGCTTGTCTTGGATTCAAGAAGACCTGAGTGCAAAGCTGTAATGTGAATGGGATAATAAGATCTTCCCTGCCCATTAATAGGCCTCATGTGGAGCCCACTGGGGGAAGGACTTGCCTAAGGAGGGGCTTGCGTAGAGGGAAGTTTGCTTGTAGAGAGGCTTTCATACCTTTTGCCAATTTCTAATTAGGCACTGAGTCTTGAGGGTTGTGATACCTTCTGGCTCCAACAAGTGTATATATACTCTGAGTTGGTATTTTGCTTTGGGGGCTCACTTCTGAGAAGGATCTTGTGATTCCCTGGTTGAGATTCTGAGTGACCATATGTTCAGAGCTTCCTGACTGTTGAGATGCAAAGGCTCTCTCGATCCAGGGATGTATGTAAAGTGTGTAGCTGATTCAGGCAGTCAGAGCCCTGTCTGTTGGTCTGTATTTCTCTGCTTGTATTTTCTCTGAAGTTCAGGGTGCTGACTTTCCCCCTGAACTAGTGAATATAATTTTTTAAAGACTGTTGGCCCCTTAAACAGCTATCTTTCCTAGTAAAGTAGATCTAAGAACCTGTGCTAGTAGCCATTCTGAGTATGGCAGTGTGGTTGCCACTACAAAAGCTGACCTCTGGCATGTACTAGCTATGTGACCCTGGGAAAGTCCCTAACCCCTCTGTGCCTCAGCTATGTCCTCTATAAAATGGAGATATTAATACTTGTGACACCTATAATAGGGTGTGGTTATGAGGGTCAGATAAAATAATACATGCAAGGCATTCTGCAAACTGCTTAATGCAAACGTCAGCTTGTGTGAGCCTGGGCAAGTCACTTAATTTCTCAGGGCTCTAGGTAGCTCAATCACATTAAGTGGCACAGAAGGTACCCTCCTACATTACCAGGGAGAGTTTCCTATGCCAATGGAATCAAGAGTTCATCCTCAATCTTTATCCCTAACCTATAAATGTCAGCTATTATTATTATAAACTCTCTACAATTTATAGTCTTAGAGAGTTTGCCTGAGACTCAGAGAGGTTATGATTTACCTTTGGTCACACAGTATTAGTGGCAAGACTTGAATCCAGATCTTCCTAACTCACATCCTATCCACTGTGACATACTGCTAGTAGCAGTAGTAGTCGTAGTAGTAGTAGTAACAGTAGTAGTAGTCATAGTAGTGGTGGTGGTAGAGGTAGAGAAGCAGTAGTAGTAGCAGTAGCAGTAGTAGTAGTAGTAGAATAGTAGTAGTAGTAGTAGTCATAGTAGTAGTAGTAGTAGCAGCAGCAGCAGCAGCAGTATTAGTAGTAGTAGTCATAGTAGTAGTAGTAGTGGTGGTGGTAGTGGTAGAGAAGCAGTAGTAGTAGCAGTAGCAGTAGTAGCAGTAGTAGTATAGTAGTAGTAGTCATAGTAGTAGTAGTAGTAGTAGCAGCAGCAGCAGCAGTAGTAGTAGTAGTAGTTGTTGTAGTGGTGGTGGTGGTGGTAGTAGCAGCAGCAGCAGCAGTACTATTAGTAACACTAGAAGTAACAATATCACTGGTAGTACTACTAATAGTAATGGTACTAGCAGCAGTACTAGTAACAGTAGTAGTAGTAGCAGTAGTAGTAGTAATAGTAGTAGTAGCAGTACTGCTTTTAAGTACTAGTAGATTCAGCAATAGTACTACTACCACCGCATACTAGTACTATTAGTAGTAGCAGCAGTACTAGTGATAGTAGTACTAGTAGCTGTACTAGTAATAATAGTGGTAGTAGTACTGGCAGTAGTAGTAGCACTAGTGATAATGGTAGAAATAGCAGGAGTACTAGTGGTGGTGGTAGTAGTAGTACGAGTGGTTATAATCATAGCAGAAATAAGCCGAGACCAGGAACCAGGAGCACCCAGTCCTAGGATTGTCTCCACCACTCAATAGTCATGTGACTTCAGCAACTTAAGTCTCTCTTCTCCTCAGTTTGCTTGCCTATAAAGAATGTATAGCAATACCCAGCCTACCTACTTTTACAGAGTTGTTCTGGATGATTAAATGAGGTCATAAATGTGAAAGCAGATTTATGGGGGGGGAATCAACTGCTTGCTCAGCTTTTGGGCAGAAACTGGCTCTTCTCTCTCCTCCCTTCTCAATGAAACATCAATCAGCAAGTCATTTACTGAGTGCCTGCTATACACCTAGCACTTCTCCTCCTCTCCCTCCTTTCCTGCCTTTCTTCCCCTATTGTCGCCTTCTTTGACCCACCCTCTCTAACTCTCACTTTCATCTTTCATCCTTTCAACTTTCTCTTCCTCCTAGTGAACAATTTAATCTCTATTCCCTCTCTCTCCATCTCCCTCTTATCTCTCTCTCTTCCTTCCCTCCCATCTTCACCTTCTTTCTCTCTCATTTCTCCCTTCCTCCCATTTTCACCTTTCTTCCTCCCACCTTCATCCTTTTTTTCTATCTCCACCCTTCCTCAATAATTCCAGAGAAAGCCCATATTTATTTTTCAGATATTAGATCTTAAAGAAATGACAGACATCAGAATGCCTAGCACTGGACCCTTGACATAGGACATACTAGATTTTTTAAATGGCTAATTGAATTAATGGCTGAAAGAGTGAATCAATCCAGTCTGACTCCTTAATTTTATAGATGAAGAAACTGAAGTCCAGAGAAGACAAATGACTTGCTCAAAGTCACAAGTTCATTAGTCACAAAACCAGGACTAGAATCCTTACTTTCCAGTTTCTTCTTTTCTCCTAACCCTAGAATTAACCCTAGGCTAGGACACTCTGGCTTGAGATCTTAGATGTGAGAATCAGCAAGCAGGATTCATGTCCAGGATCAGGGTTCTAGCTTTCTCCAGGCTCATTGGTCTCTCCCCCTCTTTCTAACCTGTGGTAGTAAACATTAATTATTAACATCTAAAATAATTGGTGCTCATAACAGAGCCACTCAGGATGAAGGAGCGTGGCTGGCTTTAACCAATTCGACTTACATTACTTGATTAATTAAAGCTGAGGCTTTATGAGACACCCTCAGGTTTCAAAATGCATTCTTCCCAGGCTCCAGGATAAGGACAAGGAGGAATATACTATTCATGAGATGCCAGAAGTGTCCTAAGCAAAATCTGAGAGGCCAACTAATGGGTTTTATTGGAGTCAATTTAAAATAGTAACCGCCCATTCAAACTGGCATCACCCTCACCCACAATGGATGGTGCATTTTATATCTACACCTTGGAACTTGATATACTCTTTGTAAATTACAGGCTTCTGCAAAATGCTATTAGATGATTCATATGTGGAACATGGAATGCTCTTGAGAGGGAGAGAAATACAGAGGTGTGGTCAGGAGCTTCAGGGCCAGAGCTGAGCAATGCCTCCTCATCTTCAGCCATGGCTGCTCTGTGGACCCTGAGCATTCAGTGGGGCAGCCCATTAAGAGAGCCACAAACTGTGAGCACAGGACAGGAGGAGAGATCATCTCATCCAACCCATTTTGGTTTTTTACAGGAAAGGAAACTAAGACACAGAGGGATGGTATTACTTGCCCAGGGACAGATGGTCAACGATTGCTTTGTTCTCAACTTGCGTCTCAGGGATAATTAGTAGATACCAACTATGGATTGTAAGTTCCATATGGGCAGGAGCTATTTTTGTCTTTTTCTTTGTATCTGGCAAAGTGCCTGGCAAATAGTAGGCATTTAATCAATGCTTAGTAAGTGTGTAGGGGAAAAAAACCCTCCAGTTACTGTCAAACTACAGGACAAGAAATTGACAAGCGAATTTTGTTCATGGTGTTCTCCAACTTCCCTTTTTGGTGTCTGTGACATTTTCTATTCTTCCCCACCCAGACTCCTCTGCCCCGAACATGCTCTGACTGTTATAGGCTCACAGATCTTCATCGGGAAGAAGCCTCAGAAGGCATCTAGACCAATCCCTCTAGTTTTACAGATGAGGAAAACAAGGGCCAGAGGAGTTGTCATTTGCCCATGATCACGCAGATAAGAAGCATCAAGGATTTGAAGTCAAGTCTTTGGGCTGCAGAGGATCTCATAAACTCAGCCACAAGGCAGTTTAAATAATTGATAATACATTCAAAGTGTTACTATTCCAAAGGGCTTTCAACATTTTAACATAAGATAATCTCTTTACCCAAAGTTATAAATTTCAAATAGTGTAACCTCAAACTCCCCCACAATGAAGAAGAAAAGGGGCCTTCCCAATGTTCCTCAAAATCACACCACAGGTTGAGGCCTACTCCAGTAGGCATCCTTGCCTGCCAACTACAATCTTTCTTATTCCAAGGAGTACCATAACCTGTTTCACCAAGGAAAGACAAGGACCCCAAATGTTTACAAATGACATTTGTTCTGACATAGTGCCACCAAAATAAATCCCTATATAATCCATGACCTTGCTAGAACTTTGGGGCTCACAAAGACCCCTCAAACCAGGGCTATTTTTTTACAGACCTACAGTTAAAATGGACCTCTAAGGCCACCTAATCCCATCTCTTCATTTTTCAGTTGAGGAAACTGAGACTCAGACTTGGGGTCTCTGGTCACATGGTTCTCCCAAGATCACACAGTAAGCAACACAGGTAAGATTTGAACCCAAATTCTCTGAGTTAGCTTTTTTTCAGAATTAACATTTTTTTCCTTTATACTATATACTGCCTCCTTTCTCCATGAAGGTGGAGATGGAAGAGGCAAAGGCCCATGTCTCAGATTTCGATTTTCCCTTCCTCTACAATGCCTTTGACCTTTTCCCATATCTTATGAAGGAGAACAGTTAATAAGTTCACTTAATGAACTCTGCCTTCAAGGTGGACATGGTAGCTATCTGTTTAAAGGATTTGTCTGCAGTGGGTGCTGCATGAACATTTAACAACAGCCCCCACTGAATTCATAGAAACTGGAGTAGACAACTCCCAGGTAGGTCTCTTCAGGCCCCTTCAGCCTCTAGGACCCCCAAGGATTTCAAGGGGATGCTTGGACAGTCACCCTGTCAATGCAATTAATCAGTCTTAGAGCAAAATCACAGAATAATAAAAACTGCTATTTGCATAGCACTTTATCTCTTCTGAAATATGCTACAAAAAGTATTTCATTTGACCCTCTCAATAACCTGCAGAATGTTAGAGCTGCACCAATCCCATTTAACAGCTAAGGAAACCGAGGGCGAAATAGGTTGAGGGAGCCATCCATAGTCACTGATATGAAGTATCTGGTGGAATTTAAACCCATCTTCCCAACTCTAGGTCAAGCACACAATCTTCTATGACCCCCTAATCACCTCTCTGTTTTACTGGTACGGGTCTTTTTAAAAAATCACCCAGACCAATCTGTTCATTTTATAAAGGAGGCCTAATAAAGTGACTTGGAAAATCTCTAAGTTTACAAATAGATAACTGAGGCCCAGAGAGGTAAAGCAACTTTCCCAAGGTTACACAGTAAGCCAAGTAGAAGAGCTGGAGGTAGAACTTATGTCTTCTAACACCCAGTCCACTGTTCTTTAAAGTTCTCTTCCTGTTTCAAGTAAGCTTAAAATGTAAGAGAGGAATAATGTTTACACCACATGCTGGGGCGTAGGAGTATTTTAAATAGCCAAATATAGCCAACCTTTCCACTATCTGAGCTAAGGACAAAGCTCATGGCTCTCATGGATAAATGATTCCCACTGGCATTTTAACCAGCAGCCTCAGCCTCCCCCAGTGCCCAGTCTTTAGAAGAGCAGCCAGCATAATTGTGTTATCACGAAGAAAGCCAGGGAGAGCATGAGGGACACACAATCTGAAACTAATGAGGTTAACTTTAAAAATCTTCCCAGTTAGTGAGACTTTGAACATCCGCTGGCCAAACAGAACCCCTTCTCTGTGAGAATGTGGGGGAACAGAAAAGGCTTGAAGGAGCCTAGAAATGGTTCACTTAAATTGAACAGCATATCCCAAATCCCTGAAGGGGACTAAAACTAAATGGCTTTTGGGAGAAGAGGGAGGGAGAGAGGGAAAGGAAAAAAGGAAAGAGAGAAGGGAAGGCAAGAAGAGTGGAGAGAGATGGTAAAGATAGAAGGGAGAGAGAGGAGAAGAAAAGGGTAAAGACAAGAAAATGTGAAAGGAGGAGGAAAGAAGGTGAAAATGGGAGGGAGGGAGAAATGAGAGAGAAAGAAGGGAGAGAGAGAAAAGAAATGAAGATGGGAAGGAAGGTAAGGAGGAGTGAGAAGGGCAAGAGAGGCTAAATTTTTCTATGGGTTAAAGGGAAAGAATGAAAGTGTGAAAGAAGAAAGTGAGAGAATTTGGCTGAGACAAAGAGGGCTATAAAGGGAGAAGGGAAGAAAGAAGGCAGAGACAGAGACAGAGACAGAGGGAGGTACAAGGCATGGTACAATAAATGATCTGCTGTTTGAGGTTTGATTAAGAGAGAGCTCAAGGAAGAGCCAGTTTCTACCCAGAATCTGTGCAAGCTGCTGATTTTTTTCCCCCTATAAATCTGCCTTTCTGTTTCTGTGGTCATCTAATTTGAAATCGGGCTTTAGCAACCCATTCCCTTTTTGATCCAAGGCCTTCTAGTGGGCTGTGGACTTCCATCTTTGCTTAAAATGTGTTTGAACTGGACCTCTTGCTCTAACTATTCTCCCTTCAGCTCATACGGGGCCTGAGTCTTTCCAACAGTACTAGAGCTGCTTTTTTCTCAATTTAGTCCCAGGGATAAGTGATAAAATACTAACTAAAGATTTTAAGCTTCTTGAAGGATGGGACTTTTATTTATTTATTTTTGGGGGGGCAGGGGCTTTTCATTGTATCTCCAGCACTTGGCAGAGTGTTTGGCAAACAGTAAGCACTTAACAGATGCTTTAATTAAATGAGAAAATATAGATATGGAGGCAACTTATTTCATGAGTTTGATAGTCCAACAGCTCAGTCAATACCTAAAGGAGATGTCCCCAACAGCTAATCCAGAACTTCTTGGATCACCCACAGAAGAAGGCCACACACC
Source organism: Pseudochirops cupreus (assembly GCA_028627135.1). NCBI lineage: Eukaryota > Metazoa > Chordata > Mammalia > Diprotodontia > Pseudocheiridae > Pseudochirops > Pseudochirops cupreus. The sequence goes on from CM053582.1 coordinate 240,988,544, forward strand.
CTGCTCTGTCCTACCAGAAGCCACGGACCTTCAACAGGGCACAGCTGGGTCAAAAGTGAAAAGCTGATTCAGCAATGTCAAGAACATCTGACGGTTTGATGTTCTAAGTACCGACCTCCTGGAAGAGCAGAATGCGAATACAGCACCATACCTGGAATAGGAAGACCTGAGTTCAAATGTGACCTCACACATTCACTAGCTGTATGACCCTGAGCAAGTCCCTTAACTTCTGTCTGCCTCAGTTTGTCATGAGGAGCAAATAAGAATTATAAAGCACTTAGCACAGTGCCTGCTACATCAGAGTACTGTGTAAATGTTAGCATTATTATCATTAATAGTTATCACTTATTGCTTCATGCATAAGTTTTTGTCAATTCACACTTGTGAGTAGTTCGTGTTTTTTAACTTTTTTTTGGCATAAAAAAAAACAGCTCTTTAATACTTAATTAAAATTGTGCATAGAGTACCTTTCTTCTCTCTTCTGGGGGAGGACCCTTGACATGAGGTGAACCTAAGCTTGAAGTCTTTCCCCCAGGGCTCTACAGTGAGATGATAAAGTGCCAAAGAACATGAGAAAAAAACCTGACCCTTCTCCTTAGGGACCAAGCTTCCCTAGGACTGAACTCAGTCTTCCCACCTAGGTCCAAAGCTAAGGATCCCTTTGGAAGAAAAGGGCACATGTCCCCTGAGTCAGCAGCAGATCCAGTATTGTCACATTTAGGAAACCTGTCTCAGATTCTAAGAGTTACTTAGCCCTAAGAGTTTAATTCCTTATTAAATTAATTATTTAATTTAATTAATAATATAATAATTAATTATTAATATTATTCTCAGAATATTTTTAAGTGCATAAAATAAAATAGGACTATAAAGGAAGCCAATTGTGTTGAAATACCTCTGTGTGTGTGTGTGTATGTGTGTTTGTATACGTGTGTATATATATATATATATATATATATATCTGCACGTAGTTTTTTTTAACAAGTTCATGGACCCCAGCTCAAGGTTGCCCTTGAAGGGACCACGAAGCTCAAGCTTCTTGAGCAAGTACGTGGTCAGCCCTATGCTTCAGGAAGATTATTTTCCCAGCTATTGGGAAGATGGGTTGGATAGAAGAAGGACTAAAGGCAGGGAAATCAATTAGGAGACTACTGCAAGACATGATGAGGGCCTAAACAATGGTGGCAGCCATGTGAGTAGAAAGAAGGATCCAGAAGAGAAATCTATTGTAGAGGCAGAACTGATAACACCTGGCAATTTGCAGGTTGTGGACGGTGAGGGAGAATGAAAAATTGAGGATGACGGCAAGGTTGAGAACTTGGGTACTTAGAAGGATGGTGGTACCCTTGAAATAAATGGGGATCTTAGCAGGGATAGGTTTTGAGGAAAAGATATTGAGTTCTGCTTGAGTCATGTTGAGATGTCCACAAGATGTCCAATTAGAAATGAATGAATGAATGAAAAAGCAAATATTGGGGTGGCTAGGTGGCACAGTGAATAGAGCAACCATTCTGGAGTCAGGAGGGCCTGAGTTCAAATCCATCCTCAGACACTTAACACTTACTAGTCGTGTGACCTTGGGCAAGTCACTTAACGCCAACTGCCCTGCCTTCCCCACTCCAAAAAGCAAAAAAAAAAAAAAAAAAAAAAGCAAGCATGTATTACTACATGTAATGTACCATGCCAACCACTATGCCAGGCATTAGAGTTACAAATACAAAAAGGTAATAGCAGCCCTGCCTTCAGGAAGCTTACATTCTAACATTCTAAAGAGGGGGGACAACACACAAAGTGAAAGGAGTTATGGAGAAGTAAAGAACCTCAATCCAGAAACAATGTTAGGGATCTTATTCAAAAAAAGGGGAAAGGGGGAAAGAGAGGCTGAGGAGGCTCATGGCAGTGACCAGAAGGGTCCTAAGGTAAAGGAGACCTCTGCCTATTAGATCTCCTGGGTAACTTATCACAGACTGTGGTAACAACATAACAGCCTCCAAGAAACCTGGAGCAGCACAGAGGCCCCCTGGGATGGGGCAATAGTCTCCAAGGTGGACTGAAACTCTACCTTCTTTATAGATATCGCTCTCTCCTATTCTGAAGATCTCCAAAGAAGGAAATCCCATGTAATACACTGGCAATTCTGCTAGATGCTGGCTAGATGCTCTGAGAGGTAGGCATGGCCTATGAGAACTACCTTTGAGCAACAATAGCCATGGAAAATGGATATTTATACATTTCCAAGGGACAAAAATTCCCAAAGTAGCTGTAACACATGGGTACATGCTCCCCTCCACCATTTATGAGGGCTTTACAATGTATTCTAACTGCACATTCTAATTACCGTATGTGATTCCCAGCAATTACCCAAATTAAATATGTTGATATAATTACCCCAATTACAGAATTGTACAATAGTTTAGCAAAAACCCTCATTTGGGGAAGAAAATGCAAAAAGGAAGAAACATTATGAGCAGAAGAGCCCGGAGGTTTTGAAGCCCCATGAGGAAATATGTCCTTTGCCTAACACGTAAAATTAACAGGCCAGGAGATGGGCTACTGAGTATGTGTGCCAAACCATCCTCCCATAGCAAAAAGGATAGGCTGCAATTCTTAAGGTCAACCTGAATTCCTGTAGCCATCTGAAAAGGATGTGGAGTTCTGTCTATACCTCTATTGAGTTTTTATGTATGACGCAGAATCTCTCCTTTATCTCAGCCTGAACCAGAGGAAAGGTATGTTAGGTACAGTCTTTAACAACACAGGTGCCAGGAGGACTAGTCATTTAGCTGAGGCTGGAGCTAAAGAAAGCAGGAAGCAGGTCAGGCCCCAGGCAAAAAATGGGAATCAATCAATTAGCAAGACAGGGGACATACCAAAAATATAGGACATAATTCCTGCCCTTAATAATGCCTTCATTTACATTTACAACTCATTCATTCATTAATTTTCTCATTCATTCAACAAGCATTCACTCAAAAAAAAAAAAACTAGGCCCTGCATTAGGCCCTGGGGATAAAGTCCCTGTCCTCAAGAAACTTAAATTCTATGAGAGAAACCACATGAGCACAGAAAGGCAAATATATGCGTGTGTGTATATAAGTATGTATATGTATATATGTGTTTCAATGCATATATAGATAGATATAGACATAGACAGACAGAGGCCCCAGCAACTGAGGGTATCAGCATAGCTTCCCTATAGGAGGGGGCACTTGGGCAGAGCTTTGAAGGAAGCTAGGAATTCTATGAATCTATAAAGCTGTGGCAAGGAGGAAATACCTTCCAGGCATGGAGACCGGAGATGGCCCATCATGCACAGGGCCAGGCTGCCTAGTAAGCAGAGGCTATGGAGGATAGCAAGATGCAATAAGCCTCAAATGGGAGGCTAGAATTGGCCTGTGGAAAGGCTTCACGAGCCAAAAAGAGGAGCTTGTCTTCTATCTCAGGGGCAAGAGGAAGCCACTGGAGTGTTCAGGGCAAAGAAATAATGCTTTAAGAATATTGAAGCGATGGGGACAACTAGGTGACACAGTGAATAGAGCACCGACCCCAGAGTCAGGAGGACCCGAGTTCAAATCGAGACTCAGACACTTAACACTTACTAGCCATGTGACCTTGGGCAAGTCACTTAACTCCAATTGCCCCTCCAGAAAAAAAAAAAAGAATATTCAAGTGACCACGTCCAGCAGTTCTTAATTCAGGACTAGCATTCCAGAGAGAGGTGAGGGCTGGGAGTCTTTTGCTTAGAGATAATTGACAGGCAGCTAGGCAGGACAGTGGATCTAGAGCACTGGGCTTGGAATCAGGAAGACTGACCCAAACACTTACCTGATATGTGACCCTGGGCAAGTCACTTAAACCCTGTTTGCTTTAGTTCCTTATCTGTAAAATGAGCTGGAGAAGGAAAGGACTAATCACTCTAGTATCTTTGCCAAGAAACCACAAATGGGGTCACTGAGAGTCAGTAACCGTTGAAAAATGACGGAACAACAAACTAAAACCGCCGATGAGAGATGGTCGCAAGATCGCCAAGAGAGACCAGAGAGAAGAGGACCCAAGACAAACTAGTAAGTAGCAGAACCGGGATTTAAATCCTCATACAAAAATACAAGTAGTCTGGGTCTTTACATATAGTATCTTATGTGATCCTAAGAGGCAGCATTTATCTACAGCACCTTCAGGTCTGCAAAGCACTGAACAGATATTCTCTGATCTCTGTAACTCTGGGAAGCAGGGGCTATCCTCACTACTTTGAGTTGCATAGGGTCACACAGCAAGGGTCTAAGGGGAGAGTCAAACTCAAGAAGTCTTCCTAACTCCAAGTGCAGTGCTCCATCTACCACCTAATCTTGTTCACTATTATTCAGTCCTCACAACCACAAAGAGGTAGGGAATGCAAATAGTTATCTTCTTCGGTCTCTGGGGAAGCTGAAGTGACTTCCCTAAGGCCAGCGCTCTATGGAATTTACATTCTAGCTGGGGAAACCAAACTAATGCATACATGCTACAATAAGAGGACAAATAAGGGCAAAAAGGGTTCAGGGAAGGGAGTGATCAGTGGAGATCAGAGGAGAGCTTTGTCACAGAAATGTGATGCAATAGGAAGTCAGCAAAGTCTACCCAACACTCCCATTGTGCCTGTCTGGGCCTTTTTCTCCTTCATCACTGCACCCAGAGCCTGGGGCTCTGCTAGTCCCACCAGACCACAGGGAGTATTCATTCCCTCTAAAGCAAAAGGGACTTTCTTTAAATAAGGAAACTTGTTTTCTTAAACAGGGTCTTAGAGAAGGCAATAAAATCTCAAATAGTGGACATTCAGGCATCCAAGCACCTTGGCTTGGTGAGCTGCTGGGATGTAGTTGGGTTCTCCTGGCATTCTTCAAAGCAGGTTATGTAGGTGATCATCTTTTCCACCTGGATGGGACAGGAAGAATAAAGGCCAGAGAACAAATCTTTGATAAAGACTGAAGAAAACACAGGTAGATTGCCAACTTTAGTCTGTGATTGAAGACCTGGCCCAACTAAACAGGACCCACTTTTTAACTCCTCACTTCTTATGCTACCACTATAGTTATATTAATACTGTTTCTATGACCTAGAACACACCATGGCTAATATACTCTGGCAAATGTCTGTCAACATGTCCTATTCATCTTCCATCACCCACAGCGCCCTGCACAGTGCCTGGCCCATAATACTTGTCAATAAGTACTAGATTGATGGGTTGGCTAGCATCCATTAGTTTTCAGCAAATCTGGGAATCATGCCACTTCTACAGGTACCAGTTCAATTCTGTACCATCAGCATTTTAGGGGGAAGGGGATGCCCTTATATTCCAAAAGTTGGTAGGCATATCCTATCAGTGAAGTTACAGATTCACTGGCCCACTGAAGTAGTATACAAAGATTGGTGAATTATGTCTCCACTAAACACAAAACAAAAGGAAGTGGGCTTTATCTGTAACAGGAGGGACTTAGGGTAAATAGAAAACAACCTAACTCCCCTCCAACAGAGACTGTGAGACTCTTTCTTACCTGAGGTGGCATAACTTTGCTGCTCTTAGAGGTGGGAACAAATTGGAAGACTGACCTTTTAAAGTCATATACTGATATGGGAGACCTCAGCTTAACCCAAGGACTAGTCACATTGTGCATGTGCATACTCTCTCTCTCTCTCTCACATGCCCCCCCTTCTCCCTTACCCCGCCCCCCCTTACACTTAGTCTGGTCTGGAAGAGGGTAGGGGGCAGTGAAGTGGTGCAGTGTATAAAATACTGGCCCTGGAGTCAGGAGAATCAGAGTTCAAATCCAGTCTCAGACATTTATTAGCTGCGTGACCCTCGGCAAGTTACTTAACCCTGTTTGCCTCAGTCATTTGTAAAACGAACTGGAGAAGGAAATGGCAAAACACTCCAGTATCTTTGCCAAGAAAACCCAAAAATGGGGTTATAGAGAGTCAGACAAGACTGAAACAACTCAACAACAAAAGCGATTAAAAAGGAAGGAAAACAATGAGAGAAGAGAGAGCAAAGAAGAACAAAAAGAAAAGTGGTCTTAGGCAAAGAATTCAGTATTTCAGGCTCTAACTGCAGACCTGCTGGTGTCAGGGTGAGGCTGCTCCACTGATTCACCTGATTAACAGGAGCTCAGGTTTTCATCGGTGTTCCAAAGACAGGAAGGCCACTTGGCCAAGGGACTCCCTGGATGGGACATGAAAGACGCCAAGGAAGGGCTTCTGAATAAAATGTATTTCTATTCTTTGGACTCACAAAGTGCTCCCGAGTCGGTTCTCTGAATGCCAGGAGCTAGAGCCTGGACTTTGTTCCCAATGAGCTACATGACAGCACAGGGCACTGGACTGAGAATTGGGGAGTCTGGGCCCAAGTACTGACCCTGCTGCTAACTACATGATTTTAAAGCCAGTCCAGGCACCTCTCGGAGAGGGTAGACCTAGATCATCCCTTAGAGCGCTCCAAGCTCTGACTGTCTAGGGCTCGAACAATAGACTGTCTATTTCCAAACCAACGTGAGACCAAAAACCATGCTTCAGCAGTCACTTCCTAAAAGGACAAATAACCTCAGACATGACCTGACTAAAGACTTAATACTATGTTAGTCACAGACTTAATTAACAATAGGGAATAAGGAAATTTATAGAAAATGTGTAGAAATAGTGTTTCTGTTTGCATTTCTACCCCCAAAACTAATTCATATAAGTGGTTCTGCCTGGACCACTATCCAGTATAAAAGAAAACATGTAGGCATTTTTAAAGGCTGTCTTGAATTTCACAAATCTAAGATTTTACAGCAGGGCACCAGAACTGAGCAACACTTTCAATGCAGATGATAATTAGCCACAGGAAGGGAACTTCAAATAAATACATAATTTGTCAACTGTTCTTCACAAACTACAGACAACAGCCAGGGGTGTGTGCTTCCTAACAGCAATTCGTATTCATGGTGAAATACCAAGATAAGGTAGAGAACACACAATGTGAGCTGAGGACTTAGCTTTTTCCCACCCACTGTATCAATTCCGAGAGCTAAACTTCCCCAAACATTATATGCTGCAAGAAAAGTATTCTCCATCTTGCTTTTTTTTTTTATTTAACTGTACACAAATGTAAAATACTTTAACAGCAAATCTATGTGAAAATCGTTTGGTTTTAAATTATTATGAAACAGAACCTAAAAGGTACTTTATTAAATAAACATAAAATTGGGGATGTAAGGATGCACTTCTCCATTCTACAGTTGTCATTTTCTACGTTCTGTGTGCGTATGGTATAGAAAAAAACATTGAACTGAATAAACGAAATCCATTTGTACCCTGAAATGATTGGCAGGCCACCCAAGGGATTGCTCAGAATGTCTACATCCTATGTGATGGCCTAGCCATCTAATAAAAATCATAACTAATATGTTGGCCTCTTTGGTTCCAAAATTATGTATAATACATTTAACTGTATTCATTTTTGCTGCTATAAAAATAACTCTTTTTTTTTTTCAAATGGCAGTTTTTGACTAATCATGCAACTAAATCAGTGCAAACATTAAAAGCAATCATTCGCTTAAAAAAGAAGCAAAAGATTTCATTTCAAGTATAAAAAAATATAAAAAGTCATTATCTTAAGTCCAGTTTCATCTAATATGGGTCAACACTTTAAATTGCATAGCTCGTGTGGTACTTGTTTAAATTAAGATGGTGAGCCACAATAAATGTGCTGTCAAGTACCACTTCTGAAGACATGGATGGAGAAGAGCAACGGCTACAGAGCGGGCCTTCAAGCTGTTTTGCAAGTGCTATGCTGCATTGGTGTTTTCTGAACTTCTTGGCCGGTGAGGAAACCAAAAGCATCCATCCTCCTCCTTTCCAAGACCAGGGAAACTCTGCTCCTCTGCAGACTCTAAGTGAAACACTGGGTGCTCCCATTACGCATTCATCCATCCATCGTGTCACTTCCGCTTTGGGGGACCACTGCTAGGTTCACGGGCCACAGAGGGCTTGCTTGCCCAGCCCCAACTGGTCCTGGAGAAAGGCCCCATACAAGAATACAGACTGCAACTTGGAATTTTTTCCCCCCCATTTAGGACAGTTCAGATTTTTAACTGAAGGTTAGACCAGGGAGAAAAAGCCCCTTTTCAGTTTACACAACTGGCATATTGATCTATGAACTCCTTCTGTGATCAGTTAAAGCATCAAATAATGTGTCTCCCCCACCCCACCCCCAAGTCCCCTCTCCATCCCCACCCCTCAATCTCATCTGGGGGACCAGTCAGGGAACAGCGCAAGTCACACTGTTTTTGCCTCTGCATTACCGTCTGCCTGACTGTATTCTCTCAGAGCCTCCCTCTCTTTTTTTCTGGAAGGGCTGCAGGAAAAGACGCGTATCTGTGATTCTCAACATCACTGAGCCTGAAACATGAGAGGAAGCCATCACCTTCAGTAGCAGGTAGAGCCTTAAAAGGTGACAGTCACTTTTACAGAAACACATAAGAACATACAGCTCATACTGCACCCCCCCATGCCCCCCGCCTCATTCCCTCGCTCCCCATCGTCCTCAAGCGCTCTCTCTTTGTGCTTTTATGTGAGCATGGAGAACTCATTTCAGTTCAGCTTGGACAGCTGGTGGGAATAACGGCTGCTTACCCATTCGCTCGGACTGACAGGCGTTTTTAGATAGGTTGCCATTTGTCACTGTATCCATTTGCTAGTATTCTGGAAGCTGCTCAGTGGGTGGCTGTGTGTGTGTGTGTCTGTGTGTGTGTGTGTGTCTGTGTACATGTGCATTCTAAGGTATTTCATTTCATTCATGGGTTCTTTTTTTCAAGCAATGGCAAAATTTAAATGTCCAAGATTCACAAGCCGGCACCATCTTTGCACCCCAGTGAAATGGCCATACCCAACTCTCCACAGAGACTTTTGTCAACGCCGATGTCTGGAAGGATCTAGTCTGGGAATGTTCTCCCCCCACCCCAGCTTCCCCACCCCTTAAATCAAGCACAGCCACATTCTTCCACAATCATATTGGGAACGTCCCTCTTCACAATGTTGTATTCATCGTCAAAGTACAGCATTGACATTGTGCTGAGTTTGGTTGGAATGCAACAGGAGTTCACGGTCCCTGGGTTCAGCCCTCGCATTCGGTACTGATTCACCACAGCGGTGTGAAAAGAGGAAGCTGACCCTGGGACTCCGGCCAAGTAGGCCGGGCAGCTCCCTTCACAGTAATTCCCATAGTAACCCGTGGGCGCAATGATCCAGTCATTCCACCCAATGAGTCGGAAGTCAATAAAAAACTGTTGCCTGCAACAGAGATTGGTCCTGCCGTCACACTCCAGCCCCCTTTTTCGGATCCGGTGCTTGTTGTCCGCCAGTCTGGCCTGCACTACCAAGAAGGGTCGGTGAGATTCTTCCCCCGGGTCCACAAAGACAGGCACCACAGCAAGCTCTTCACAGCCCTCACACTGGAGCTCCAGGTTCAGCCTCCTTTCCCCTTTCTCAAACAGGGCCTGAATCGCCTCTGTCAGGGGGAAAGTGTGCCAGCCACTTCTCTTGAGGTCTACCTTCTTCTCCACCACATTCCACTTGTCACTGCGGTCCAGGTCCTGGAAGTACACTTTGACCCGGACTTTCCTCCGGGTGCCTTTCTCAAGGACATAAGGGAGCAATTTCAAGTATAACCACAGGCTGGCCTGCACCACAAACAGATTCTGGTTGCCCTCGTTGGAGATAAAGAAATACAGGCGTACCCTGGAGGAGGCAAGGTCATCTGTGGAAAAGGGGGAAACACACTAAATTAATCCAAGAAGATGAGGCAAATGGGGGAAAGTCAGACAACTTTTTTTTTCCTGAATGATGCTAGAATGCATGTTCACCAAACAGCTGGAAAAAGTTAGTGACCAGAAATACTGTTCCCAAGCCCCTGCATCTCTAAATGTATCCTGGGAGAGGCAGAAAAAATAATTTCCCATTGAGAAATTCGGATCAGGTTAGAGCTAGAGGGTCCAGGCCTATAAAATCCTGCCTCACCTCTCTGGGGCCAGGGATCCCTGGAGACAGATTGTCAGGCCTCAAAGCTAAACAGAGGAACTTGTAAAGATGCCAAGATCTTAACAAGTTGTGATGGGTATCTGTGAAATCTGAAAAACAAAACCGGGATTGCACGGAGGTTCTTTGGGTGGGTTGGCTTTTTTTTTTTAAGTTAGGGCATTGCAAAACAGACCTCAGCTACCTCCTCTTTTCACTGGAGTCTGTTTACCTAAGCATGATCCAATACCTGGTGAAACCTCTACGGCAAACAAACCATCTCTGCTCTGATTTTCAAACACTTGGAACATGTGTTTTTTGAGCTATAAGCTATAGTCCTCATTTCAGATCAGTTTTAGGGAAGAGGACAATTCAGCCTTGAAAATTCTGGTCCAATGCTTTGGCCAGACCCTGATTCCTAGGTAATGGATATGCTCAAAGTCTCCAGGGAAAAAAAGGCTGGTTTGTTAGTTTTCTCAATAATTCAGCTCTATGAGAAAAGGGCTGTGCCAGCTGATAGGTAACTCCTCTCCCATACTGCATTTCAATTACTTTTCCCCTCTGATGGCTTCTACCTTTTTTTAAACCTTTTTTTTTTTGCAATAAGGACAAATGAAGCAATTGTGTAACAACTGTACAGCATTATCACACATACCACCACCCTCTTACCCCTGCCCCCAGTCCTCTCCACTTTCCCTGACTTGCTTCTTTAATAACACTGACATCCACCGTTAGAAACCGGGAAAGCTACAGCCTTAAAAGCTGATACTGGATGAACTGCCTGTGACCGGAATATGTTATTTATAACCCAAAAGGTCCATTCTATGAAATGGACCAGAAATATCATAACCCCTACTGTCCTTTTGTGCTATCAGGATTAAAGTTTCATAGCAAAGGGGATAGATAACATTTCCACCTTGGGCCCCAAAGCTCCTTTTAATCTAGGTCCTCTAATTATGCATCATACTTTCAATTACTACTGCAGATGGCAGAGAGAGCCCTGTATTTCCAAATGATAACCCTCGCAGTGATTTTTCTTCTTTTTTTCTATTCATGTTCATGAAAACTTTTTAATCCCTGAGCTCCCCCCCCCCAAAAAAATCTCCAACATCCTGGCTGCTTATTTGCAAAATATTCATTTCTATTTCTGAGAGATGCCACTTAGGTTTATTTAACGGCCTTCCTGTTACAATACATCTCTCATCTGCTTCCTCTGGAAGTACTCTCTGTATAAATATGATCTAAAGGGCGGCACAAAAGCAAACCAACATCATTTGTGTCCTGAAAAAAGACAGCAGAGCCAAAGCTACTTTCATAGCAGGGCCTTTTTCCTCTTCCTTTTAATGTTCTGAAGTACTTTCTTCCCTGATTTTTACATATAATCAGTTACAAAATCTAGGGTCCCAAGCAAAAATCAAAAACAAAAAACCATCAGAAAGGCCCCTTGCCCTTTGTTAACAGCCAAATAACCGTGTTCTAGCCAAGAGGTATCCCCACACACCCCCTGCAATGCAGGTGCTGATTGGGGAGCATTTATGCCTCTGCTATTGACATGTATGTATTTAAGGATGCATCTTTATATAAATCATGGGACCTGTTGAAAATATATTTAAATGAAGCAGTTTTATGATTCTATGAGTAACTACAGTGTTATCAGCACAACTATACACATGTCTTGCAATTACAACCCAGACTCCAGAAATACTAGTATTCATGGATGATATGCAATTGGAGTACTAACACACTCCTACCATCCATGTATGTCAACAAGAATGTATATCCCACTGTAAGCCTATCTTCCAATCATAAGAAACACAAACATTAAGCAATCAGCGAGCAAGTGCACAGAGAGATAGGGCCAGACAGCTACTAAGCATGGGGTGGCAGACAAGGAAAAAGATGTATGTAGCTCACATTCACATAGAGAAGATGAAGAGAACTGCAGAGAAAAGTGGGCACAGTAAACAGGTAGAATTGGATATATACAGCCTAGAGGGGGTGGGTATGGGATAGAGAGGGCACCAGCAACGATTAAAAAGAAAAATAGGGAGTATAGAAATGCAGAGCTAACTTGGAAAGCCTGAGAGCCAGTGAGATAGATACACAGATAAATGACTAAGAAAGGTAGACTGGTGAATGAGCCTGACAGATGATAAATGATTGACCATTTAAATGAGGGATTGTGGCTGGAACACGGGGAGGGCTGCACGAGAGATGACAGATGAGCGAATTAATTAGAGATGCAGCAGGTGGAAAGACAGACAGAGTTGGGGTCAGAAAAACACCAAATGAGGTTGGAGAAGAAACGGGTGGATGTATTGATGAGGAAACGGAAGGAATGGAAGCCAGGGAGCAGGGATAAGGAACTGAAGGGGCCAGGGGGGGAAGCTGACCAAGTGCGACTACGACGCTGGTCCCCACCCACCTGTCTCAGCAAAGCTGATGATCTCTGACACCTGTTCCTGGCCGTCTGAGCCCGAGCTGGCGTGACCGTCGAGGTGCGGGATCTCCATTCGGCCGTCTTCCCGCACCTTTCCCGCATGCAGCTTGCGCAGGGCGGTCACCATGGCGGCCTTGGGCACCGCGTGGGTGATGTTGGGGCGGCCCCGCATCTGCAGCCGGCTGAGAATGTGCCGCTTCACCGCCTCCAAGAAGTCGCCGTCCACTTTGCCCGGCTCCTCTGGGCGCCTGAAGCCGCACGACGTGCAAGTATCTTGGGGGGCGCCCTCGGCTCCCGGAGGGGCGGCCGGGGAAGGCAGAGGTGTCGGCGAGCCCCAGGCCTCTGGACCCAGCCAGCCAGCTACCAGGAGCAGAAGGCAGGCGGCTCCCAGCGCCCTTCCGGGCAGCCCGTCCATGGTGCGCAAGGAGGGCGCAGAAAGGGAGCCGGGGATACAACGCGCGCCCTCCCCCGCCCCCCAAAGCTCTGGTCCTCCTCCCCGCGCTGACTGCTAAGCGCCCGGAGTGGAGGTCTGGGGTGGGGGGGGGGTGGGGAAGGGAAGGCTGGTTGGGGTGGAGGGGTAGGGAGTATGTAGCCTCGGCGGCAGTTCTTTCCTTGGGGAAGAAGGGGAGGAGGACGTGGGGAGAAGCGAAGCGAAGGAAAGCGCGCACGGGAGGAACCCGGGGCGGGGAGGGGAAGGGGGAGGGGGTGAGATGGAGGGAAGGCAACAGATCACGGGGGAAAGGGGGGAAGGGAAGCGAAAAGAGAAGCGCCGAGCTGGGGCTTCGGGGAGGGGAAGCAGCGGCCGAGGAGCAGCCCCGGGACTGGAGGAGGAGGTAAGGGAAGGAAAGAGGACAAGCAACGGGGGTCACATCCAACTGGGTCCTTCAGAGCAAATCAAAATCTGCAGCTTTCTCTTCATTTCTCTTAGGATTTGCCACCCCCGCAGTCCACGCTTAAAAGCAAAAAATTAAAATTTAAAAAATAAAGAGAAAGAAAAAAAATTAGTCCGAAGTCGCCAAGGTGAGGCGAGAAGGCTTAATTGAACTTGGAAAAGAAGGAAGGCATAAAATGTTCCAGCACCGTCTCGGTGCTGTAGCGGGTCCCCAGGACACACACCTGAGCGCCCTCCCAGCAAAAGAAAACACAGTTTCTCCTGGAGGCAGCCAGCGCTGCTGCCGAGTCGTGACTCGCTGGGCTCCGCTTTATAGGGAGGCGCCGGGCACCCTGTCCTCTTAGCCCTTGCAGCTCCCTTGACGCGTCACGCAGCCAAAGTTGTCTTTAAGAAAGGGGGGTGGGGGGGGAAGGATCACATCAAGGAGCGACCCTCTTCCTCGCTCTGCCTCTCCTCTTCCTCTCCTCCCTCTGGATCGTTTATTTGTTGGTGATGATGGTGATGGTAATGATGGTGATGATGGTGATTTTTCCCCCCTTCTTCCTGTCGCTGCGGCGGAGGCGGTGTTTTTCAGATCTGGTGTCGAAAAGTCTCGCAGTGCCCTCGGTGTGTGCATACATACACACACACACACACACACACATATACACAGAGAGAGAAAGAGAGGGAGGGGGGCAAGACGGAGGAGAGGAGAGAGCTCGGTCCGAATGCAGCAGCTGCGAAATGAAAATCCTCTCTCGGTCAGATGAGTTCTTCTCTTTTGCCCTCTCTTTTACTCTCCCTTTTTTTTCTCCAAGGGGGCAAAAAAAGCAACACAATCTCCTTGTGTGCGTGTATGTGTGTATTTGTATGTGGTGTGTATGCGTGCGTCGCTTATAGACGCTGGCCAAAAAAAAAAAAGGCTTTGCGTTGCAGTAGTGGATGGTGTCTTTCCTCTCTTCTGATTCTCCACCTCCCCCCCCAGGAGGAGGAGGAGGAGGAGAAAGAGGAGGAGAAGGGAGGGAGTCAGAGAAGCCGTTCAGGTTGGTTATCTCCCGCTTACCACCCCCCCCATACACACACACATACACACACACACCTTTCGCTTCTTCCCCCCTCTCGCCTTTTTTAAGAAGAGGAGCAGGGAGGGGAAAGCCACCCCCTTTGTCTCCCCATTCCAATTAGAGTGCCACTTTTTTTCCATTTGAAACTTATATCGGAGTTCTAACCACGTGGGGAAACTCCAACCTCTAACGACTCCCGCGGACTTCCAGATCAAAAAGGAGGTTATTTGTTAGGATTGTATCATTGTTTTATGCCGCTTCTTTCCTCTTGCAACCCACTGTGCTGGCGTACTTCACTTCCTGGCGGGGGTAATGGGGACCCCGGTTCGCTCCTTCCCTGTCGGCCCACGTTCTCCCATAGCACATAAAAGCCTTTCCCCAAAGTGTGCCCTTCCCCCAACTTACCCAGGCTGACTCTTTTCGCTCATTCCACCCCCTCCCGCACACCCGTAGCAAACTACCAGCTTCTATTTCTCTGTTACGATATACGACTCAGACCGGGCCCTCTGCCGTCTCATCAGTCCCTCACCAATCACAGATAAATCACGACTAGGGATAGGGGGATGGGAGAATTGCAAATGAAAACTTCATTCCATAGCAGATTGCAATGCAAACAATATTAGAGTGGACTTTTTTTTTCTTTCTTAGGGGTAAGGGGATTTTCTCCTGGAGTAGGGGGAAGGGGCGTCAAGCAGACCTAAGTGAGGGAAGCAGGCTATATTAAGAGGAATAATTACAAATCTTTTCCGGGCTGCAATGCCCTCCAGCGTCAAAGGCTGGTGATCCTTCAGCGCTGAGGTGTGAGCAGGGGGCGGGTCTGAGGAGTTAGCTGGTGTGGAGCGTCTAGGACGTTCGAGCAGGTTGGAGATGAGGGGCCCGAATGGAAATAACCTGGGAGCTGGGTAGGGAATCCCCAGAATTCTGATACCATTCATCTTCTGTGGCCCTTTACAGTGACCCCCACGATGTGCTAGGATTGTGGCATCTAGACTGAATCAGACACTCACTAAAAGAGTGCCTCTGAATCCTTAAACTCCCCCATGAGCTACCAACTCCTTCCCCAACATCCTCTTCCCCCCCCAAAAAAAAATCCCTACAATACAAATCATGTAACTCCTTTCCTAGTATCTTTACCTTATACATACCAGGATATATTGAGCTTTAAGCACAAACACTTTTTGATATTTACATCCCCATCCACGAATCCTACAATCCTATTTTCAGAATGTATCTTCCTGCTTCCTTTTCCTCCTTAGACCTACACAGCACAGCCTATACCACAGTACTTTACACATTCTCAATTGGAAATGGTAACTCCCCCATTAAGGTGATAAAACAAATATCCAGAGATACAGGCCAAATTCCATTACCCCTCTCCCAAACTGGAGACGTGGAAACCCACCTGATAGTCAGTCATATGCTGACACCAACACCTTACACTGAGCACGGTGCATGCCAGTCCATAGCAGACAAGCAACAGCACTGGCACCTGCCGCCCCCTCAAACCACACACTTGAACCTACTACTCCACAGCAGACACACCCCGTTCCCATACACTCTCACCTGCCTGACACAGAACTGAGCTGCAGGCCTTGGGTTGGCCACCTCTTACAAAGTCAGTTTCTATATTTCCTCTTTTAAATGGAAGGAGAGCAGAGGAGGCACTCCTATGGTTTCTTTATAATAAACTGCAGGTGTTGTATGTGGAGTGGAAATGCAAAAAAAGAAGACTCCCACACCCTACAGCTAGCCAAATGACCATCTTTACCGCAAGTGATTGCTCCCCCACATATATGTAGTCAACGTCTCTGAGCACCTTGGGCAACAACCTTTGAGTAGTCAGAAATCTGGAGACAGAGCGCCCCCTCCCTTCCACTATGAGAATGGCCTTGTGATCTGCATAGGCCACTAGAGAATCCTCACTGAAGCAGGGACAGGTTATGGTGGGAAGGTGGAGGGGGGAAGTGAGGAAGGTGACAGGTGGGTGGTTAAGAAGGGCAAGAAGGACAGAGAGCAAAAGCTCTGGGTATGTTGCAAACACATACATACAGACAGAGAGAGGAAACAATTATGTACTTGAACATACATACCAGGGGATTGTGGGCCTTTGTCTGTTTGCTGACCAAAGGGAAGGCTGGGCTATCTAGGCCTCCACAAAGACCATTTTCATAAACCTTGTGTTCCTTTCCTTGCCGGTGGCACTATGGTGACGTTGTCTCTGGAAGGTAACTGCTATACCTGGGTTTCAACTTCTTTTCTTCCCCCAAAGCTAAGGCAAGATCTCAAGAATAACATGGGATGTCACAGGAGCTCACAGTTGAAAGAGGCCCCCAAGGTCCTCTTTCTCAACTAGTAAGTTAAGAAGAATCCCTTCTCCAACATGAAGGGCCCCTAACCTCTCCAAAGCCATTTGAGAGGATCTGGATTGGGAAGGAGCTGGGGGAGAAGGGATTAAGAGTAGTAATAACTAATTTAAACCTACAAAGTTGGCATCCCTTTTCCAGAATTGCAATAGAGACATCTAAGACACCACCCACCAGACATTATTTCCCCTCACCAGAAGTTAGTGATAGCAAAAGTCAGTGATCATTTGTTGGTTAGCAGTGTGGTAAGGTTTTTAAAATACACAAGATACATAGGATTGAACAGAAACCAATTAAATTGAAATCATTATCAAGATTTTTTTTTAAAGTTCACAGATCCCACTTTAAGACCCCCTGCAAGGGTCCCCTAGGAAAAAAGATTATATCTTGCTGCCCCCTCACCTCTCTCCCAGGTCTCTACCTTCAACCTTCTTCTCATCCTGGTCTTCCTCCTTCACCTATTTTAGACACTCATCCTATGTTCTGTCCCCCAGGGTTTACCTCAACTAACAGACCCAGTAACTTGCCTTGTGAAGGTTAATGTATCACCCCATCTCAGAGATGTGTATTTTAATAGACACTGTTGGAAGAAAGACAATTTCAAGACCCATAGAAGTAAATCACAAATGGTGGAATGTCAAAAATTGAAACAGGTAGGGGAAGATGTTATTGGGGAGAGGTCTGCCTAGTATTTTAATCAAGCTACAGAAGTGGCAGATTACTCCATCAATCCTAAGGCTGGTCCTACCCACAGGAACTCTCCTTCCTTCAGTCTCTACCAGCCTCCCTGCCTCCTACCACTATCAAAACATTGGATGCAAAATGAGAGAAGTAGGTATATGAGTTTTAACCCTTTGAGAAGGTGCATTTCTGATATGGGACTAAATAGCAAGATGATATTTACAAAGAAGAAAAAGAAAAATGCATTTCCCTCAGGATTTGGAGAAGAGGGAAGTATGATGGAAGCAGGCCTCTGCTCCCACCTGGGGTAGGAATTGTCATCCTTGCTGCCTCTTATCTGCCGTGAGGGAACTGGGTCAAGTGGTAGTCAGAAACCATCTGCTTGAGAAGCTGGGATAATCCCTGACCTATGCTGATTCCACCCAGCCCATAGGAACAGAGTGTAAATTAGGTCCTACCAGATCACCTTGTGGTTCTCTGGGGGGAGGGGGAAAATACAGTCATTCACTCCCAAATCCCCTCCCAGTGATAGAGTGACAGGTTCCTGTTGCTTCGAAGCCTCATCTAACACCAGGCTGTCCGTCCTAATCCAGATAATGACCTGGGCATTTGCTTTTCCTGCTTGCTGTAGGGAGTCTGGGAAAAGGGGAAGCCTAAGTGCTAATAAAATAATATAAACTATTGAGAACTCGGCAACTATACCTAATTAATCAAATTTAAGTCTCATCATCATTCATCATAACCATCATCGAAGGAGACGGAAATAAAAAGACTACTCCTCTGGCTCCTGTTCAAACTCTCAAAAGCAAGGCTCCCTGCTGTTACAGAGAAACATCACCCCAATGGTAGAGCAGACAGTGCGGTAGTGAGTTTAATGCCATAGACTATACTGGGTGCAGAGGAAGGAAATTTCTTCTAAAGAGTTCAAAGAACTTTCATACATTATTGCATTCACATCTTCCATAATTAAGTGGCAATCTGAGGACAATAAGCTTATCCAAAAAAAGCAAACCCCAATTCAATTCAACAACTATTTCTTAAAACCCCAGTAGTACACGGCACTGCGCTAGGCAATGGGTATAAACAACAAAGCAGAAAATCGTCAGCCCTCAAGGAGTTTAGATCCTTGTAGAGTATACTAGTGTGAACAGAGACTTAATGGAAAAAGCATTTGAGGAGAGTCAGACCACCAGTAACATAGGGATTAGAGAAAACTTGTAGCAGGCAGTCACAGAACCATAGAGTTAAAGTGGAAAGGCACCTGAGAGGGTACTAGCCCATTCTCTTCCCTCATTTTATAGATGAGGAAAATAAGGACCACAGAACCGATTCACCCAAAGTCACACTAGTAAGTGACAGGACTAGGATTTAAACTCAAGTCCTCTTTCCATTAGACCTTCACACACACACACACACACACACACACACACACACACACACACACACACACACACACACACCCCTCTTTCCATTAGACCTTGATATTTCCAGGAGTTGGTAGATACTGTCAAAAGATTCTGAGCATGGATAAAGGTCTATCAGGGTGACTTTTGAGAAATTTTCCGGATCCAGGCACATCAGTAACTTCATTTTGGTCATTTTGAAGTGACCCATGTAAGTTGTTCCTATAGGGCTATGGGATTCACAAAGGGAACATATCAAAACCGGAGAGTTCCAGGGGGCTGGCCGAGAGACCATTTACACAATTTGCCTTGAGGGGAGGAGAGAGGGTCTATGTAGAACAAAAGCTGGAAAGGCCTTCAGAAGCCATCTACTCTATTCCAATCCCTTCATTTTCCAGGTGAGGAAAAAGAGGCCCAGGGAGGTTAAAGTACTTGCACAAGATAATTTAAGTAGGAATATAGTTAATGTGTCTTCCCCCAAGTGTCAAATATCCTCCACATGTCTTCTTGAGAGATGAAACCTTTGATCATTAATATCAAGCAAGGAATAATGAAATAGAGGGCAGAGGGCTGTTGCCAAATCCCACACATAACTGTGGCATCTGAATAATTAAACAGGAACAACTGGATTCCAGATGGAATTCAGTGTCATGCCACACTGATGACTGAAGTCACAGGTAACAGGAAATTCCCATGGGAGTACAAGGACTGAGAGTCAAATGGATAAAGCAGAGAGCTATGGTTCTCCTGTGTTCAGTTTATGCTTAAGTCTGTACCTCAGTAATTACCAAAATGAAATTACTGCCTTGCGTGGGTTCTAAAAAATTTTCAAGTCATCCTTTTTAATCCCACTGATTTCTCTCTTTCAAGGCAGCTCCAACAATAACAAAAATAAATTTATTGATCACCTCCTTTGTGTAGGACACTGGGGGAGGTGGGGTCTATAAAGTTTAAATAAAACATGATTCCGGCCACCCTCACAGAGCTTACAGTCTGATACAGGAATAGGATACTAATACACAGTGAAAATATGTACTATTACATGCTAAGTCTATTACAGTTATGAAACAATCTAACAGCGCAGAATTTTGTAATGAAAGACTTTTTCCTATAATTAGATGGGACCTCATTTATTCACTAGTGCATTTCCTAACTGGATAGCTCTCAATTATCTACACCCTCAAAGTTAAATTGGGATGTGTCTTCTAGGCATTTTGTAAATGATGTAACTGGGGGGGCGGAGCCAAGATGGCGGCGTAGCAGCAGCAACATATCGCAGCTCTCACATAGCCACCCCAAAATACCCATAAAATAGGACTCTAAACCAATCCTAGAACTCCAAAACACACACAAAGATACTTCCCACTAAAGTCAGCTCGGCTAAGAGGAACCATATCAGCACTGCGAACCGAAACCAGCCTGGCCTGAAGCCGTGGCTGTGCCCCGGGGGCGGCTGGACGGGAGGAGTGGAGGAGCCTCTCAGGTGAACGGATTAGCAGCAGCTGCGAGTGGTTATTGTGAAAGGGGGAGATAAGCAGTCCCGCCGGAAGGCCTCCAGAGCGGAAAAGTGAAAGGCAGAGGTTTTGCACCCGCCTCGGCTTTGCAGCTTCCTGCCC
>CM053582.1:241009507-241027578 GCA_028627135.1 Pseudochirops cupreus
AATGAAATATAAATTACATGATTTATTATATATTACACTGTATACAATATCTACAATGGTTAAATTATACATGACATATTTTTATTATATAATCATTATATTATAAAAATTATTATATAGAATACATAAATATATACGTATACATTAAATATACATTTATATTTATAGACATGTGCGGACAGTACTGGTGTGCTATGGTCCATGGGGTCAAGAAGAACAGGACACAACTGAATGACTGCACAATAACAAGAATACGGTCGGCAGACTCAGTGACTTCTAAGTTCCGTTCTGGCTTAAAGTCTGTGATCCTTCCCTGGTCAGAAGAGCAACAACAATTGGCCCAGCTATGACATCTACCAGGTCTCTAAGTACCTGGGGACGTACTCTCCTTCAGGGAGGGGGAACAGTCTGAAAGCAGAGAGTTTAGAGTCACATTGTGAAGAGCTTCAAATCTGTATCTGGTCTTAGAGCCACTGGAACTCCCTGCACTTTCAGCAGTTGTGTAGCTTTGGGGAGGGGGATGCTAAAGGCAGGAGGGCTTATTGGCAGCTGCCACAAAAGTCCAGGAAAGAAGTGACGAGGGACTAAACAAAAACACATTCCAAGGTACCAGAGAACTGATGGATATAATACCTGAGCCAATTGTTATTGCTCTTCTGACCAGCAAAGAATCACAGAAGTCACTGCATCCACTTCCCTTATCTTTGTTGTTAGTCATTCAGTTGTATCCTATTCTTCTTGACCCCATAGACCATAACACATCAATACGGTCCATGGGGTTTTCTTGGCAAAGATACTGGATTAGTTTGCTATTTCCTTCTCTCATGGATTAAGGCCAGCAGAGGTGTGACTCGCCTACAGTAGTTAAGAAATGTCTGAGTCTGGATTTGAACTTGGGCCTTTTGACTCCAGGCCCAGAACTCTATCCACTGAGCCACCTAGCTGCCCCTCATTGTACAGATGACAAAAGTGAGGCTCAGAGAGACTACAGGCCTCGCTCACGGTTCTGAAGCAGTAATTGAACCTCGGTGATGCGGTTATCAGCGAACAACAAGCTTGAAGTTTCATCACAGGAAGCAATGACCTTCAAAGTTCACACGAATGACTTTCTGCCATTTTATAGGGAGCTTAAGAATATGAGTTATTAATAAAAAGCATCACCATAAGATCCTCTCTCACACGCATAGTTCATCAAGTCCCCAGTTAGGGAGATTCTTAACATTCAGACGAAGATTTAGCACTCTGACCTATTTAAATTCTGTGTATTCAGATTGGACATTGATGTGTCCCTGCTCTCCTCTCCCTTTTCACTCTCTATAGGCAAGATATATACAACTCAAAAGCAATTGAGATCAACATTATCCTTATCTTTAAAAATCTAGCTTTAAACAATTATTGAAAACAGAAAATGAACGACAACAAAAAAAAAGAATTTAAGATTTAAATATCCAGGGGTAGGTGGCACAGTGAATAGAGCGCCAGCCCTGGAGTCAGAAAGACAAGAGTTCAAATCCAACCTCAGACCCTTAACACTTACTAGCCATGTGACCTTGGACAAGTCACTTAACCTCAACTGCCCTGCCTTTCCCCCTCCAAAAAACAAAACAAAAAAAAAAGATTTAGATATCCATATTTTCTGATGGAAATGGAGGAGGAAGGGAGACACTTTACCAGCTGCCCTGAATTTCTCAAAGTTAAGTTCATCAATGATCAAGGATATTCAACACACTAGTCTCTATTATCCCACCTATTTCTGGTGAACAAAGATGCTGGCAGCCCTAGGGGAATCCAGACACCATTCTCCTCTACCTCTGCTGTCTACCAGTCTATGTCTCTGAGTCTGCCTCAATCCACTCGGTCATAAAGTGATGTCAAAGTGATTTTCCATTGCAGTGGAAACCCTAGCTTCCTGTTTAGAGTCCACAACAACTACCTAGTCCCCCAGGACTACAAATCCCAGGACCCTGGTGAAGGTTCCAGAATTATTTCCTCCATCTGTTGGTAAAATTAGTCTGAACTAGTCACAATATTGTTACAACCTAAAAATAGCAGAGGTGAAGAAAGTTGCCACAGGATTGAAAGTGGGCAAATGTCCAGATTTTTTTTTAAAGGGAGAAGGTAGAATCTGTACACTATTAATTATAAAATTTGGGGTTTATTCCTGACAAAGTCCTAGAACATATTGTTAAGGTATGGTTTATGAGCATTTAGAAAGAGAAGGGATTGCTAGGAACCACAATAAATAATAGGTCATAGTAGACCAATTTCCTTTTTAACAGAGTCACCAGACAATTAGATCAAGTAAATGTCATAGATACAGGGTGTTTTGATTTAGTAGACTACATGCTTAATAGGAACTAATCAAGTGATCAACAGGCATTGATTAATGCTTACATGTCTAGGTGCTGTGCAAATGACCCTAGTCATTTACATAGAAATGTAAACATACATAGAAAAGGCAGAAACAATCCCTGCCTTCAAGGAATTTGCATTTTAATAATGGAGATATAGTTGTTCAGTTGTTTTCAGTTATTTCTGACTCTTTGTGACCCCATCTGGGGTTTTCTTGGCAAAGATATTGAAGTGGTTTGCCCTTTTCTTCTCCAGCACATTTTGCAGATGAGAAACTTAAGGCAAATAGGGTTCAGTGACTTGCCCAGGGTCACATAGCCAGTGAGTGTCTGAGGCTGGATTTGAACTTAGGTTCTCCTGACTCCAGGGAAGGCATTCTATCCACTGCACCACCTAGCTGTTATGGTAAGTAACATTTATATAATGACATAAGGTTTGAACCATGCTAGAGAAGGCACTAGCAGATAGAGAAAACAGGAAAGGCCTCCTGGAGAAAGCAGAATTTGAGCTGAATCTTGAAGGAATTCAGGGATTCTTATTTAACAGAGGTGATGAGGGATAGCATTCCAGGCAGAGGGGACAGCCAGTTTGCAAAGTCACAGACACAACAGGTGAAACATTGCGTGTAAGGAACACAGCAAGTAAGTATGGCTGGACACTAAATACATAGATTTATTGTGGTGGTTCAGTCGTACCCTACTCTTCATGACTCCATTTGGAATCTTCTGGCAAAGATCCAGGTTTGTCATTTCCTTCTCTAGTTCATTTTACAGATGAGGAAACTGAGGCAAACAGGATTAAGTGACTTGACCGGAGTCACATAGTAAGTGTCTGAGGCCAGATTTGAACTCAGGGAGATAAGTCTTCCTAACTCCAGGCTTGGAGCTCTATTCACGTATACATAGAATGGAATAATTTATAAAAGACAGGAAAGATAGGATGGGGGCAAATTATGAAGCACTTTAAATGTCACACAGGACTTTCTATTTTATCCTAAGGACAACAGGGAACCAATGGAGTTTGGGTGGGGGAGGTAGTATGGTGACTTCAGTTTGTCGCCGTATGGAGGGTACTGTGGGGAGACCAATTGGAAAGTTATTTCAACAGTCCAGACAAGTGATGATGAAGGCCTGAACTAAGGTGTTGGCTGTATAAATGGAGAGAAAGAGAAGGCTAAAAGGGATGTTGTGGGAGTAGAAATGACAAAATTTGGCATCTAACATATAACTGGATACATGAGGCTGGTGAGAGTTAAAGATGATACCAAATTTGCAGATCTAGGTGACTGAGACAATGGTGGTGCCCTTCCTGATAAAAAGAAAGTTCAGAAGAGGGATAGGTTGGGGGAGGGTGGTTTTAGACATATTGAGTTAAAATGCCTGCAGGACACACAGTCTGAAAAGCTCAATAAAAAAAAAGCAGTGTGATATTGCAGCAGAAAGGGCTGATGTGACCTTGGGCTACTTGAAAAGAGGAGTAGCTTATGGGAATAAGCAGGTGATGGTCTCTCTGTATCCTGACCCTAATCAGCCCACATCTGTAGTATTCTGTTTCATTATGGGCATCACAACTTAAGGCAACTTGGATAAGGTGGAGAGTGGGGTGACCAAATCTCAAGAGGGTGACCAAGATGGCAAAGAGCCTCCTGTCCATGTCATACGACATTGATTAAAGGAACTAAGGATATTTATCTCAGAAAAGAGAAGATTCAGGGAAGACATGATAACTTTTCAAGCATTTAAAAGGCTGTCCTGTGAAAGAGAGATCAGACATCCTGTGTTTGACCCCAGATGCAGAAATAGAAAGCATGGACGTTGCAAAGAAGATGGACACTGACTTGTGGGCTGTATTGAAGTGGGGATTCTTTTGGGGATATGACTAGATTAGATGGCTGCTGATTGTGTGATTCTGATTTCAGCATAAGAATCTAACCTCTCTCAATCTAACCTTGCAGACAAATGAGGAAATATTGGTTAGATGATGGAATCAGGTGAGTTGGGACCTGGTTCAGTGGACCTAAAGAATAGTAATTAATGGATCAATGCCCACTTAGAGAGAAGTCTTTAGCAGAATGCCCCAGGGATGCATTCTTGGCACTGTACTGCCTTAACTTTTTTTTAAAAATCAATTACTTGGGTGAAGGCATTAATGGGATGCTTAACAGAATTATAATGTTCCCAGTCTGGGAGAGATAGCTAATGTATTGTGTGATAGAATCAAGATTTTTAAAGATTTCAACAGCACAGAACAATGAGCTGGTCAAAGAAGATCAGATTTAATAGTGATGAATGTAAAGTTCTACACTTGAGTTTAAATAAAAGAAAAACAAATCCTTGCACAAGTACAATAGGGTAGGAGTCAATAGTTAACAAGAAAACTATCTGGGGAATTTTAGTGACCTGAAAGCTTACAACAAGCTGGTTCACCACTTGGGTCTAGGCCTTCATCACCACTTGCCTTGACTATTGAAATAATCTCGACTGGTCTCCCCACCTAACATCTCTCCCCATTGCACCCTCTACATAGATGTTAAAATGATTTTCCTAGAATATAGGTCTGACCATGTCATCCTTCCCCTCCCTGTTTTGGTTATGACACATTGGCCAAAAAGCCCACTAATTTCAACTTAGCTTACTTTAATAGAGAGAACATAATGAGGAAGGTTATAGCCCTGCTGGGTTCTGCTATGGCCTTACTACATTTGGTGTGCTGTCAACAGCCCTAGGCATCGTATTTCTTGAAGGACACAGACAAACTGGAATCAGTCCAGACTAGAATGACTAAAACGATAAGGGAACTTGAGACCATGCTGTACAAAAATCAGTTGAAAGAACTGGGGATATTTAGTTTGTAGGAAAGGAGACTTGGGGCAGGACAGGTGAAGGGAGGGGAATGATAAGCTGTCACCAAATGTTTGGAAGAGGGATCAAACTTCTTGTTTGGTTCCAGATAAAAGAAGCAGGAGCAATGGATGGAAATCATAGAGAGATATATTCCAGCTCCATGGAAAGAGAAATTTTAATATTCAGAGTCATCCAAAAGAAGCTAGATTCCCACTTATTGGGAATATTATGAGGAGGATTCCAGCTCTGGTATGGACTGGACTAAATGACCGTTGAGAGCCCATGCAACTTTCAAATTCTGTAATTTTGCAATTCATAGATTGTAAATCCATAGGGTTGCTATATTTACTGTGAATTCTCTCCATAGGAATTCCTCGTGCTGACAAAATCACAAATCCTTTACATATGTACATATGAAACAAAATTCTATCCAGAACCATAATTATTCTGCATAGTCAAACTTTCCAAAAAGCTAAAGGTTTGCCTCTTTGAAATTTAAATAAACAAAAAAAATGTACTTAATTTTGGAAGGAAATCTTTCTAAAATATATAATATTATTGGAGTATAGATTTAGAACTAGAAGAAACCTTAGAATTCATCAAGCCCAACCCTTTCTTTTTACAGATAAAGAAACTGAGGCCCAGAGAAGTCAGGTGACTTGTCCAAGGTCATACCAGTCATAAATGATGAGGCTTGGATTTAAACCAAGACTCAGAGTTGATCCAAGGTCCTACAACTGGAAATCTAGTGTCCTGTCCACTGTACCATGATGCTTAATTAAAATATGCTGGAAAATGTTGACCATAAATCAAGACAAGGTCCTCAAGTGCAGCAGTTTGGATTCCGTCAAAGGGCCGCACTTGAGGACTTAGAGGGCCACATGTGCCCTAGAGGCCGCAGGTTCCCCTCCCCTGGCCTATACAATAATAACAATGGTGATGGTGAAAACAACAGTAACGATAACAATAGCTAACACTTACACAGTGCCTGCTTTGCTGTGATGATCCCATTTGATCCTCACAACCACTCTGGGAGGCAGGTGCTACTATCATTCCCATTTTATAGGGGAAGAAAATGAGGCAGACTGAGGTTTCATAACTTGCCCAGCTAGGGTCTGAAGCAGGATTTGAATTCAAATCCTCCTGACTCCAGGTGCGGCTCTATCCCCTGTGCCACCAAGCGGCCTGACAAGGTAAACGGAACTGCGTGATCCCCCACCAAAAGGTCCCGACGGACGTATTTCTGAATTCTTATGTTCTGCTTTTATAGCTGGGTTTTTTCTTGTATTTTCTCTCTATTGTCAGCCATAACATCTTCTTACTGTTTGTACCTGTGGGCAGCAGCCCCCAAACCCCTTCTAAATAAAAGGATTTGTTCATAGGATCATTCATCGGAAGCTGGAAGGCCATCTAATCCAACTCTCTCATTTGACAGATGAGGAGACAGAGACTCAAGCAAGTTAAAAGACTTGCCCAAGGCCACAAAGGTGAAAGGGGGAGGCCGTGAGACAAGGAGTCTGGGAAAAGAGAGCAGGAATTTCATCCTAAGGTTTGTTTTAACAGAGTTCAGAACTCTATTGTCTCTGTCACATTTCTTCCTCTACTCTAGACTACTGGACTATAGCAATTGCTGATATTGCCTCAGTCTTCAAGGGGGAATCAGGGATTATTGCTTTGGGCATTTATTGTTTCCAATCCAAAAGGAATCCCACGTATCATAGATAGAAAAGTTAACATTGGAAAAATAGCTTAAAGAAGTCACTGAGTAAGCAAGGTGAATGCTTCTAAAGGATATACTTAATGCAATTTATTTTTAAATATATTTTATTTCATTAAATATTTTCCAATTAAACGTAAAAAAAAATTCGACTTCCACATTCTCTGTTTCCCTCCTGCCCCTCCCCATCTTTGAAAAGGGAAGCAATTTGACATTGATTCTCTATGTGAAATCATGCAAAACATATTTGCATATTAATCATGTTGCAAAATAAAACATGGACAAAAAATGAAACAAGAAAAATAAGGCAAGTTTGTCTTTTTAAAGCATGTTTCAATCATTCACATTTCATCAGTTCTGTCTCTGGAGGTGGACAGCAGTTTTCAACATCGGTCCTTCGGAATTATTTTTCATCATTGTGTTGATCAAAGTAGCTAAGACCTTCAGAATTGATCATCCTTACAATACCGCTGTTACTGCACACGATATTCTCTGCTTCTGCTCACTTCACTTTGCATCAGTTCATACGTCTTCCCAAGGTTTTTCTGAAACCATCCTGCTCATCACTTCTTATAGCACAATAGTATTCCATCAAAATCATATAGTACAATTTCTTTAACCATTCCCCAATTAATGGACATCTCTCCAATTTCTAATTCTTTGCTACCACAAAAAGACCTGCTATAAATATTTTTGTACGTATATGTTCTTTTGTCTTTTCTTTGATCTCTTTGGGATACAGACCTAGTAGTGGGTGAAAGGGTATATACACACAATTTTATAGTTCTTTGGACATAGTTCCAAATTATTCTCCAGGATGGTTGAATCAGTTCACAACTCCACCACAACTTCTCAACAGTGTATTAGTATTCCAATTTTTCCACATCCCCCTCCAGTATTTGTCATTCCCCTTTTCTGTCATGTTAACTAATCTGCTAGGTGGTAGTGGTGGTGAAGTAGTATCTCAGAGTTATTTTAATTTGCATTTCTCTAATCAGTAGGGATTTAGAGCACTTTTCATGTTTCTTCTTCTTCGGAAAACTGCCTGTTCATATCCTTATCAACTGGGGAGTGACTCTTATTTTTATAAATTTGGCTCAGTTCCCTATATATTTAAGAAGTGAGGAGGCCTTTATCAAAAAAAATTGCTCAAAAAAAATTCCCCCAATTTCCTGCTTTCCTTCTAATTTTGGCTATATAAGTTTTGATTGTGTAAAAACTTTTAAATTTTATTTTACTTCCCATGATCCTCTCTATCTCGTTTGGTTATAAACTCTTCCTTTATCCACAGATCTGAAAGGTAGCTTTATTCACGCTTTCCTAATTTTACTTAATACAATTTGAAATCAAATTCAAACCAAATAGCATGCAGATTGGAAAAGATGAGCTAATTCTAACTCTCCACTCTTAATAAAGCATCATTATACTCAAACAATTTTTGTGTATCTCTAGAAGTTCTACCTGGTCACAATTAGTCGCATTATTTAAGTTAAATGACATCTAATGAGCTAAACTCTTTTTAATCCACAAATATATGCCTAAATAAAACACCACCACATCAAACTCTGAGTGACCATGACACTCCACTATTCATGTGCAGTTCTTAGTTTCAACTTCACTGAACAAGATATCCTTGAAGGTACCCCTTCAAGTCCCCACTATCACCAGCTTACTTTTGTGTATTGTCTTCCCTATTAGGCTGTTGCTGTTTGCCCTTTGTTCTTGAAGAGAACCATGACTTCAGGGAAGTGATGCCATGACACGCAAGTGAACTGGATTTGAGGGAAGGAAGGCTATGCGTTAGGCTGTAAGTTCCTTGAAGGGAGGAATTGTCTTTTTTTTCCTCTTATTTGTATGTCCAGTACTTAGCACTATGCTTGGCCTATAGTAGGTACTTAATAAATGATTTTTGAATTGAGTTGAATTTTTTTTTTTAATGCAGAGAAGATAATGCTTCATATTTTTCTGGGAGAAACACTTTCTCTCTAAAAGTGAATTCCCCGGCTTGTTAATATCCCATGTTGGCAATCCATTTACTGTAATGGCCGAACATGAGACATGTACATTCATGGTAGCCTCGGGATTTGGCTTCAATTAAGTGGTTCTTTCTACCTTGTGCCCTTAGAAGTCAGAAGCACATAAATTTTTGATTAAATAATGTCCACTCATTTCACATCTCTTCAGAGTAAAAATCACCCCACCTACTTTGCCTTTCTTTCCTACAGGAATTGACAGAGAGCCAGTTTACCCTACACCACCCTTCACTGACATTCCTCTAACACTAAATCATATGGATTTACTAATACAAATTTGAAAATGGCTTTATCTTCCTGGTCTGTACATAGTATTTGTTCTTCAAAACTCTCCCCCTCTCCACCCTCATCCTAATTCCACCCAAATCTTTTTGTGCCTATCCTGCATAATCCCCTTCTCCTAAGTATTAAGCAAAATAAAGCAGTATCAAACACTGCATTTTCACCAGAGATTTAAATAGTTAAAAAACAAAATGGGTCAAATTTATCACTACTATTACTCATTTTAACAGAGAGATCATTTCCCCAACTTCTCTGTTGCTCCTTTGCCCCCAAAAAATGGAACTGAATCTCAAGGGAAAAGAGATTAAACCCTTTTTTGGACACCCTGGTCTACCTTCTCAGTCTTCTATCTCTTTAGGGGAAAAAAAGGCCTCATATTTAGGCTTAGTGCTATTAAAAAGGGCACCCAAGACACACTGCTATTTTCTTTAGGAGATCTTGTTTGTAATCCTCAACCAATTCTTCTTCTGGTTTGTTTATCCTGGGCCAGCCTGGTCAATACTGAATTGACTAATCAAGATAGGAAAAAAGATAACAGAGCTGCCTCCAAAAACTATAATCACCAAGGTCATCACCTTTGCTTTGAAAACGAGAAATGTATTTGCTTTGGGGAGGGAACAATGGGAGGACAAAATGGCTCCTTTCAAACTTGGGCGACTTCACTTGAGTTTTGCTCAATCTCAAGCACAAACGGCTAAACTATCTGAACTCCAAACCAAAATAAATATAGCTCTGAAGTTAAACAATGTTATTACATCAAGGCTGATGTAATGGCTCCAAACCATGAGAAAATAATGTTTCAGCATAATGGGCCCCTCTGTTTAGGCAGGGGAAAGGCTGGGCTGCTGGCTTCTAGTCAACTGGAATTTGGCATTTTCAATAGAAGCTAAGCTGGTTTTGTGTGTGTGTGTGTGTGTGTGTCTGTGTGTGTGTGTCTGTGTGTGTGTCTGTGTAACTTATTAGCAATGTGTTAAGAATTGTAGTGTGAACATTTGTAGATATGCAAAATAATTGAGAAGTGTGAAGTACATGTCCCTGAATTTATACAAACATTGGTTCAGAACAAACTCATCCTCACCTATCTCCACATGATGCTTTTCCCAGGATCATGTTTCTCAGGCCAACACAGAACCTCATACTTTATGGAAAAGTAAGATTTTCAGGGGTTTATATCTGAGAAATGGGATCCAAAAAAGGTTGCTTCAGGAAAAGGGGCATGAAATGGAGTGAAGATTAATTACAAAATGGAGGATTTTGCTAGTAAACCATGTAGTTTCTTATTGTTTCCTCAGTTATTATTAATTATCTACCACAAGGGACACCTTCATTCCGAGGGCCAGTTTCCAAATAAAGAGAGAAGACACAACCAAAGAAATTGCTGCCTGTCATCAGATGAGTAACAAAACTAAGATCCTAACCACAAACAACTCTTGAAAAACCCTAATGGTGTCTGGAGGCAAAACTGGGAATTGTTCACACAACTAAACAGAAAAGGGAGCATTCTGAGTAAGAAAAAATTTACCTTGGAAAAGGCGTCTGATGAGGAAACATTTCTCCCTTCTCCGTGGAAAAGTAGAGGTGTATACACGTCCAATGTAGGACAGCAATCAGATATGGCTGTAAGGTCAGTTAGTCTCACCTAACTTTTTTTCTTTATGACCGTGGAGGACTCTTTAGGGTGGAGGGGAAAGGGAATCAGTTAAATTTGTCAGTATAAAAAAATAAAATGTATAAATAAAACTTTAAAAAGAAAGATGCATCTGAGTCCAATATTCCTATAGTTCCAAAATCACTGGAAAGTTATGGGGCTATCAGGCTGTGAAGTTGTAGCTTCAATGAAATCATATATGTAAGGCACTTTAGACATTAAATCATTATACTAATTATCAGGTCTTATTTCTTTTGGGTTATTCATCTCCTTACTTCCCTGACTTAAACAGTTCTGATTGTTGTCCCCGGACAATTCTGATGTTGTCCCCAGCATGGAGAAAGTAGGGTGAAGTTGACTGGAAGATATGTTAGTGAGTTAACCAGCATTTATTAAACACTATGTGCCAGGCACTTATGCTAACGATACAAAAAAAACGAAAAAACAGCCACTGATCTCAAAGAGCTTACTCTCTAGTGGAGAAGACTACGAGTAAATAATTAGGCACCATACCAGATAAATACAGAGAGAAGAGAAGGCTCCAGGACTTAGGAAGACCCAGCCTTGTGCAGTAATAGTACGACTTGTCCTCCCATAGCTCTGTCTTGAAAAAAAAAAACAAGGAAACTGAAAGGTAGAAGTGAGGGGGCAGAGTATTACAGGCATTGGGACACCCCATGTAAACACAGAGATGGGGGATGGACTATCTTGTTTGAGGAACTGCAAGTTGGCCAGTATATCTGGATCACAGAGTACATGGAGGGGAGTAAAATGTTAAGACGTTAAAATGTTTCCCGTTTTCTACTGTGTCTTTAGCAAAAATCAAAAGAGTTCTGAAATAAAGAGAAATAGGTTCTTTTCCCAGTTTCACTATTAATTCTGACTTTAAACAATTTATTCCAAATCCCTGTGTTTCACATGATAGCATGACCTTTTCTTGACTCCCTACATATACCAAAAGAATGTTTTCTGGACAGATATAGAGCACAACATAAATTCATAGTATGGGAACTGAAATAGGCTCTCTTTTCAAAAGTCCCTAAGCCAGAAATATGAGATATATCAGAGAGCTATATTGACAAATATATCAGAGAGCTATATTGACAAATTAAGCCTGATCTTTGCTGATTAAAGGTTCTACATAAAATTTAAAGGTTGTTTCTATGTACTATTAATCAGCACTAAATACCAGCCACCTGCAAGAACACAGAGCTAATCACAGCTCTGGCCCTTGGGGGTCTTTAACTAAATTAGGCACAAAGAGAAAACCACAAAATTGTAGGAGATCACAGCATAGCTTTGTTTGGAGGCACAGGGATGTATTAAGTAATTTCTCAAGTTTCCTCCTAAGGTTTTAAGTCACAAGGGATAGACAGCAATAGACAGATGAGTAAAGTTATTGGTTCTTGGCTCTCTCCACAGCCACTGGCTTCCCTGGGGGCAAAACAATGCTTACAGTTTGGGACCTTTCCTTTATTGAAAGCTGATGCCTGTAATTTATATGATCAAAACATTAGAGAACCTGAGAATCTGGCTGCTAAGTCATCTTCTAAGCATACATGGGAGAAAGAACTATTGAACTTGAAAACAAGTATAAAATAGACTGATGTTGCTCTGTCAGCAAAATATGCAAGATAGGAATATATGATCATGATGGATTAGTAAATATATGTTAAATAAAATATACATATATAACAATTATACAAACAATAAACTATACATAATAATATATAATAACAGCTTATCTTTATAAAATCCTTTAAGGTTTACACAAACACTTTCCTTAAAACATGCCTATCAGACTCATATATAAGAGAAAGGGTCTCAACTTGTGACTTCTTTGGTATTATCTTTTATTTTTTTTGAGGGGGAAAGGCAAGGCACTTGGGGTTAAGTGACTTGTCCAAGGTCACACAGCTAGTAAGTATCAAGTGTCTGAGGCCAGATTTTGAACTCAAGGTCTCCTGACTTCAGGGCCAGTGCTCTATTCACTGTGCCACCTAGCTGCCCCTGATCTTAAAGAGTTCTTTGCAGTGGCGTCAAACTCTTTTGATTTGAAAGTCTTTCTCGACTGCTTACAAAACTTGTTGTTTATGAATTAACTGAATTGTTAAATGTGTCTTGGATTTTGCACCTGTTGTGTGTTTTTTTTTTGTAGAGGTGATCTGCAAATTCTTTCAAATGGAATTTAATTTTCTATGTTCAGAAGTTCTAGGCAGTTCTCTTCTATTATTTCCTTCATTATGGTGTTAAGATTTTTTTTTGTCCTGTTTTGTCCTGTTCTTCTGGAAGACTTATGATCCTTATATTGACTCTACTTATTTTGTCTTCTAAGATCAGTATATTTTGCTTGTGTAGTGAACTTATTTTATAATGTTATTTTTTGCTTCTCTTCTAGATTGTCCTTCACGTCTATATATTTTCATTCCCAATTTACTGTTCACTCTTTTGTTTCTTTGGTAGTGCTTTCAGTTGCAGATTCCAGTTTTGCTATTCTGCTCATTATTTTTTGCTGTGCAGGACAAAAATTCTCCTCCCATAATTTTCATTTCTCTTTTAAACCACTAAAGAACAATGTGTTATGGTTCTATATTCTCTTTAGCACTGAAGGCCATATTTCCTTCTGTTGTTATTGTTTTTCCTGTCGATTTATCTGTTTATATTCAAAGTCATTGAGTTTTCTTGTTCCTGATAACTTTAATAATTTCAGTCTTTTTTTCCCTTTATTTTCCCTATCACTCATTTTCTGACTCCTTCCCTGCTATGATTTCCTTGGAGGATGAATATCAAAGCTGTCTCAGTCTCCTCCTACACTGGGCAAGTTTACCAGCCTAAGTGTCTGCCCCAACTGACTTTTGGGAGGGTTAGAACTGACCCCAGCTGGATGCTGTGCTCTTTCCCTCATGCTTAGTGGAATGTTTAACAGTTCTCTCCCCACCCCCCAATATACATTCACACACAGTGTCCTGTCCTGGTGACCTGCCCCACTCCCTCTGCTCCTCAATTCTCTGGTTCTGCACTGGTAGTTCAGGGATTCACAGCAATGGTGGTATGGGGTTGCAGCCTCCAACAGGCCTTCGCTCCTAAAGAGCTATGGGCAAGCTAGCTGTCATGGCCCAAGCAAACTTTTACAGCCTGGATTCAGGATCTTCATGGCACTGAAAAGAGGGATGGGGTAGGAATGGGTTTTGTTGTAAGCCTCTGCTGTAGAGTCCATGGATCTGTTAATGCAGCCTTGCTACTAGTGGCCAGAGAGGTGGGGGAGATGTGCTAAGTGAACTCAGGGTCAGTAAGTGTCAGTTCATGGATTTCTAGAGTTGTTTTTTTTTAACCTTCTTTTGATTCTTCCTTGACCAGATAAATAGCTGAATTTGCTTTATTTTTGATGCATGATTTCAGTTTTCAAAAGTTCTGAGAGGTTGTGGAGATCAATGAAAATATTTAGTCCTCCATCTCACATGAGCTCACATGACCCAGAAGTCAGTGGGGTCAAACTCAAAATAGAAATGGGGGGTATTGATCCATACATAAAAATCCCTGCCCCATATATTCACAGTTTTAAAATATATCTATGTTTTATTGCATTTTTCTTTATTTTGTTACATATTTCCCAATTATATTTTAATCTGGTTGGGGCCTCACTCTGCATGCATGCCACCTGCCAGCTGTGTGACTGACATCTCTGGCCTGGAGCACTAAATTAAGTCAGTGCATCTCAGAGCCAGGACTGAAACCCAGATCTCCCTGGTTCTGAGGCCAGCCCTCTCTCCACTGTGCCTTGCTGCTTTCTCCTATAAAAATATTATTTTCCTAATTATGAGTGAGGCAAGTAAGGTTCAGAAAGATTAAGTGATTTACTCATAGTCACTCACCTGGTGCTGGAACCAGGACTTCATCTGAAGTCTTCTTCCTCTAAGAAGAGTGATTCTAATGCCAATGCTGTTTCCACAATAGTGCTTTGCCTCTCAATTAAACAGCTGTTCAGTCTTCATTAAACTGGTAGACGTAAGACAAAATTTCTACTTTACATGTGGCTATAGATTTACAGCTGACATATATATATGACACTTTCAGGTCTTCAAAGCACTTTTACATAAATTAGTTCATTTGATCCTCAGAACAGCGTGTGAGCTAAACACTAAAGATATTATTATCTGCATTTCACAGATGGCAGAACTGAACGTTTCTAAAAGGTTAAGAGACTCGTCAGTGGTCCCATTATTAGTAAATGTAAGAAACAGGATTCAAACCCATGTCTCTCCTGACTCTATCCCAGGGTTCTACTATATTATGCTAGTTCTCTGTTTCTTATAGTCAAACTTTTTCTTTATTTGTAAGGGGTGTAGCGGGGATGAGAGGGCCTATGAGTCATTAGCCAGTGATCAGTAATTGCTATGACATGACATCAAATGTTTGCCACTTTGGCAATGTAGTCAAATAATGGAATGGCAGAAAAGCTGCTCAACTGATCTCAACAAAGCATTAGATATTTTCATAAAAAATCTGAAGTGTAGCTTTGCAGATGGGCTCAAAAAACACTTCTGCTTACTGCTCAAGGGTTTTCTTTCTGTTTTCTTCTGTTTTTAAAGACCCTTCTGAACATTTCTAAGGGTGTAAGGCTGAATCAGTTGGCAAAGAGCGTCATTAGTAGCTTGGCAGCTGTTTTGTTCTCATTCTGACATGCTTCCCATCTGACTAATTTCAACCTTCCCTTGAGTTTCTGAGACTCATTTGGATATCTAAACCAAACTCAGTGTCTGTATAACGAGGATAAGTAACTGCTGTGTGTGGAAAGGAAGATCAGTTAGCTTCTACAAATAGCTTATAAACACATTTTGCCTCCAAGACCCACAGGTCTTAGCTGAAAGTCAAATGTCAAAGTCTTTTGGGGGCTGCTTATTTGTCTTGGTTGCAATGGAAGGCAGTTGTCTTAACTGTAGGAAGAGGACGTCAAAAATCCCTCATCACAAGTGGCTGCAAGTTTTGAATCAAGACAATGGAGTGAATTTTCTGATAGCATGGGTTATTCTCCGTTTGGAGTTACTGGGGCTGGGTGAGAGGAGGGACTACTCTGTAAGTCTTTGAAAATGAAAGCAATTATCACCCATCTGGGATAGTTTTCTTTGGGGTAGCCCTACCCAAAAACAGGGAAATGGATGTGCTGACCCATGGGGTCTCTTCCCATCCCTGAGTTCACTGTGGCACTATGAAAAGCTGACATTAACTGGCAAGTGACAGTAGCTGACATCCCAATGGCCTGTAGCCAGCAAAAACAGGATGGCCCAATCTGGGCAATACACCTTGAGTTAATCAAAGGACAGTTGCAAAGAGCAATAAATCCAAAGGCTGCCAGGTTTAGCCATTTGACAAGCCATACAGGCAAGTAGATGTATTTGCTAGGTGTACATCCGCTGTCTGTCCACAAAGAAAACCAGTAGCAGAACAGGCTCTCTGAATACAAAGTGTAGGTGTTTGTATATACATGTGTCATAAAAAACATAGACACATACACTATTTATATCAGGATGATGGAAAGGGCTGCTTGGGAGGTCTAATTTCCAAGATAATAAAAGTACCAATAACAATTAGACTGCTTTCTTCTTAAGAGCTAAGCATGTTTTCTGCCTTTATCACCTCTTTTATCTTCACAGCATCCCTCTGAAGTAGGAAGTGATTGGTATCATTTTACCTCTTTTACAGCTGGAGACTCAAGACCAGAGAAACTTAAATGGTTTGGTCAAAGTCACACAGTGAAGCAACTTGAGACTACTGGTAAAAAGTCCCCTGACATCTAATCCATCACTTAATCCACTGGATTTACCCTGATTCCCACTTGTTTGCCTACTTCTAAAGCAACTTTCGTTTAAATGCCCATTTCTTGAAACTTAATTTGAGAAATGTAAGTCTGACACATTACAGCAAATCAGTTAGTGAACAAAGATTGATCAAATGCTGCAAGATACTATAGGATACAGAAGTATGATGTGTGATGCCTGCTCACAAGTATTTTATAGTCCAGATGGGAAAGCAAAATCTACACATGAAAAGCTAATGAACAAGACGGCGGCGTAACAGCAGCAAGGTACGGCAGCTCCCACACAGCCACCTCAAAATACCCATAAAGTATGACTCTAAACAAATTTTACAACTCTAAAATGCATGCAAATATACTTCCCGCGGAAGCCAGCTGGGCTAGAAGGGTCCATCTCAGCGCTGGGAGCTGAAACTAGCCCAGTCTGAAAACGCGGCTTGGCCCTGGGGCGGCCTGACAAGCCGAGCCGAGCCACAGCTGGAGCTTCAGGAGAGCGGATCAGCGGCAGCTGTGGCAGTTTCCAGAATTATCAAGCCATAAGAAAAAAGAACTAAGTGACAGGTCAGTGGAACTCAGCTAAAATTGGGGGAGAAAAGTGGGTCTGGCCAAACTGCCTCCAGGGCAAGGAAGTGGCAGAAGTGGAGGCCCGGCAGCCACCTCCACGTTGCTGCTTCAGAGCTCCCGGCTTGCAGACTGTAGGGGGGCCAAGTGATCGTTTAGAGGCCAAGTGCTCTTGGGTTGAGCGGCCTGGATCCGGATCGTGGTCTTGGGTGGTGGTCCTGGGGTGCGTTTTCAGTGAGCCAAAGCTGGTGGAGGCTGCGGCAGCCTCCTAAAAGCGCTGGCAGCTGGGAAAACCCCAGCAATTTGGGACAGAGCTTTCCCCTCTGGAAGCAGAGTTCCACAGAGCGAAAAAATCACTGACTGACCAACCATGAGCAGGCAAAGGAAGCAAAGTAAGAATAGCCACCAAACTCTACATTCCTTCTTTGGGGAAAAGAAGGATCAAAGCAGGGAATGGGAGGAAGACAACACAGTCAGAACTCCCACACCAAA
Source organism: Pseudochirops cupreus (assembly GCA_028627135.1). NCBI lineage: Eukaryota > Metazoa > Chordata > Mammalia > Diprotodontia > Pseudocheiridae > Pseudochirops > Pseudochirops cupreus. The sequence goes on from CM053582.1 coordinate 241,027,248, forward strand.
AGCTTCCAAGAAACATGAAGACTGCCTAAAAGCTAGAGATCAGCTTAAGAAAGATTTTGAAAACCAAATGAGAGAAGTGGAGGAAAAATTGGGAAAAGAAATAAGAAGGATGCAAGAAAATCATGAAAAGAGAGTCAAAACATGACTGAAGAAATTAACACCTTAAAAAATACCTTAAAAAATAGATTAACTCAAATGGCAAAAGAGGCCCAAAAAGCCAATGAGGAGAAGAATGCCTTAAAAAGTCAAATTTGCCAGATGGAAAAAGAATCTCAAAAGCTTTCTGAAGAGAGTAATTCCTTCAGAATTAGAGTGGAGCAAATGGAAGCAA
>CM053582.1:241028078-241051405 GCA_028627135.1 Pseudochirops cupreus
TGATGGGGAAGAACATAGGAGAGAATAGATTGGGGGAGGGGTTATACAATGGGATGGCTGTTTTGGGGTGGTGGGTAGGGGAAAGATGGGGAGAAAATTTGTAACTCAAAATCTCATGGAAATGAATGATGTAAAACTAAAATAAATAAAAGTCAAAGTTAAAAAAAAAGAAAAGCTAATGAACAATATTACAGTACATATACAGTTATAATATGTTACAATAATACACAGTGCATAATTAGATGACAAATTTGGTAGTACAAGTTATAAGTATTGCTGCAATGAGAGGGGAAGGAGATATAGGAGCTTCAATGGTGCTCTGAAGGATGGGTAGGATTTGGATAGATGGAGGAGAAAGAAAAGACATTTCAAGGTAAAATAAAGACCAGCAGAAGAAATAAAGATGGGAATTAGCATAGTGTGATTACAGAAAAGTGAAGAGTTCAAGGGAAGAGTACAAGAGTACAAGCCCAAAGGTTTATGTTGGTGAGTGGTAGGAAATGAACTTTAATGGATAAGGTAGAGCAAAATCATGGAAGGCCTTGAAAAAGGCCAACAAGTTTAGGGGGCCCCTAGAGGTCTTCGGGAAGAGGAGGAGAACAATGAAAAATTTTTTGCAGGTTGGATAAAAGGGAAAAGACACAGATCAAAGACAGAGATTTATAGAAATCCAAATATGGAACTTCCCAAACAATAGGTATACATACACTTAATGACATAAGTAAAAATATCCATTAGGGACCCAGACTAAATCCCTAGAATCAATCATTAATGACTGGAAGTCACTTGGATATATCACCTTCCACGGTGTCCTAGCACTAGGGGGTTGAAACACAAAGTTCTAGAAACCTTAGCAAGCTATTTGGCGCATGTCCGTCTCTCACCTCAAAAAGACTCAACTTGTTATATAACAGACACGGAGATCCTATTAATTGATTCAGTAAAGTTGTAATCCTAAGTTTAAATTCTAGGTGTCTGTGCTAAAACTCTTTAACCAACATCACTTGCTGAACAAACAGACTCTGTCCTACGTCCTCATTTCAGTGATGGGTTTTGCTGCTTGGTTAATAGTAATTCCCTTTGAGAGAGAAAATGAGGGCATCACGCTCACACTATAGAACAATATATATTGTTCTCATTCTTCCTGGACCTTTCTTTTGCTTTTTTGAACTTTTCCCAAGTCAAGCAGAACTTCATCTGCTCTAGAGCAAGTAGATACCATTTAGTTCCACTGGTTATCATATGAAAATATGGCATCTTTATGGAGCTTCAATCTTTACACACTCTAAAAACATCATCCTTTAAGACTCCATGTCATATAGAGAAGAAAAAAGTGCAAAACCTGGGGCCAAGAGACCTGGATTTCAGTTCCCTCTCTGACGTGCTGTAACTCTGGACAAATCACTTAAACTCTTGGACCTTTAGTTTCTTCACCTTTAAAAGAGAAATGATTCTGGGATTTACCTACCACATTGTTTTGTTAGAAGGAAAGCATGTTGCAAACTTAAACGTAAAATTGTAAGTTATCATCATCATCGCTTATTGAATCATCAGAGCCACAGGAACCCTGGCTACTACAAAGCAATGCTAAATCAATGATTGCCCTCTTTTCTCTCAAGATACTTATTTGGAAAACCTAAGGTTAGATATCAGGAAGCTCAAAACAGGGGGAAAATAGCTACAGAGAGTTCCTAGGATTGCTCCCTGACCAAATTCATTTCCAAGAAATCTAACACAATCGCCTCACTTCATTTTGTCCTCACGGACAATAAAACATATCCCAAAACCATGACAAAGGGAAATGTTTGGACTTGCCCTTGATGTCATATTAACCACACCCATCACTGTATTATACCTGTTTTTTAAAATATTTTTCCAGAGAGGTCATGTAAAAAATATAGTAAAATGGAATTTTTTCCCTGTGCTGTTGATGAACTTTCTAGATGATACAAAGACAATAATAAGGTAAAACACATCTTCCCCAGCAAGTGCTAACATGTTCCTGAGGCTGCAGTTTTCTTTGCCATTTACAGAAGAGGTTGGCAGTCAAGAGGTATGAAGGTAGCTACAGGTGACACTCAGTTAAAGATATTTTAAAGCCTATTATTAAACTTGGCATAAACAATCTTTGGGAACTTTGTCATACCAAGTGAATTCACCCTTGGCTACTTTATGTGCAATGTAAGCCCTGTCTCTTGAAAACAAAATGTTTTCACTTTTAATGTGTTGCACACTCCTTGTTCTCTAGACTAGCCCAAAATTTCAATATATTAAATGAAGCTTCTGTGACATTTAAAACCTGTGACAATTTCTCATGGTTTGGGGGGGCGGGGTTCCACATCAAATAACAATTCTTTTAGACTCGGGGGGCATAGAAATGCCAAGTATTAGTCCTAAAAGAAATTTAATTCACTCTACTTTTGTGTTTTCTAGTACCATTTTTGTTAGCTTTTCCATGGAAATCTATCGGGGGGAGGCTATTTTCTGTAGCCATTGCTAGTGGTTTTCCAACCTTGTAATTAAGGAATAATACCTAGGATTTCTGCAGCCCTATTCCTACAAAGAGTTTCTTTTTAAATATCAAGTCTGATATAATTCTTGGAAAGATAGTTAATCTAAGATAGAGAAAACTGAGAAGCCCAAAGAATTTAAGTGATTTGGCCAAGATTATCCAATAGGTCAAAGGCAGATCCCAGAATAACCAAAGTCCATATTATCCTCACTGAATGTTTTATCACAAAGATCATATTGCCCTCACCAAGAAGAGCACTAGGGCTGACTAGGAGAAAGCCATTAATAAGTTCATCTAAGGTTATGGATGTAATACATGTCAAAATGTGTTGAAAAGTACAGAACCGAGAGAATGTTGTATACAGTAATAGCAATACTGTTCAAGGAATAAATGTGAATAACTGAGTTTATAAATATTCAAATCAACTACAAAGGATCTATGAAGAAAGATGCTTTCTACCTTCAGAGAAAGAACTGAGAAATAGAAGATGAACAGTATGGTTTTACATATATACGTATCTGTGTCAAATGGTGGCCTTCTCTAGTGTCGGGGTGTAGAGGGAAGGAGGGACACATTTGAGAACTTAAAATGTAACAAAAAAATAAATTTTTTAAAAAAGAAAAGGACAAAGTGCTGTAGAATTGCAAGGTATTGTTCACTTCTTCCCACCCCACCCCCTTTCATCTCATGAGAAAGACCATAGCTATCTAGAAAATAGATTTAAGGTCTGACCACATGGAAGAAATGATGATTTAGATCCTCCTGACGGCCAAGACACTCCCTGGGAACAGAGTTATTTAGGAAGGCTCTAGCAGGACACTTCAGCTGTACGTAATACATCACTACAGAATACCAAACCATCTTTCAGTGGCCTAATTTTCTCCCAAGAAGTAAAACATAAGAACGGAGGAACAGTTCACTCTTTTTATAAAGCCCTAGAGATGAAAGACTAATATATCATTGCTTCCTTATTCATTTTACATACATACATATATATAATATAATGTATGCTAATATGTAGTGTGTTCTACATGTATATGTTACATATAAATAGAATGGTTCTTTGTGTTTACTAAGAGAAGTGCTTACAATGTGTTCTAAAAGGCACAAAATGAGAGTTTTAAAGGCAGACATAGAATGAATATCCTAACAGTGAAGCTGTCAGGAATTAGAATGGGTTATATTAAGAACGGGAGAAATTCTCACCTATCTAGTCTGGGGTAAAATATAATATGACCTAAACGCAAGCAGAAGGGCTGGGAAATCTCTCAATGTCCCTTCTAGGACTAAATTGAACAAGCCTCATCCATGATCACCCACAGAGATAAAGAGAAATCCTTCTGTCCTGGTGTGTAGCCAAAATCATAGTGGCAGCTAATCTTATGGTGAACACCTTCTAGCATATCCAAAGGGTTCAGTTTTATCTCCTAACCCTTGTTCTAGAATGGCTTTGTTTTTTTAATCCAGAAAAACACAGTTGACAAAGTTACTTTTCCTGGCAAAAAGAATGCTTAACTGATCACTTCTGAGAAGTTCATTCTGCTACCATCCAGCCCCAGATTACTCCTACTAGGGACATATGTTTTCTTATATGAAAATGTATGTATGATATGTCTTTTTGAACAACCTTTTTCACTTAAAGGTAGCAAGTATGTCAGAGTTGTTACTTAAAAAACATTAGCATTTAAGAGGGAACAGAAGTATATTGGCCTATTATTACCAAATGACCTAGAGAGATGGAAATAGAACTATTTATGCATGTTGTGAATTGTGCAAAATCTATAACTCTGGGGGTGGGGAAAAGGTAGGTAGGAAAGGAGACAACAATTGAATGCCAGAGGCACCTGGAAGTGAATAATATACTTTGTTTTAGTATTGCTCAATAGTGACCAACATTCACCAAGGTTCTTGCCAACACTCATGTAAAGGATCAGAGTACTGCTGATTGATTATTTCATTCTCTGCTGGAAGCAGTATGAGTTGCTGCTCCAAGATTGCACCGTCCTTTGTGAAGCTTAGACTCAACTAGGTGCCAGAGCCTGAGAAGGGCATCTCTCTCGTGCGAGATAGGCAAGAAGACAAGCACCTACCTGCACAAGACGTGTTTGCAAGAGGAAAATGAGGTGTCTCCATGCCTCTAAGACAAGGAGTCAAATTAGGAAACAGAAGCTCATTCATTCCCTTGCTGCTGAACAGTCAAGGGAACACTCTGCTTTTTCATCAGTCCCTCCAGCTGCTATTTACCAGGGGGTTAAGAAAGTACTAGAGGTCCCCAGGCCATGATCAGTGCAGGTGCTGCTACTCTGGGAGAGGCTGCACAAATCCTAGGAAACAGAACGTATTTTATACAAAAGCACCCTTGTCAGCCACCTCTGATAATGGTTGAACTGCAAAGGACAAACCCTTTTCTAAAACAATCTCCCACCCACAATACCTGCAACCCAAGCAAAAATGAAAACAGGAAAAAAACATCAAGAATTTGGGTTAGAGCTGTGTAGTAAGGCAGTTCAAAGGGCTCTCATGAGCTTATACATGGCAGGATGGAAATGTGCATGAACAACATGGAGCATCCTCATGGATTTAAACTCCATGGACTCATACTGAAGCAAGCGCAAAGGTCAGGTACTGAGATGCCTCTTCATTACTGCAATTAGCATTCACCGAATACCTTCATTCAAGGCACTAGTATACAAGCACAAAGAGATATAAGGCATTGTCCCTATCCTTAAAGAGCTTATAATCTAGTTGGGAAGAAAGGTCATACACAGAAAGAAAAGAATGACAATACAAGGTGGCACATAACTGAGTGCTAACTGAATAGTACAGACTCTTGTACTATATGCTATACTTCAAGGGAACGAGTTTTAAAGAATTACAGCTGGATGGTTTCTCCTAGGACTAACCAGCCTCCAAGATAATATCCTTAACCAACCATACAAATAATTTTCCACAAAATTATTTGACCAAAAAAATTTTAGTCTATAGAATGATCAAATAGCCCCAAAAAGCATTTACCAGTGTCCCCCCTTCCTCTTCCAAACCTTCAAAAAATAGCTATTTATTACTGATCGTATTGGTCACATCCGTTACTTTCTAAAATTGGCACCCAAACTTGATAGGCCACATGAAACTGAGTCAATGTTGCTCAGAAATAATTATTTTTAAATTGGCTCAAAAATCAAAGTACCTAGCATTAGCACCTACTTTGTACCCAGCATTGTATATGGCAAGAAAGAAATATAAAACATGTTCACCACCATCCAGGAAGTTACAATATAGTTAGCATCTAGGAGGCACAGTAGATACCACTGAGTGACAGACATAGAGTCAGGAAGGCCTGAATTCAAGTATTACCTCAGATATGGACTAGCTGTGTGACCCTGGGTAAGTCACTTGACCTCTGCCTGTGTTTCCTCCTCTGTAAAACTGGGGATAATAATAATAGCACCTAGCTCCTAAGTAGCGAGGATAAAATGTAGTAATATTTATAAAGCACTTTGCAGAACTGTAGAATATTATATTAAATGTTACCTTGCTAACTATAATTGGAAAGGTAAGACTTAACCTACATTCTAAAAAAATAACTATTTGGTACTAATTATAAATACAGTAAAAGAGAAGGGAGAAATCATTGAAGGTTGGAAGACTTCTTGGAAAAAGTGGGATCCTGCGTTGCTGCTTGAAGGCTGGATGAGATTTGGACAGGCAGAGAATAGGAGAGCATTCTGAGGGGTAATAACACAAGCAAAGGCAAGAATAGAAATAAGCATGATGCATAAGAAAACAAACCAAACTGGAATGGAGGGTGTTTGGGGAAGGAAACTGGGTAACTCAGCTCCTCCTCTCCCTCTCCTCTCCAAAGGAAGGTAAATTTTAATGGCCAATAGCTGCCCAGTTAACTTGGGGTTTACTGGATAGATTCCTTCCTTGCTTACTTCCTCCTTTCCTTCCCTTCCTTTCTTCCTGCCTTCCTTCTTTCTTTCCCTCCTTCCTTCCTTCCTCTCAGAAACCAAACATTAAACCCATTCACTCTGGAGTTCATAGATTGGACAACAGGTCCCTGATCAAGCACTCCTTAATGGCTATATTTTGGGCCCTTCTGGCTCACAGTGAATGTCTATAGTAACTGTTTCTCTTTTGGTCAGAAGCCAGAAGTCTTCCCCTCCCAGTTTGATTTTTTTTAATTAAAGGGGTCATCCTGAACTCACTTCTTAAAGAGGACTATTCACTGAATGGGTGGTACCTCACTCAAAATGAGAACCTGAAAAGACCTTAGCCTAAAAGAGCCAGAATCTCCCATTGTCTCCTGGACCATCTCCAGTCATCCTGAGTGATATCTGGCCACTGGACCCAGATGGCTCTGGAGGAAAAAGTGAGGCTGGTGACCTTGCACAGCCCTCCCTCATTCCAAGTCAACTGCAAGGCATATCACCATCTCCCTGATGTCATGGTCCTCTTTGAGAACAACGGACAAACACAACAACAACAACAATACTTACACAACATTTTAAGAGCCTCCCTCACAGGAACCCTGTGAAGTAGACAATATTATTATTCCATCTTATAGACAAGGAAATGAAGATTCAGAGAAGTTAATCAAATTTCCCATGGTCATCAAGTTAATGAGCGTAAGAGAAGGGATTCAAATGCGTATCTCCTCTTTCCATGTCTAGGAATCTTTCTACGGCATCATGCTGGACAGATCAGATGAGACGAGATTAAGGAAGATATTCAAGGTCAGCTATGAGACTTTAGTGCACAGTACAGTAGTTGATAATAACAAGGCATATATGCACACATAAACAAATATACATCCACACCCACACAGATATATACATCTACATATATGTGTATATATACATATATGAGGCATATGTGTGTGTATATATATAGTATATGTGTATGTGTCTATATTGCATGTATGTATACATATTAAGGCATATGTGTGTATGTATACACTTATATATTTGGATATGGCTAATATAAAAATTTGCTTTCCTTGACGAAAAAAATTTCTTTTTCTGACATTTTTCTAATGAGTTTTGTTTTTCTTTCTGAATGGGGGGAGAAACAGATGGGAGGGAAAGAATTTGGACCTGAAAATAAAATAAAATTAGATTTATATGTATATAATAAAATAATAGATTTAAATATAAGCATATTAGCTTGCACAAGAATGCAAGGATATTGGCTTGTATAATAACAGAATGTACAAAAAAGCAGAAAAAGACAGGACAAATAGTTAGTAATTAGGTCTATCAATTCAGGTATGAGGTAATGACATGCCAGAATAGGATGATGGTGATGAGAATGCAAAAAAGGGAATTAAAATAATGAAATAACAAATTATAAGCATTGATGATAAGCCCCATATATATGAATAAAGAAAAGGAATCAAAAATGCCTTCAAGATTTTCTAGTATAAAAGAAGAATTATGTTAGTGCTATTAGAAGTTAGTAAGAAAAACCAGGGAGGAAGAAAATAAATGACTAGACTCTTGATGGAATTGTGGATAGCTCACCATTTGGATTTCAAGTCAGAATAACGGCCCCTCCCCCCCCAAAAAAGTGAATAAATTGTCCATACCCTTAGACCCAGTGATCTCATTACTGGGCATATACCCAGAAGGAAATAAAAGACTGAAGCAAAGTTCCTATATCAAGCAAAATGTTATAAATAACATTATTTGTGGTAGTAAATAACTGAACACAAAGTAGTATCCACTGATTTAGGAAAGGGTTGAGAAAAGTATGAATATGAATATAATGAAATTGTCGTACAATAACAAGTAACATACATGAAGAATTCTGAGAAATGTAGAAGGATCAGTATAAATGAATGCATAGTGAAATAAGCAGAACCAAGAGAAGACTATGTATAATGATAACATAAATGAAAACATCACTAACCTCAAATTCTGGAAAACTAGTGAAGTTCCCAGAGAATGGATAATGAAACTTATGTCATTCCCCCACAGCAGAGAGAAGGACTAATGGGATGGAATACTAGGTGTTGAGATATCCGTGGATTGAGGGTTTTTGCAGGTATTTCTTTATCACAGGAGAGTTCCCTCTAGAGAAGGGATGGGAACTGACTATGATGATGGCCAACCACAATTTCTAGATCAACAATGGAACACACTATTTACCTCCTGACAGAGAACTGATGGACACAATGAGTGAGTACAACATGTATATTTCTGGACATGGCCAATGAGGAAATTTGTTTTGTCTGACTATCCTTATGTTTTAAGGGTTCTTCTCCCCACACACAGACAAAAGAGAGAGGTGGGAAATGAAATAGATTTTTTTTTGGTCATTGAAAAAATAAAAAGAAATGATGATATGAAGATAAAATTAATCAACAAAATATATTTTAAAACAACAATAATGATCCAGGAAATAAAAAGGGTGGGGAGATAGTTGAAATGGAAAAGATGATTTGGGATGTGCTTAGGTTAAACAGATAAGACATCTAAGTGGTATGAACATGTCATAAGGGCTGCAAGGTCCAAAAGGAGCCTCCTAAATATTTATGAGCTGGACTCATATAATATAAAATCATAGAATAAATTAATATTTTATCTCTGTGCTCAAAATTGCTATCTTTCACAAAGCAGCACCAATCTGTCCATTAATGCTGGCAAGTTTGGATTTGGTTTTGTTCTTTATAGGCGCAAGGGGAGTCAGTAGTTCATGGCACATTCTATCCTGCTAAAGTAGCTACGCATCAAAGAAGCTTGAGAATTACTGCATTATCTCTTTTATTGTTATTGTTGGTGATGGTCTGATTTGCCACAGTTGTATACACTGAAACTTAACAATAGCAGAGTGATGTCACTTTGGTCCTCTTCAAGAACAAAGGACAACCCCCATATTGTTACTGTTATCATGATAGCCTTTTCAATTCAATTCTACTCAACTAAACAAACATCTGTTGTTACTGTTCAGTCATTTTCAGTCATGTCTGACTTTTAGTGACCCCATTTGGGGTTTTCTCGGCAAAGATACTGGAGTAGTTTGCTATTTCCTTCTCCAGCTCATTTTACAGATGACGACACTGAAGCAAACAGGGTTAAATGACTTGCCCAGGGTCACACACCTCACAAGTGTCTGAGACTAGATCTCAACTCAGGAAAATGAGTCTTGCCGACTCCAGGCCTGGCCCTCTATCCACCGTACCATTTAACTGCCACAGCTTTTCCCTAGAGTAGCAATGTTTACTGGAGCAAAGAGATATAATTTTGGCCCAATATTCCCTCTCTGAGGAGAGTAGAGTGGGGCCATTCTTGTGGTCTCAATCTTCTGTTCTCCTTCAGGCAGGAATCAAAGTCTCCCTTGAAGAGAGGTGAAGGAGAATCTAGAGTTATCTACTTACTCCTCATTGAAAGCTATATTTAGACAAATCCATGTGACTATACATCTAACCTACTTGGACACAACATATACCTTACATAAAGTATGTATAAAATCAATTCAAGAAGTGGAAGGTACCAACTACTCAGAGTGGGAGTAGGAAAGGCTTCAGATAGGAGCAGCCACCTTTGCTACACTTCAAAGGAAACTAAGGACTCTAGATAGAGAGTATAAAACGGGTGAAGGCATGGAGGCAGAAGAAATGTCATGTACAGGAAAGCACTAGTAGCTAGTAGATATTATATGTGTGTGTGTGAAGGGAGAAAATATGAAATAAGATGGGAAAAGTAGATGGAAGCCAGACTACAAAGGACTTTAAATACTAGATGAGGATTTATATTCTGCCTTAAAGAAAAGGCAAACCACATTTTCTCCTGATTTAAAAATAAAAAACAACCCACTTTGATTTCTTCATTCTCTACCCCCATTTAAAAAGAATCACCGCCCCCCCATACTGCCAACTCCATTTTTGCTTCCATTTACCCTCAATCCCTTTTTACTTTTTAAGTAAACTTCTCAATCTTTGCTCCAATTTCTTGCCCCACACTTAAAATAATAATAACAAACTAAATTAGGGTGAGGCAGAGGGTACGTGCCAAGTAGGGCATTTGGCATGAACTAGATCCCTTCAAAGGCCTAGTGTTCCTGGTTGAAGTAGTGTTTAGGGGTGGCTGGAGTTGGAGCTGGGCAAGTGGTGGGTGAGAGACTAAGGAATATAAACAATCTTCTACCAGGTCTGCTCAGTAAAATTGTGAAATTATGATTATTATTTAGCTAGCATTTATATAGCACATTAAGGTTTGCAAAGTGCCGAACAAGCATTCTTTCATTTGATCCTCACAACAATCTTGCGAGGTAAGTGGTATTACTATCCCCATTTTATAGGTGAAGAAGCAGAAAACAAAGATAGGTTAAATGACTTATCCAGGGTCACACAGCCAATAACTATCTGAGTCTGGATTGTATTTAGGTCTTCCTGTTTCCAGGCTCAGCATTCTAGTTGCTCCTAGCCTACTCTAATCTGTGTTCACTTCAGAGTTCAGTGCTTTCATGCTGACACTTAACTATCCACGGCACTAGAAGCTATCAACCCGTGGGGTGGCTAGGTGGCACAGTGAATAGAGCACCAGCCCTGGAGTCAGAAGGACCTGAGTTCAAAAACAGCCTCAGACACTTAACACACAAAAAAAGAAGCTATCAACCCTGTCCAGGACTTTCTAAACAGGGTGGCATGGCATGTTTGTTACTGGACACTCTCTTTCAGAATCGAAATTTACTAGTCCTATGTTCATCATCTCTGCTTTCCAAGGTGACAACTAGATAACCAGATAAAGTCATTTGAGCTGCATTAGTGGATACTAATGGTTTAGCTTAGTATACCTCACAGGTTTGAATTTTAATAGGGATCTTCTTCAGAGAATACCTTAACTCAAAGGAGTAACTAATGAAAGAGAATTTCACTGTATCTGAATTAGTTGGAGAAATATCATGAAGTATGTGGGTCTCTTGATACCCTTTAAATCATAGTATGTAAGGAGGCCCTGGAGAAGGAGGAGAAATTGGGACTTATTAGGACAAGAGAAGAGTTATTGGTTTATTTAATTTTAATTCATCAGATCCAGAGTTAAATGAGTCCTTTGTAAAATATCACAGAATCCAACCCCTTTATTTTACAACCTTAATAAGAAGATGATGTCTATTTTTTATCAAGCACCTACTATGGGCCTGGCCCTAGGCTAAACACTGAGGATGTGAAGACAAGCAGAAAAGCAATCCCTGCCCTCAAGCAGCTTATATTCTAATGGAGGAAGGCAACATATAAAAGGGAGGGAAAAGTGGGGAAGGGGAGATGGGCCCCTGTATAAGAACAAGGTGAAGAAGCCTGGAAAACCCAGAGAAAAGTTGGGCTTGGGCACTTCCTCAAATGGAAACTCCCAGCTCGGACATATCAGTTAGAAGAAAGGGCAGAGGCATCTTCCAGGCTGAGAAGGCTGCAAGGGTGGAGGTGGAGAAATCCAGAGGGTTAGGAGCAGAGCCAGGAGACGATGCAAAGGGTGGATATCCATAGAAAGGCAGCTTGATTAAAGTGAGGAAGGTCAAATTTGTGGCCTAAACCAAAGGTCACAAAGAAGCAGAGCCCCTTCCCTTTCTTCAAGACTGAGTTTGTGTCAAAATTCACAACTACCTATCTCTCTACACATCCCTGATGAAAACTTAAGTAAAAGGTCTGACAGAGGAAATCAGAAATACCTGGGGGCACTTACTTTTCATTTAAAAAATAAATTCACCCCTCGAATTAGCTTCCCATGTCATCCCCATTAAAAAAAAAAAACACAACCCACCAGCTAGAAGCCCTGAATCTTTCCATCCCCAACTCTTTAGTTGTGTTTTGTTCAGGAACTTTAAAATAAGCCCTTCTTGGCAAGCCTAATTCTTTATCGTTAACTCTCCATAGCACGTCTTTATGAACATGAAAGAACTTTTCGAGTTCTGGCCTAAACTGATATGTTGGAGCTGTACTGGTGTAGTGGCACCACTGGTTTGGAGTCCAGGTCCCTGGATTCAAATCCTGGCTCCATCACTTATATATGTGATCTTGGGTAAGTCCCAACCTATCTGGTCCTCAGTTCCCTTATCCATAAAGTAAGGGGTTAAGTTTAATGACCTCTGAGTTCCCTTGCAGCTCTAAATCTATAATTCTATGAAATGAAAACAGTAGGAAACAGAATTTTCAGAAAAGAGAACTTGAGGAGAAACTGCATCAATCAATAAGCATTTATTAAATGTCAACTCTGTGCCTCGCATTGTGATAGGAACATATGGTATAGTCTGGTCCAAAAGGGATCCTATTAATAGGAGGACTTTGGAACGTATAAAAATCAAAGCCATTTGCAAAAATCACTTTTAAGTGATGACAGACCAAAATTAGACCAAAAAAAAATCTTCCCCATTTCACTGGGCTAAAAAATACAAGAATTTTTCTGCATCTAATACACTTACAATTTCCACAAATTGACTCCTAGCAAAAATTACCATAAAAGGAGTAAAAAATAAATCATCACAATATACAGAAACAAACTAGCATAGTAACCTAGCATTTGATAAACCCAAGGATCCTAGCTTTTAAGGCAAGAACTCACTATCTTCTTGGGGAAAACTGGAAAGCATGCAGAAACTGGGTATAGACCAACACCTCATACCATATATCAAGACAAGTTCCATTTGGGTACATGATTTAGACATAAAAGGTGACATCATAAATTAAAGGAGCATGGAGGAAATTATCTATCAGATTCATTATAATGGAAAAGTTCATGATCAAACAAGAGCTAGAGAGGTTCACAGGAGGTAAAATGGACAACTTTGATTGCACAAAATTAAAAGGTTTTGTGTATAAGCAAAACCAGTTCAGCTAAAATTAGAAGAGAAGCAGAAAATTGGGAAAAATCTTTCCAGTAAGTTTCTTTGATAAAGGTCTAATTTCTAAGATAAACAGGGAATGAGTTCAGAATGAAAATCATTTTCTAATACATGGTTGGTAGAATGGTGAACTGGTCCAGTCATTCTGGATAACGATTTGGAACTATGCCCCAAAACTATTAAGTTGTGCATATTCTTTGACCCAGTGATACTGCTACTAGTTTATACCTCCAAAGAGATCAAAGGGAGAAAAAAAAGACTAATAAGTATGAAAATACTTATAGCAGCTCCTTTTGTGATGGCAAAGAACTGGAAACTGAGAGTACCCATCAAATAGGGAATGGCTGAACAAGTTATGGTACATGAATGTCACAGAATACCACTGTGCTATTAAAAAAAAAGATAAAGGGGATGCTTTCAGAGAAACCTGAGAAAACTTATATGAATTGATGTAGAGTGAAATAAGCAGAATGAGGAGAATAATTTATACAATAACAACAATACTGTAAAAAAGATTTAGGAACTCTGATCAACACACAGACCAACCACAGTCCCAGAGGATTCATGATGAAACATGCTAACCACCTCCAGTTAGAAAGATGATAGACTCAGAGTGCATACTGAGGCATACCTTTTTTGACATGGCTAATGTAGGAATATTTTTTTTTCCTATACATGTTTGTAATGGGTTTTAGTTTTCTTGCTTTCTGAACAGGGGAGGAAGAATGAAGAGAATTTGGACCTGAAACTAAAACAAAAATTGATTTTAAAAAAGGAAAACAAATCATCAAGTTAAGATTAACACTGGAAGCAATTTGAGGGATGAAGCATATTTCATTTAAGTTTATAGCACAAAGGTCAGTGTCCATTTTCATGGTTGCCCTAAGTAGTTCAAGGCAAAGAAAAAGGTAGCTTGGTCATCTATAGGAAAGGCCACCTCAGTTACTCATCCCAGTATCCAACACTACAAGTAAATTTATTCCTTGTTTCTATCATCCAAAATTTTTACAAGTTTTCTACATCTCCCAAAGCCAAGGAGCCCAGGATTAGGCATGGCACTTAAAGAGGCTAACCAATAGTGATTGTAGTACAGTTACCCCACAGTTCTTCTATATCAATTAAAACTACAAATTGAAATTGCTACTTCCTAGTATCAAACATAAAGAGAGCAACAGGAGCTGCACTTGTCATTTCACTTACATGAGGAACTTTCAAATGAAGAAACTCCCTCTACCAATAAAGGCTGGCATCTTCTCTGAAATTCATAGTCTTCAGAGAGTTTCCTAGATCACCAAGAGGTTAAGACTTGCCCAGGGTCACACAACCAAAATGTGTGAGATGTGGGCCTTGAACTCAGGCATTCTTGATTCTGAGCTGGCCAGTTCTCTATTCATTATCCCACACGGAATCTCAGAGCCCACATTTTGGGTTCAATAACATTATAACTTTAGCCAGATGGTTGGAAAACCTTCCACACACTGGTCAATCCATATGCATTTATTAAAAACCCACTATGTGCCAGACTTAGTCTCAGTTCTAAGCACTGAGGATACAAAGAAAGGCAAAAAGTCGCTGCTGTCATGGAACTCCTAACAACATACAAACAACTATGAAGAGATAAGCTATATGCAGGGTAAACTGGAGATAATAAATAGAGGGAAGGTACTAGCCATTAAGTGGAATCAGGAAAGGCTTCTTGTAAATGAGATTTTAGCTGGAACTAGAAGGAAACCAGGTTAAACCAGGTATGAAGGAGAGAACACTGCAGGTATAGAAGACAGCCAGAGAAAATTTCCAACCCCTGATGAGTGTAGATTTTCAGATGCAGCAGTTTCTGAGAAGTCCTACCTAAGTTTATTTTCCAATGTTAACCAAAATGCTACAGTGGAAATGACATGATAGCATATAGGAAGAGTAGGTGTATATTATACTGAGGCCTATGTTTTTGCTTATTGTTTGGGTAATAATGAAATCTTTGATCATAATCCCAACTGTAATCAGAGATGGCTGGCATCCCGCAACAATGGGTATAATTCCACCAACATGTAATCTGTGGAGCTTCAAATAACCAGGAATTTGCTTCTCTTCTAGCTCAGTTTGTGAATCAGTTTTGAAATTGTGTACCAGCTAATTAAAACATGCACCATAAGAATGAGTTTTGTCCAAGAGTGTGGGGATAGAAAAGGAGTAGCAAAATATAGAAGACAGACATACCCATTGCTCCTTGCTAGAATGAACTTCATCTGAATGACTCTCCATCTCCACAGACCAGCCTTCGTTCCCTTCTAAGCTCTGTTCCTGGCTCACATAATTCCAGACTGTGCTATCTCCCTTTCTATAGCACCTGGAATCTCTTCTTCCTGAAAGTTTCTCAAACTGAAACATCTCTCTGTAATGGCAACCCTCTCTTCCCCTTGGTAAGTTTGAAGGGCCCATGACGGTCTGCATTCTTGTCCTAGTCCTATTCTTGGTTCCTAGACTTTCCAAATCATGCTCCTTGAGAGCAGAGACTGTCATTTACTGTGCCACCTAGCTGCCCCATCAGCGTAGAGATGATGATTCAATCTATGGGAGCTGATAAAAATCACCAAATGAAGCAGTATAGAGGAAGAAGAGAAAGGGGCCCAGTGCAGAACCCTGAGGGACACCTCCAGTTAGAGGGTGTGATCTGGAGGAGGATTCAGCAAAGGAGACAGAGAAGGAGCAGTCAGAGAGATAGGAGGAAAAGTAGCAGAGAGTGGTGCCCCAAAAGTCTAGAGAGAAGAGATTATCAAGGAGGAAAGAGTGATCAAGTGTCAAAGACCACAGAGAGGTCATAAGGATTAAAAAAAGGAAAGTGGATTTGGCAACTAAAAGATTATTAGTAATTTTGGAGAGAGTAATTTCAGTGGAATACAGTTTGAGGTCAGATTGTAAAGTATTAAAAGTGAGAGAGGAGAAAGTAGAGGCACCTATTGTGGATGGCCTTTTCCAAGAGAAACACAATAGTTAGCAGGGAGAAGAGGAACAAGTAGGGTTTTTTTTCAACATAGGGGAGACATGGGCATGTTTATATGCAATTGGAAAGGAGCCAATAGAGAGACTGAAAATAAATGAAAGAGTGGAAATGACAGAGGTGACAATCTGTTGGAGGAGTCAGGATGTAATAGGATCGCTTGAACAAGTAGAGAGTTAGCCTCAGTGAGTAATGAAGCCACTTCATCATGTGAAACAAGGCTGAAGAGGAGAGAGTGGCCGAAGGCTCCTGAGGGATAGGAGACGAGGAAGAGGGGAGAAGAGGCAAGTTCACAGCAAACAGCCTCAATTTATCCAGTAAAATATGAGGTAAAGTTCTCACCTGGGAATGGGGGTGCAAGAGGGGAAGAGGAAGAGGTTTGTCCCACAGAAATTACGAAAGTAACAGAATTGAATTCTGACTCCCATGGGTTTAAGATCTAGTTGAGAAGATAAGCATCCATACTAGAAAAAAAAAACGGAGAACAAAACAAAGCAATACTTGAATGTGGTATATACTAACTACATGTCTGAAAAGCTCTACATCTCTCAAATCTTAATGCTTCTCTCTACTTACACACCCTCAACCTTAAACTAGAACTTCATCACTTCTCACCCAAATTACTTTAAAGGCTTTTTAATAGGTCTCCCTGCCTCAACTCTCTCCCCACTCCAAATTCATCCTCCACGCTACTGCCAAGGAGATTAAGCAAAGACCTGCTCATGCTACCCCCCACCTTTAAACTCCAGTGGCTCCCTATTGCCTCGAGGATAAAACTCCTTTGCTTTTAAAGTCCTCACAAACTAGCCTCTACCTATTTTCCTAGTCTAATTATATGTTACTCTCCACAGTCTATGGTACAGTCAAACTGGCATTCTCTCTGGTCTTCAAACAGCATTGCATCCCTCACTGCCCTTACCTTCCTTGATCTCAGGGCATAAGCCCAAGGCACATGACCATCAACACTCACACACACACACACACACACACACACACACACACACACACACACACACTCTCACTCTCTCTCTCTTTCTATGTCTGGAATGCACTATCTCCCTGCCTTTACCTTAAAAAATCTCTCACTTCAAGACACAGCTCAACATGCCTTCTACTCAAAGCCTTTCCTGATCCCCCAAGCTGCTACTGTTCTCCCTCTGCAGTTACATTACAATCATCCTGATTTACTGTACTTATTCTATAATATATATGAATACATCTCCTCTGATAGAATGTGAGCTCCTTGAAAGTAAAGGATTTTTTTTTCATTTATCTTTATATTGCCAGTATTTAGTATAGTACCTGGTGTGTATATACTAGCACTTAAGAAATGCAGTAATTATTGGTTAGGATTGGTCAAGAAAGGTTTCATAGAGTAGAGAAGGCTTAAGGTTGGTCTTAAATGAAGTGTAGGATTTAAACTGGCAGAGAGGAGAAGTTAAGAAGATTCTAAGACAGGGAAAGAGCATAAAGAGAGGAATAAGCATGGAGTATATGGTGCACAGGAAGGAGATTGGCTTGACTGGATTAAAACATCTCTGTTGGGAAACAGTGAGGTAAGTTAGTGGCAGTTGATGGAAACTCCAAATGTCAGATTAACAAGTCTAGGTTTGATCAAAAGGAAGCCACTATAGGTTCTGAAAATTGGGAGAAGGAAAAGAGAAAGGATACTGGGGGAATAAAGCTTACATGATAAAACTTTATTAAAATTAATCTGTATTCCACTAGTCTGGCCACTAGGTGGTAGATTCTTTGTCCCCCACAAACCACTGAAGAAAAAAAAAAAGGCAGAGAATAACTCAGTCCAGTTCAGTCTACTTCTGCGACACTGTGACTGAATGACCAAAAAGGGGACAGAGAGTCCTAAATATCACAGTTTTTTTTACCATAAAAATTAACTTCCTTATAAGTATTCTAAATATTAGATTGGACATAGTACTAAAGGAATTAAATAAGATCCATTTTTGTACTTATAACTATAAATGAAACCAAAAGATAAAAAAAAATCATAGCTTTATAGATCTAGAGCTGGACTCTTCTCAGCATCGCACACTTATAAGACAACTCTACAAGTCTCAGGACGGAAGAAGATCTCTACATTCAGAGAAAGATCTAGAAAGAACAGAGTTTAAATGGAGTTTTAAGCAATCTACATGCTAGCATTCTTTTCCACGTTAGGTTTTGTTTCTTCTTTCCCATTGTTCACTCCATTGGTTACAACCCTTCTAAACAACCTGACTTATGTCCAATGTGAAAGTATTTGCAGATCCTGTACTTAATTGCATGCCACCATGGGTGGAGGGGGAGAGAGAAGGGAGAAAATTTGAAACTCAAGGGATTGTAGAACTGAATCTTGTAAACTAAAAGAAAATAAACAAATCAATTAAAAAAAAAAGATTTAGAGCTGGAAGGTACCCTTGGAGGTCATCTAATCCAACCTTCTTATTTTACAGATGAGGAATCTGAGACCCAAAAAAGGTTAGGTGACTTGACCAATGTCACAAAGCAATTGGCAGAGATGGGATTTGAACTTGGGTCTTCCATGTACAAATCCAGCACTCTTTCCACCATACCACATTGCTTCTCGTTACAACTAAATGAAAGGGTGTCTCAGATTCTTCTTGAAGAAACAAATAAAGGATAATTCAATTGAATTCTTCTCCCTCTGCCAACCCAAACCCAGATCCCTGTTTCTTGCCTCATTTCTTTCTTCTCCTTATGGTTTTTTTTTCCTTTCCCAATTTATCCTCTGTACCTCCAAATCTCCTCAACTCTACCTTCCTCACTGACCTGCTAATCTGGTC
The DNA here is from genome assembly GCA_028627135.1 of Pseudochirops cupreus. Taxonomy (NCBI): domain Eukaryota; kingdom Metazoa; phylum Chordata; class Mammalia; order Diprotodontia; family Pseudocheiridae; genus Pseudochirops; species Pseudochirops cupreus. The sequence goes on from CM053582.1 coordinate 241,047,226, forward strand.
CATTGCTTACTTAACTTTCTATCACTATTACTTCTAGTATTACTTGCTTATTATTTTAGTTTGATGTTAAGTTCAACAAAAAAAGATGAGAAATGAGAAATGCTATATGGCCTATAGGAAAATGGATAGACTCGTGTATCTATTCACTACTGATGGAACTGTGAACTGGATGAATGACGAATGGTATATTAACTTTTTTTTTTAATCAATTAGTTGTGTCCCACTCCTCATGACCCCATTTGGGGTTTTCTTAGCAAAAATACTACAGTAGTTTTCTACTTCCTTCTCCAGTCCATTTTACAGATGAGGGAACTGAAGCAAACAGGATTAGGTAACTTGCCCAGGGTCACACAACTAGTTAAGTGTCTGAGGTCACATTTAAACTCTGGTCTTCCTGACTCCACCACTAGCATTCTATCCATCTTGCCACCTAGCTGCTCCATAATGGAATACTAATTGCAACACATGACAGATCATACTTATTCAGAGAAACTTGGGAAGACTTGTTTGAAGTAATGACAAAATGAATTGAGAAAAAACAGGAACAACACATACAGTTACAGATAGGCAGGCAGGCAGGCAGAGAGGTAGGTAGGTAGATAGATAGATAGATAGATAGATAGATAGATAGACAGACAGACAGATATCTTCTTCTCCTGGGTACTTTCTCTTTTTCAGGTTGTATGACATAACTTTCTCCTGGCTCGTACCTATCTTTTTGTCTGCACCCTCTCAATCTCCTCTGCTGGTTCCCCATCTATGGCATGCACATTAATTATTGGGTTTACCATGGTGCTGTAGTGGGGCCCTCTTTTTTTCTCTGTGTACTATCTCACTTTGAGATTTCATCAGATCCCATAGGTTCAGTAACCTTGATACTGATGATTACCGTATCTATATATCCAGCCCTGAAGTTTCACCATCACCAACCTAACTCTTGTGTATCTCCAGTTAGACATCTCAATGACATTTCAAATCCAACACGTCGAAAACAAAACTTAATACCTTTCCCTCCAGATCTTCACCTCTTCCAAACATTTCTATTTCCATCAGGGGAACCACCATCTTCCCAGCTACCCAGGCTCAAGACCTTGGTGTCATTCCCAACTCCTACTCAGTCCATATATCCAATTGATTGACAAATTTTACCGTCCATAACTTCACAGCTCTCACATACATCCTATTCTCTCCATCCACAAAGCTCAATTCAGACTCTCATCACCTCTCACCTGGAATACTGCAACAGCTTTCTAACTCTTCTCCCTGTCTAATTCTTATTCCTTACTCAGCTGTCCGGGTGTTTTGTTTTTCCGTAAGTGTCACTCTCCTTTCCAATGAGCTCTAATGGCTCATTACCTCCAGGCTCTGTCGTGCACTTAAAGTTCTTCATAACCTGGTCTCCTTCATAACTTCCACTCCTAGTCTTCTTATACCTTATTCTCTTTTACACATTCTATAATTCAATTATACTGGCTTACTATGAACTTGATGCCTCATCTTCCACATCCGTGCCTTTGCACTGCTTATCCTCTATGACCAGAATGCTCCATCTTCTCACTTCTATCTGTGGGCTTCCTTGGCTTCCTTCAAGACACAGTTCAAGCCCCACTTTCTATAGGAAGCCTTTCCGGCTGGTCCCTGTAGCTTCCAATGCCATCCTCCTCTCAGATTACCTTCTGTCTATTCTACATATAGCTTGTATATAGTTAGTTATTTACATGCCATCTCTCCCAGTGGAACGCATGTTCCTTGAAGGCATGAACTGTTTTTTACTTTCTTCGTATCCCCAGCACTCAGCACTGTTCCTGGTACATAGTAAGCAATTAATACTTGTTGGCTTAAGGCTGAAAGTAATTTTGAAAGATCTGAGAACTCCGATTAATACAAGGACCAGTCATGAATACAGAAGACTGATAACAACTTATGTGTCTCACCTCTTGGCAGAGACATAACGAATTAGAGATTCAGAGCAAGAAATACATCTTTAGACAGGGTCCATATTTGAATTCCTTTTCCTTGAATATGTTTTTTTTTGTTACAAGAGAAAACCAGTTAGTGAGGAGTGGCAGATACGCAAAATAGAAAAGAAAACACCATCAATGAAACATTAAAAATATATACAGACAAAAGCAAAAGGAAGTTCATAAGGGAATATAAATAATACATATACAGTTTTGTTATTATTGTCTTAAATGCAATATATACTTAAAATTGTAATGGAGAGTTACAGTTTCCTACATAATCTACTTTTCTTTTAGTATTGAAATTTCCAAGTTTGTTGAGTTTGTTAGTTTATTATAAGAAATAAAATTTTAATTAAAAACTAGCATTATTTGCAATAGAGAAACATTAAAAGCTTTGACACTAATATCAAGGTATAAAGAAAGGATGTCTAATGTTTCCACTATTATTTGTTTTAATAATAGAAATGTTAGGTATAACAATAATTCTTTCATACAGAAATTGGGGGAGGGCAAAGAGAGCAAAATTATCTCTAGTTGCAGATATGACATATGACATGAAGATTTACTTACAGAATCTCCAGAAATTCAATGAAAAAATAATCACAGTAGGTAATCAATGAGGTCAGTAAAGTATCAGGACACAACACCCTCCTCATCAGCCTTTCCATATAGCAAAACCCAAAAGGAAAAAATAGAGAAATTCTATTTTTCCAAACTATCAAATTCATAAAATACTTGGAATGTGACAACTCAGACATACTTAAAATTTATATAAACACAACCACAAAACACAATTTGCAAATAAAAGAAACAAGGGAGGAAAAACAACTGGAGATCTATTTATTGTTCAACTCTAATAACCTGTGTGATGTAACACAAAGGAGCTGTAATACCTAAATTACGCAGGATCAGAGATTTAGAGCTGGAAGGGACCTCAGTCACCATTTAGTCTAACCATCACATTTCACAGATGAGGAAAATAAGGTACAAGGAAGTTAGGCAGTAAGAACTGGAAGCAAAATGTGAACCAACTCTGACTCTAGCACCTGTGCTTTGTCCATGTACCACTCTACTTATCTAACAAAGGTATTAGATAGACAGAATTTGGGGGGAAAAAAGTCAAGAATTTCAAGGGAAATAATGAAAATGTTTAAGAATCAAGGCTTAGCATCACCAGGTCCAAAATTATATTACAAAGTAGTTGCCATCAAAACAACTTGGTAGGGGAGGCGGAGTCAAGACAGCGGCATAGAAGCAGGAGAACTCTGTGGCTCCCCCCATAACCACCTCAAATATCTATAAAATATAACTCTAAACAAATTTTAGAGCTCCAGAATTCATAAAATGACAAAGAAACAAGGCTCCTGCAGAAGGCAACCCAGTAGACGGATGGAAAGGGCTCATCGCAGAGCACTGGGAGCAGAGCCCAGCCCCATGTGGTTTTAGCCCCAGGCCATCCAGGAGAAACCATGGCTGGAGCTTTCAGAATTGCAGATCACCAGCAGCTGTGGCTGTTTCCAGAATTACCAATCCATAAGAGCCAAGGACAAAGGGAAAAGGTCAGTGGAAGTCGGCTAAATTTCAGGGAGAGGGTCCGGCCGACTGCCTCCAGAGCTAGAAGCAGTCTGAAGTGGTGGCCCTGCAGCCACCTCCACAAGGCTACTTCAGAAGCTCCTGGCCTGCAGATCGCAGCGGGGCCAAGCGATCATTCAGAGGCTAAGTGCTCTTGCCTTGAGCTGCCTGGATCAGGATCGCGGTCTTGGGTGGTGGTCCTGAGGTGCGTTTTCAGTGAGCCAAAGCTGGAGGGGGCTGCAGAGACGGCGGCAGCCTCCTAATAGCTCTTAGCTTTGGCAGCTGCAAAAACCCCAGTGATTTGGGACAGAGCTCTCCCCTCTGAAAGCAGAGTTCTACTGAGCCCAAAAGTTAAGTAACTGACTGGCAACATGAGCAGGCAAAGGAAGCAAAGGAAGCTCAGCAATCCAACTTTAGATTCCTTTTTTAGGGACAAAAAAAATCAAAGCATGGAACAGGAGGAAGACAACACAGTCAGAACTCCCACACCAAAAGCTTCCAAGAAAAATGTAGATTGGTTATAAGCCATAGAGTTGCTTAAGAAGGATTTTGAAAACCAAATAAGAGAAGTGGATGAAAAATTGGGAAGAGAAATGAGAACGATGCAAGAAAATCATGAAAAGAGAGTCAACAACCTGACTGAA
>CM053582.1:241051905-241151229 GCA_028627135.1 Pseudochirops cupreus
AAACCAGAAATGAATAGAAAATTTGACATTCAAACACAAGAAGCATGAGAAGGTAAACATGGAAAAGAAACCATAAGGAACTTATCAAAGTTGAACTATTTACATGCCAACATGGAAAAATGAGAATTGTAACTTAGGAAACTTTTCTCAGTATGAGGATAGGTGAAGAGAATATAAATGTATATATATGTATACATATACATACGTCTATATAGGAGGGGTATACATGCATATGAATACATATGCGAGTGTGTATATATATGTGTACATAGACAGAGGGCACAGGATCCATTGAATAGGAAGAGATGGTATTTTAAAAGGTGAAATTAAGAGGTGGGAGAGGAACAGAATGATAGGAGACAGGGAGAGACAGAATGGGACTAATTATTCCATACAGAAGAGGCAAGGGATAACTGTTACAATGGAGGGGAAGAACAGGAAGGCAAAAAGGGAATGTGTCAACCTTACTCTCATTGAATTTGGCTTAGGGAAGGAATGACATACACTCTACACTGGGTATCTTGCCCTACAGGAGAGTAGGGGGGAAGGGGATGAGAGGGGGAATGATGGAGGCGAGGGCAGGTTGGGGGGGAGGATTGTTAAAAGCACATACTTCTGTAAAGGGACAGGGACAAAGTAGAGAATAGAACAAGTGAGAAGTGGGATACAAGGACGGAAATATCATCAGTGTTACACAATATGTCCATTGTGGAGATGTTCCGCATAATTACACATGTACAGCATGTATTGAATTGCTTGTCTTTCCAGTAGGGGTGGGTGACAAGGGAAGAAGGGAAAAAATCTAGAATTTAAAGTTCTAAAATCATGTGTTGAAAAATATATATATATATATATATAATTATTATTATTATTTACATGCAACTGGGAAATAAAACATACAGGCACTGGGATAGGGAGATCCATCTTGCCCTACCAGAAAGTCAGAGGGGTGATGGAGGAGGATAAAGGAGAGAGCAGATTGGGGGAGGGGGTATACAGTGGGATCGCTGTTTTGGGGGGTGAGTAAGGGAAAGATGGGGAGATAATTTGTAACTCAAAATCTTGTGGAAATCAATGATGTAAACTAAAAATAAACAAATGTTTATTTAAAAAAAACAATTTGGTATAGGTTCAAAAACAGAAAAGTAGATAAGTGAAACAAACTAGATGGACTGGAAGCAAATGAACATAGTAAGTAGCCCAGTATTCCATAAACCCACATCACACACTACTAAGGGAAGGATTCTGTATTTGATAAGAACTGCTATGAAAACTAGAAAGTAGTTGGCAGAAATTTTTTATATTTGTGCCAGTTTCCATCTAAAACCAACAGTCACTGCTCAACAGTTAAATGGGGAAAAATTAGGAATAGTTTGTTTTTATTCTTTTGAAAACTATCAACGATCACATTACACTCCTAATCACTAATGATAAAGTGCAAATTTAAAGAACTCTGAGGTTTTGTCACATAGTCATGAAATAAGCAAAGACAATAAAAGATGGAAAAAGAGTCTATGTTATAGAAGTGGTGGTAAGTCAAGTAAACAAGTAAGTGTTAGTATAGCTGCAAACTGGCCGAACGATTCCATAAAACAATTTAAACCTAAGAGACAATGGATATGGTGTCCACTGACTACCATCATCAATCAATCACTTAAACACTATGTGCCAGGCACTGAATGAGCTTCCATTAACTGAGGAGAAAACGAGCACATTCATGGGTATGTACAGGGTAAGTACAAAAACAATAAACATAAATACATATAAAGTAATTAGATTCGAGGTATTGTGACAGGCAGGCATGGCACAAGACGTCACAGCACCGGCTTCACGTAGATGCTGCTCGAGTTGTGTCTAGAAGGAAGAGAGGGATTCCCTGAGACAGAAGCGGGCAGGGAACAGAGAGGCAGGACGTTTTAGGCATGGAGGATAGTCTACAGCAGGACACGCAAAGAGGAACATAGAGAAGGCCCGTTTGGCTGGATCGCTGAGTGCTGGACTGAAGTAAGGTACGACGAGGCCAGACAGAAAGACTGGGGCAAAGGTGAAGGGCTTTAATAGAGGAGTTTATATTTGATTCCAGAAGCAATAAAAAGCCACTGAAGTTGACTGAATAGTGGAATAAAATTGACTATACCTAAAGCAATAGACTACCATCGGGTAATCCATTGAGTTACCAATGGGGTATTAATATAGAAGTCTTTCCAAACCAGCTGTTTATGCATAGTCAAGCCATCAACTTGTTGGAGCAAAGGAATGAGAGTTAGGATACTGGATTTGAAAGCAGGAAAACATGGATTCAAATCATGCCCTTAAGACACTGCTTTGCCTATGTGATTTCGAGCAAGTCACTTTAACTTCTCAGGGTCTCAGTTAAAGTTAGGAGATTAGACTCAATGTCTCCAAAATCCCCTACAGGTATACATTTATGATCCTATGATCCAATTCTAAATTAGAAGTAAGAATTAAAATGAGAAGATATACCATGCAATTAAAAAAGCTCCAAACCTATATTTAAACAAGCTGCTGACATGAAAAATGGTAAATGAATAAAAAAAAAGACATTAACACAAAATATAGCCATTTCCTAAAGTAATTTAACCAACGTAAATCAGATACCACAAAAAAGATGCTCCCAAACCCTATAAACCACCTTAGTCAGTAAATGCTGGCTCTACCTTTCTGACTGAGGGATATAGCAGCCAAAGGAAACATTACCTTAACTATAAACTTGTTCATAAAATCTTATGGAGGAGGATGGTGGAAAAACACAAACAGTATCACCTCTTAAAACTGTGAAAAAATGGAAAAGGGAAAAATGAATTAACAGAAGAAATGGTGAAAGATAACTCGCATATTTGCCAGAACATCCTAAGGATGAAGGATGAAGCCTTCTAGAAGACAAAAATGTAGGGAGGCATGGGGATGGGGAGAGAAAGTCTGACACTGCTTTTATAACAGATTATTTTCTCTATCAATTGACAGTAGATCCATCACATTTAGACTCCAACATCAAAGTTCTCAGGTGTGCTAAAGGAGGAAACATTAATGGCACTTAAAAAAAAACACGAGGGGAGCAGACAGACTGGAAACCTACACAGAAGAGACCCAAGCTAGAGGAAACCCAATTGAGAGGGCTGAAGGATCAATTCTCAGCACATCTGGAAAAAATTAAAAAGTCAAATGTTTAGGCAAAGTTATGGCAATTACTACTGGGGGGCAGGAAAGTATGATTTTTTAAAATATCAACAACTAATTATCTATTAATGCTACTTTTCCATCTCTAGTAAGCCTTTGAGAGAAACTTTTTAGTATCCAAAGAGTAGCTTATCCAAGCCTTACGACTGGAACTAGCAAGTGTTGGATTCAAGTCCTGCCATATACAAGCTGAGTGACTCTGGGTAAGTTCCTTAGTGCTTTAGAATAGGTCAGCTGTCATTCAGGAAATTATTAGAGTAATGCAGGTATGAGGCAATAAGAACCTAGAGCAGCAGCCAAAGAAATATAAAGTAATGTAGCACGAATGACAAAGTTAACCAACAACTTCGACAGCAATATAACTTAATGACTTGATATTTAGGCCCAAAGCAAAGGGAAGAAGAATCAAAAGATAACTGAGTTGAACTGGAGGGTCTGAGACATGGTGATGCTAATACTAAGACTGGACCTATGTCAAGGCCAGAAGATACTCCTAGAAAGGAAGGTTAAGAGAAGGTAGAGAGAAAAGGAATAACTAATAGAGGGAATGACTATGGTGTGGAGAGAAAGTTGGAGGCTGAGGAGGAGATAGGGTAAGGTTAGATACTAGACCTGTGATTTCACTGATACAGGAAACTCCCTGCTGAGAAAATTTCCTACCAGTATAGGTTGACATCTTCCCTACAACTTACAGTATTAAAGAATTGCTTAGAGTACTGAGATGTCAAGGGACCTACCCAGAGACACATAGCCTGTATATGCCAGAACTTGAACCCAGGACTTTCTGGTTCCAAAACTGGCTCTCTTGTCTCCTATGCTACAGTGCCTCTTGATATGGGAGCAATAATAGCTCATCTATATAATATGCTAAGGTTTACAAAACATGTTACATCATTATCTTGCTTTTTATAATAACCCAATGAGGTAGGTAGCACAAATATTATTCCCATTTTACAGATGAGGAAACTGGGGTTCAGGGAGATTGAATTTTGCCCAAGATCATAAGCTAGTAAGTGGCTAGTAACCTGGAGAGTGATTATAGAGCATGACAGTGTAAGAAATGTTCTGAGATACAAAAAGAGAGATATAAATTCTGGTCAGATGTCTAAGGAAAGAAAAAGTTAGGAAACCACTGCCTTAGGCTATACCACCTCCTACACAGACATATTATCCAAGATTAGTAAAGAGCTGGCATAAAGCCCTATAGTCTTTCATCAGGCTAGCCACATCAGCTTGCCCTGTTTTATTACCTTTGCATTGCCTCAGAAGAGCTCATTCCATCTGGTTGTGACTGTTAAAAATGTGCTTGGCTTTCTTCTCAAAAATAAAAACCCCAATCAAGAGATGAAAGAAGGTACTTTTGGAGGCAGTCCAGGGAACCACTGCATACAGGTGGGAAGGGAAGGAGAAACAAGAAGACGAATGAAGAGGGAAATCAGGTGAAGGTAAGAATCAGAAAATGCTGAAAAAAAATTTGGTTATAACAAAAGCACCCACTTTCAAGCACAAGATAAGCCAAAAAGATGTTTTCCAATGCCCAGAGACTGCAAAGATCTGCCACTTAGTGTAAAGAGGGAAGGGAGGTGTGAAAATGTAATTCAAGAAATATGCAGCTACTTTTAGCAAGGCAATGCCATAGAAACATCTGTTAAAAGCCTGCATTGAAATGTAAAGCAACATATACTAACAACTCTATTTCTACAAGTGAATGATCTGTACTTTGTGGATTATCTATAGCATCCCAAGGTCACATTCAATCAAATAGCTAGGCTCTCAGTTTTCAGCAGAATGGAGCTGGAAGAGAATTGAGACCAAGTACCACATGTTGCAACTTCCCCTTCAACCTTTAGTAACATCTACCCCCATCTTAAGGCTTTGGAGTGGGGGGTGCTCCACAATATTTAGAATTCATTTCTTCACAGAAAGTCAACAAGCATATCCATCCTTTCACCCTCTGTCCTCAGGAAGACTTTCATGAAAACGTAACCAAAAGACTAGAATTTCCTAAAATTAGATTTAGGTCTACAGCCTAATTTCTGTGAGGATTTCTTTTCATGCTGAAAGCAAATGCTTCAGTACATGGTGGGCCTGGAACCTATTCTTAATACTAACTTGTTTCGGCACAGTCCTTGAGGCAGAGGCCATCACATTCAAATAGTGAAAACGCCAAGTGGTAGCAACTAGTATCATACCGCTAGTGACATTACAGCAGAACTGATTCTTAGAGTCAAAACCCAGGCCCTCTTTAGGTGTATAGTGACATGTATAAACATTATTCAGAAGAAAGACCTCCTTTGCATCTAGATTGCCTTGATCTGTATGGTACAAAAATGTTGAGATTTGGCATAGGGTTATGATTTCCCTTTAAGATTCCAAGTCATTTTGCAGTAAACAAGACTCAGTGTGGGAACAATGTCCCTATAAATTATAATACAAATTGATTAATGCCATAAAAATGTTGCTGAAACCACTGGCCCTTGGAAACAGTGGGTCTTATGTTGTCTGCTGTATTCCAAGGAAGATTTAACTTTGGAGCTTGTGTATTGTTCACCCTTTATGTTGGCACACACACAGCCTTCTTAAAGCACATAATAAGGCAGGTCATTAAACTAAACAACTTAATTTGGACCATTTTCAAGGGAGTGATTCAGTCATGAGTTCTCAACACACAATCAGTTTACAATATCTTATCAGATGTTATAAGAGGAGTGGGAAGACAAGCCAGAAAATGTTTTCCTTGCTTTCGGGAAAAGTTCACCTTCTGATGGCCGCAAGGTGGAGCCAAATGGTTTTTTAAAAATAGTCAAAGGCAACAGCTACAGTTTCCGACTCCCAAGGCTATACCATCTAGCTTATACAACCAAATACAAAAAGGAAATAACAGTAGAGATTAAATGAACATGAAATTCTTACATGTGATGCTTGCACAAAAATATAAATTATGTTCTCAACATAGTTAAAGTGGAAACAATCACTCGTTTTTACTTGAGACTCGGAATCATAGGATTTGAGTAGGAGATAAACATAAGGTCATCTAATCCAACCCCCTCATTAGATAGATGAAGAGACAGAAGTGAAGTGGCTTGCCCAAGGCTCTACAGGTAATATGTGACAGACCCAGAAATGGAGTCCAGTTCTTTTGATTTTAAAGACCGTATTATACCTTGATTATTAGGGGTTAATGCCATCATGAATCAATGAGAACATGACACACCTGAAATTTATACTTGGTCACAAGTCAGGAGACCCAAGTTCTAGTTCCAGTTTTGCTACTACTTAACTGTATGACCTTGGGCAAGTCATTTAAGTTCTTTTTCACTCAGTTTCCTTATCTGTCAAAAGAAATTTATCCCTACATCACAATTTTGATGAAAATTAATGAAGCAGAACTTCAGAGTTGGAAGTATTTAGCACCTTTAATGTGCCAAGAACTGGAGTTTTTTTAAAAAGATCCCCCCAAAAATAACAAAAGAAACTGCTTGTTCTCAAGGAGTTTTTATGTAATCAGGGGAGACATACAAAGTTAATACATAAATATAATATTGGAAGGGGGGCACTGACAGATGGAGGTAGAGTCAGAAAAAGCCCCACAAAGGTGATGGCTGAGCTGAGCTTTAAAGGAAATCAGGGACTCTGAAAGGCACAAATGAGGAGGTAGGGCACACCAGGCATGGGGACAATTTGCTGAAAAAAGCACAGGAGATGGTAATGGAATGTCATGTGTGAAGAATGGCAAGGATGACAATTTGACTGCACTATAGGACACTGAAGGGAAGTAAAATATAAAAAGGTAGAAAGGTACGCTGAAATCCTGTTGTGAAGGTCTTTAAAAACTAAACACCAGAGTTTGTCTTTGATACCAGAGGTAATAGGGAGCCACTGGAATTTACTGAGTAGTAGAATGACATGACCAAACTTGCACGTGCTTCAGGCAGCTATATGGAGGATATACTAGAGAAGGGAGAGACTTGAGGAAGGGACCAATTAGGAGGTTAAAGTAATGGATAGCCCACACAGAGGCAATAAAGCCATATACAGTCCAACCCCAACCTGAACAGGAATCCCCCCATACTATCCCCAACAACTTGTCATCTGGCTTCCACCTGAAGACTGTCCACCTAAGGGGGTATTCACTAACTCACAAAGCAATCTACTTTGTTTTAGGGCAGCTCAAATTATTAAGAAGTTTTCCTGTTTATCCTTCTGGACACCCTGCTTTTCTGTTAATGCAACCAAAGATCACAGTATTTTCTTGTCTACCATGTAACACTATGGAATTACACTGAAATTGGGACAAAGTCTTGGCAACCCTAATGCCTAGCTGGCTGTATCTTCCCCACACTTTACTTGTGCGGCTGATTTTGTTTTTAATCCAAATGTAAAGGCTTTACATTTACCCCTATTAAATGAATCTTATTAGATTTATTCCACCAATCTTAACCTGGAGAGACTGTTTTTAATCACTATTCTGTCATTCAGTATATTAGCTCTCTCTTTTCCAGCTTCCTGTCATCCACAAATAATGTAGATGAAAGTACTCTATAAAATTGTTGTGACCTATAAAGTATTATTTTATTGTTGTTTTTTTACCAAACGGATATGGACCTATAAAAAAATTACCAGAAGGGCACGAAGGCCAGGTTACATGAGGAAAGAGTCTAGGGATAAAAAGCATTTTCTGATTAAATTTTCATGTTCAAAATTAAATGAAAATTCTTACGGTAAAAAATATGCTGAATTATAACTAATAAACATACATTAGCTTATGTACTTAATTTGCTTAATAAAAGACTATGGCAAAATTGCCTAAGTATATAACTTAGTCTCTGCTTAGAAACACATACTACAGCACCTAGACATAGGAATAACGAGACCAGACTATTGCCCCACTGGGGTTAAGGAGATGATGAAATCTATGAAGTCCTATGATTTTAAGAATGGGAAAATACTCATCCATGGAGTTTATAGACAAGCAGATGGATTATATAACCTTAAAATTTTGGGGCGGCTACATGGCACAGGTAATAGAGCACAGGCCATGGAGTCAGGAGGACCCGAGTTCAAATTTGGCCTCAGACACTTAATACTTACTAGTTGTGTGACCACAGGTGAAGTCACTTAACCCCAACTGCCCTGCCTTCTCCACTCTAAAAAGCAAAAAAAAAAAAAAAAGATTTCTACCATACTTTAGGCTCAGTTATTTAGTTTGTGTGGTAAGGACCTATGAATTTCCAAAACAGTAAAGGTTATTATGCCCCAAATAATGGCTATTTTACAGAGAAAGGAATAAATCTTTCATTATAGTACAAGTACACCTCACTTTATACAATAGGTTTCTGTCAGGTTGTCTGCAAAATCAATTTTTGTAAATCAAATAATTTTACATGTAATCAGGAATTTTCCATTATGCTTTGTAGTTTTCAAATTAATACATTATCTATCTAATTTGATCCTAACAACCGCCCTGGGACTTAAGAGGAATGATTACTACACTTACTGCACAAATAGAGAAATTAAGAACCTCTTTGTAATGTAAATAGTTACTTCCTAAATTTGTTTTGAACAGATTTTCTTAGATACATTTGTATTTCTAACTACATTCACCTTCATATTCTATGATAATAAGAATAATTCAATTTTATTTTAAATAAATTATCATATAAAAGTATCAATAGCTCTAGAAAACTGCAGTACAGATTTAGTTTGAAAGGAAGTAGGACATCAAAAGTAAGTGCTTAAGAATAAGACAGAAAAATAAACCAAAAGAGAGAATGAATTCAAAATATGCTATATTCAATCACAGGATATGGTAAAAGAGAAAAATTTGGAGAAAGTCCAGAGGACTTTGTAGATCATTAAAGCAGTCTTGAAAACAGCAATATAAACAAGGCAATTAAGCTTTAGAGTTTTAGAGATGACCAAGTAATTATTTTTCTGGAAATATGCTTCCACCGTCATTTGAACCATACATAAATTAGATAGAACAGAAAAGTTTCGCCCTTCTTCTTCCCTCTGTGAGATGTTATCCATGCAAAATCACATTCCTGCATATTACTTCTAAATCCAAATGATCAGATTTTATCAGAGGTAGACAGCAGACATCAATGGACAAGAGTTATAAAAGAGATACTATGCAATTATAGGAATTAAAATTTTAGCAGTCCATATTGTTATATATTCTGCCCTTTGTTTTTAAAAGAATAAAATATAGAAGGATCCTTGCACTGGAGTCCATTTTTGTTTCATTAGGTAGCATGAACTGCTTCAGAAAATAAAGGATAAAATATGTTATCATCTATTCAAGGCAAAAGCGACTAAGACCCAGAGTCATAAATTTAAAGTAGCATTCAAAGTAATATTTGAAAAGGCTTCCTTAACATTAACTGCAAAAAACAAACATTAACAGCAGAAAACCCCTGAGAGTCCATTTTGTATAAAAGAGCAATGAAACACTAATACGCCCCTGCACTTGGGATAATATTGTACTTGTTGAGAGTGTTTATGAGAACAAGTCGATTCTATTAGCTGATACTGCTAAGATCATGTAAGATATAATAGCTAGGATAATAACCAAAATTCTAAAAAATAAGACTCCTTATAGATTCTGGAATCTACCCTTAAAACTGTTTACACACACAGACACACACACACACACACACACACACGCGCGCGCGCGCGTACGTATGAACGAAGAAGGACTGGATTTGTGGTGAGAAGAAGATGTAACTCTGGGCATCTCACACGCACCACAGGTATTCTTCAGAAGAGAAAGCAAAGTTCTATGCCAATAAAATCATAGGTCTAGTTTATAACCCCAAAAGTGATCACTTTATATAAATATTTTCATTAAAATGGGTTTATTTTCTTATCTTCTCAGTGCAATTTCAACTATATTTGAGATAATTTAGGAGCCCACAGTTAGGAAAAACAAAGTTCCTTCACAATTTCTCATAATTTAGAAGTGGCATGTTTAATGCAACCACTGAAAATACTATATTAAATTCAGTTACACTCCATAGTGACTTTCTACTTCAATTTTCTTGTCTGGAAAAACTACATGAAACACTATTTCATTTGTTCTCACATATACAAGCCAGTTTTAGTTTTAAGTTTTCTACTGTTTTGGATTAATAAAGTTTTGTAGTCTTTACTGACCTTGGGCACATAGAGAAGGTTCAATAGTAACTTATGACACTGAGAGAAGTCATAGGTCAAACCTGTTACATTTTTATATTAAGCTTAAATTTTTTTTAAAAACCACTACACTGATTTTCTATCTGAAACCAACTGGCTAGTAAGAAAAAAAAAATCTTTTCCATCTGCAACTACAGAAGGGTATTAATCAAGAATTGTATGTCCAAAGTTACAACAGATCTTAAGATATCAATTAGTCCATCCCTTTATATCAAGTTGTGCATCATTCAGACCACCGTAGGTCAGTCATAACTAGTGAACTACCAAACATAAAATCCTTTCCCCAAATCTGCCTTTCCTCCCCTCCAACTCCCTCATGCAGGGGAGGAGTGGAGTAATATCCTGACTTTCTTGTCAGATCAAGTCCTAGTAGAGCTCAATTCTCCTTTCTTATGAATTTCTTTCTCAGACCACCTAATATTCCAATTAAAAGCAGAGGAAGAGATTGCAACACCTGTTATCAATTCCTTCCTTTCCCAAGGTAGCTAGAGAAAATACCACCACTAAAAGGGCTAGGCATAATGCCTTAACAAGCATTCCCTGCCAACCTGGACATAAGCCTCGGTCCTCACCTCTCTACTGTTACTTTGCTACTGTTACACAACCAGGTGTGCCAATTTTGACTTAATGTGTTACTTGTGTGGCAATGAATCATTCTGGCAATATGCCAAATATAGTATAACTGAAACTAGTGGCCAAAAATAAGAGATGAACAGCTATATTATGTTAGAGCATGACTTAGCATTTGAACTAAAAAAGAACTTGTGGGAAACTTTTTTTTGTTCATTTATCCCTACTGAAATAGTGAAAATTAGTCATCTGGTTAGAAGTGTATCAAACTCTAAGTAGCTCAAATCAGCATGAATTTGAAATTTTCAACAACAGCTTCTCCAAATGCTCTACAGAATATTAGAATTAATGAAGGAACTCAAACAGCATGTCAAGTGGTACAACTCAGCAGTTTCCATGTTCACTTTGCAAAAGTAAATGTTGCTTGAGAGCAAGATAAAGAACACTGAATGAATATGCAATTTATGCAAAACATACCACGAGATTTTAAAATAGAAGGCAGTCAAAAATCTCAAGTCAAACATGATCAATGTCATTAAAATCATCAACATCAAGAAAATAAGTATTAGCTCAAATCCTGCAATCTGAGGTAAAAGGGCACATCCTTTAAAATTTAAATAAGTGAAGGGACAAATAAATATTACTTTACAAATTCATGGGGGGGGGGAGGTGTAGATAGGGAGGAGCTAATACATTATAGATATGGATTCAGAAGAGCCATAGTCAAAATTTATGAATTCCTGTCCTTTAAGGCTGATATATAACCCTGAACAATTAAGTCACATCATTATTTCAGGCCTCAATCTTCTCTTCTGCAAAATGAGGAAATTGGACTAGATAATCTAAGGTCCCTATCTCAAAAATTAAGATTCTACACTGGGGAAATAGCTCTATAAATATCTCACATGTCCTAGACAACCTCTGTTGGCAACAGAATAAATATTAGGCTGTCTGTTCAGCCATGGCAATTACTATGTTCCTACAAAATGAAAACTGTTATAAAGTTCTATTAATTAGTCCTTCAGTATTACTTTGTAATATCTTAACATGGCCATGTAAGCCAAGTAAATATCTTCCAAACTCTTAAACGCTAGTTTGCAGGGAAAAAAATTCACGTATCTGAAAACATAAAAGCTGAATCTACTTAGGTCTCAGGATATGACTTAGACATAACTATTCAGTTTTAAGTTTCTATGGCTTATTTTTTTGGAGGGGAGAAGACAAGGAATTGGGGTTAAGTGACTTGCCCAAGGTCACACAGCTAGGAAGTGTGTCAAGTGTCTGCAGCTGAATTTGAACTCAGGTCCTCCTGACTCCAAGGCCAGTACCCTATTGACTGCGCCACCTAGCTGCCCCTCTATGGCTTGATTTTTTTTTTAACTTTTAATTTCCAGATGAACACAAAATTCATTTGCTCCATGATCTGTCACTTTTAAGTCCTACAATTATAATAATATTCATATTAATATGAATGTCCAAGTAGAGCCTACAGCAGATTGCACACCATCTCACGGAACATGGAAAGAGAGGGGGAGAACATTTAAAACTCAAAATCTTACGGAATTATGGTGAAAATGAAAACAAAGTAATTATAAATAATAATAATACACCTGTGTTCCTTTTTTCTTCCAGTAACACCCCAGTAAGAGTGTGCACATGTACAGAATCTCTTTATTTCAAGGACATGTGATCTCACACACTCCCCCAGGATGCAGATCACAAGACTACACAATCACAGAACTGGCGAGAATAAGTCTAAATTAGACAACATTAACATTCTTCAGTGGGCTAGTAAAGGACTATCTCAAATTTTCAAATAGGGCAAATTTTCTTTTTTTCAAATGAAATTAGTGTCTATACAAATCCTTAATACGAAGACTAAACCTCTCTAGTTACTGCTTTTCAGTTAAATCTGATTTTTAAAACACACCAATTACAAACACCAAAAGGAATTTCCATAGTCTAAGTTACAATATCTAGTATTCATAATGCAAATATATCCCAAACTCACTTTTTTTCCAAACCAGTCATGAAATCATGTGTAATTCAAGCAAAATGTGGGGAAAAGCCTGCATCTGAAAACCCAGGAGACTACCTCACAGAAGCACAGTTTGAGAGTCTGAAGGGGCTTCAATAGCCACCTCGTCCAACCCCCTTGTTTTACCACTGAGGAAATACAAATTCACAGAAGCTGGGATTTGCCCAGCCTTACACAGAAAAGTAACAGAACGGGGATTTAAAGTTGTGCTAATTTACATACTTCTTCACCACGTACTTAGATTTGTTGGGGAAATCTGAACAACTATTTTTCAGAGGTAATGCTCAAATTAAATGAATAAACACTGAATAACAGCCCAGTAAAGGATTCATGAAAATTAAAGCGACACTAATATTCGTAACCCTGTTTCCCTTCTCCATTTCAGAAAGGTGACACAAATAGTAATGTTTGTCTGGTAGAGATTCAAGCATGACAAAATAAATAAAAGGAAAAATGTTTTCCTTTTACTCCTTTTCATCTTACCGGAACAGTGCCTTGTATGTTGCAGATACACTCAAAAAGGTCTGAAAGGATGAGAAGATGTAAAATTAAAAGGCCCAAATTCTGAAGTTTTTGTCTTTTTTTTTATTCCAAAAAAAAGTTCATGATTCATTGGGAAGTTATACAAGAATGGTATTCCAAATCAAAATCATAATGTTTACAATTTGTGTAACAATAAAATAGAGAGTGTTTTCTTTTTGGCACCTACACTTGAAGTCTCATTTTTACTGAAAAGAAAAGGCTGATAACTTTTAACTTTTTTTAAAACCATATTATTCTCCCTTCTGGTAAAATTCACATGATTGCTTAACGTAGGAATATGGCAGCAGCAAGTAGGACAACTATACTTAACTGTTTTTCTCTCATCATTAAAAATCTCTTTCCAAATGTCAGAGGAAAACTATATGAAAAACTGCAACCAGAGAGAACATGGTAGTGGCCTACCTTCACTCTCCTCACTGTTTTTCTGATTTAAATTTAGAATTACTGAGTAATTCTGTGAGAGGTAGCAAAATGTCTGGCCCTGGCTCTGGCGTCATGATTTTAGGTTACTACTGTAGTTCATCATTCTTCCTTTTGTATTAAACTAAACAAGGTAAAGAAACAAAAAGTAGATCATCAACAACATTTGCTACATGCACAGGAGTTTATCAGCACAGTAAGAGAAAATATAATTTTTAAATGACAACAATTACTTTGGGGGCAAAATGGGGCTTGCAAATTGTTAATGCCAATTAGTGTGTGAAGTTAGCATAAGCATGAAATTTTAAAGTGTACTGTGGGATTGTTACTGACTTGTTTGTTTTAATTAAAAAGCTACAAAAGGTGAAGCATGAGAAAGTGTACCTTTTTTTAAAGTTCCCACACAATCTTAGGACCCTTAGGGAAAAACCAGACAAAAAAGGGTAAAAGTAGCCAATATTTAAATTTTTTTTAAAAAACAAACAAAAATAAAGCCAAAACAGATTACATTTCATACCTTAAGTGTGTATGAATGAGGTTTATGAATTTCACAATGACCTAACTGAGACAACTCAAAGTTATATTTTAGCTACTTTTCCAACTTTTGGGAAATACTAAGAAAATTTGACTATAAAAGTCACTCAATTTTACTTGTCATTAAACATAACCAAACCACTTGCTTTGTAATTTTATAGTTTTTCTGACTGCCACTAATGAAATGGTAATGTGTTAAAGATTGTTGTGTGTAGAAGAAAGTCTGGTTTTCCTTCTCCAAACCTAAAGAACGAGAAAATTTTAATTTCTGACTGAAATGGTGATGTTATAAAACTGGAAAAATATCATAAGCTACAATAGAGTATTTTTAAAAATTAACACTGGATTACTTTCTGCTTGTGGTACTAAGTTTGTTGCTTTTAAGCTTTCAGTTTAAAAAAAAAAAGACAGGAATAGTTCCATTCCAGGGAAAATGGATCATTTTTTCTGCCAGCTAGTGACTGATTCATAAATCTCTTTTTTTTTTCATTTAAAGAAGGAAGTAATGCACGAATCAAGTAAAAAGAAAGGGCAGTACAAGTAAAGAAATATAGTCTTCCTTTCATGAATCCAGCCCTAGGTCCTCAATGGCAACTGACAGATTTGATCCACCTTCTCAGCAATCACAGTAAACAGCATCTCTCTTTAAAACTTTTCTTGTTCTTGCTGCTTTTTTTGCCATTCTTATCTTTGTTTTCTGACATCTTCTTTGCCCTTATTTCTCTCATTAGATCAAAGAATACCTGGAGAAGAATAAAGAAGGGGGAAAAGAAAGCCATTTTACCAAAAGTAATTCTACAAAGCAGTAAAATCAGAATAATGTGTTAAAACATAAATCAAAATTCAATTTGAAAAAAGTTAAAATAAACCATGCCAAGAACACAGGACTTAAAGAACAAAAATTACTTGAATATAGTTGCCAACTGAATAGATTAATGATATTTGTATCATGTAAATGGTCAAAAAAAGAGAAAGGAATGGGGCATTCTTAATTATTAGTCATTTAGCAATCTATTTTAAAATAAGTTTGTTGTTATTGTTTTTGTGAAGCATAAATGTAAAATGCAGTGACAGAAAGAAGATAAAACCATTCATAAAATTGTCTGAGAAAAGTGACTAAATAGTCTATGTCCTCTGATCCAGCAATGCCACTACTGGGCATATAACCTAAAGGAATGGCCCATAAATTTTAATTAAAATATTCATAGCAGCACTCTTTTATAAAAAAAATGGGAATAACAGGTACCCATGAACTGAAAAATGGTTCGACAAATTATACAAGTTGTAGGATATTAATGAACCAAATGGAATGACAAATGTGAGAAATTCAAAGACACACGGGAAACTTGTACGAACTGATACAGAGCAAAGAAAACAGAACAACATCTACAACTAAAATAACACAAATGAAAACAAGAACTGAAGACACACTGAAAGAATTTTGCTTAAATTCTGACCAATGATGAATTCAAAGATGCTGAAACACACTAACACAACTAGCTCTGGAACCCTGGATAAGTCATTCATTCTCTCTGAGCCTCTGGCAACTCTCCCAGCTGATCTTTTGGGGGCTGAAGGGGATGAATATGAACTTTCTCCAACACTAGAGCAAGGGTCTAATAATAATATTTCTGAATAAATAATAATAATAAATTTCTGAAGGACAATCTCCAATACCACTTACCTTCCCCGCCAAGTTCATAATGCTCTTGGGGGTTCTGTACTACAATGCCCAATGTTAATGCTGTGACCTTAAAGTTGTTGGAATAAATTTTTGTAATCCTATGATGACTATGCTATACCCTGCTCTGAAATTCTCAGGAGCCTGATAATTCTTATCCCAGTGATTACAGATACCCCAAACTGTAAATCTATCAATATTGTATATTCTTTTCTTTTTTTTTAGTTTTTGTGTTAATATATGTTTGTACTTTTCAACTCAACAGTTTCAAAAATTTATTATATCTTCAACTCACAGGAACAACCCTTATCCTTGCTCCAGGGTTCAAGAAAGTTTATATAAACCCCACCCCTCCCACCTAAAGAAAAATAAGGCTGTTAAACATTTTCAGATCTTTTCAAAGAAAAAGGAAACAAACAATTGGGCTGGTAGGTGGCACAATGGCTAGAGCATCAGTCCTGAAGTCAAGAACACCCAAGTTCAAATATAACCTTATACACTTCCTAGTTGTGAGCCTCTGAACAAGTCATTTATCCTTATTATGAAGTATCCCTTTCTCACAAATCCAGTTTTCTCAGAAATTGATAGAGACAGATCAAGAGTATTTGTTTTGACTCCAAAGAATCTTAAAAAGCACAATTTGGATGGATATACTTCCTCAAAAACACAATTTGGATGTAAATGCTTGCCCTTAAACAAGCCAAAAAAGGATAAAAACTTTTTCACTGTCTTATGCACAGCATCAAGAGTTGGGAGAAACCTTGAAAATCATCTAATCCAAGCCCCTTTTATAATAGGTAAGAGGAAGATGGGGAGGGAACATTAAAGTAATACCAGTAGACATTTAAAGAATCTTTTTTTATTCTAAATACTACCAAGTACAATGAGTATTTGCTATCCAAAGGAGAGCAGATGAAGATTCTACATCAGAGGTTCTCAACCTGTGGGTTGTGTTCAATTTAAATACATTCTGCATATCAGATGTTTACATTACAATTCATAACAATAGCAAAATTACAGTTATGAAGTAGCAATGAAAACAATTTTATGGTTGGGGGTCACCACAACATGAGGAACTGTATTAAAGGGGCATGGCTTTAGGAAGGTTGAGAACCACTGTATGAAACCACAAAATAAAGCTTACTTTTTTAAAAACTATATTATAAATTATAATATTATATTATATTATTATTTATTATAATTATTATATTATAATTTCAATATGTCACTTTTAACAGATAGTCAATATGTTACTTTCCTGGTCATCTGTGAACCTGTGAACTTTGAACCTTTGCTTCTGTTCATTTTGTAAAATGATGCTGCAATGATCCCCCCTTTTCTTTCTTTTTTCAATATAGCTTCTTAGCCTCCTTAGGGAGGAAAAAAACCTTATACCATACATGCATAGTCAAGCAAAATAAATTCACACTGGTCATGTCTAATTCTACATTTTGAGTGCATCACTTCTCTGTGAGAAGGTGGGCAGCTTTACTTTTATCATTAGCCCTCTATAATGGTAGTTGGACATTACAGTGATCAAATTTTTAGTCTTTCAGAGTTGTTTTTTCCTTACGATGTTATTTTTTTGGTAGACATACTGGTTCTGCTCACTTTACTTTTGAGTTAGTTCATACAAGACTTCCCAGATGTTCCTGAAACCATTCCTTTCATCATTTCTTACAGTATAATATAGAACACATTAAAATACCATAAACCTATTTCCCAACTGATGATATCCACTTAGTTTCCATGTAAAACAAAATGCTTTATTTTTATACATAATAATTAGTCATTTCCTTTTTTTTCTTTAATCTCTTTGGAGTACAGACCTATTAGTGGTATGATGGGTCAAAGGATATGTGATTTTTGGAGAATAGCTCCAAATTGCTTTCCAGAATGACTGACTTAATTTACAGATCCACCAACAGTGCATTAATATGAGTGATTTCCCACAGGCCCACTAATAAATGTAATTTTCCTTCTCTCTTATCTTTGCCAATTTGATTAAACTCCTAGAGTTTTATTTTTCGTTTCTCTATTAATGATTTAGAGCATTTTTGTATAGCTGTTGATAACTTTTTTTCCCTTTGAAAACTGTCTGCTCATATTTTTTTACCATTTTATCTAATGGGAAATAGCTATTATTCTTTAACTGTTGTCCTAATTCATCTATTTATGTAAGAACTTTTGAATTTTTTGCAATCAAAATTGTCCATTTTGTCTTCTGTGATTCCTTCTTTCCCTTGCTTAGTTAGGAATTCTTCTCCTATTCAAAGCTATTCTCTGCTCCTGTATTTAAATGTAATGTAACATGTACATTTAACTCATGTATTATTTGTAAGATATCTTGGTATGTAGTGTGAAAGCTAGCATAAGACGATTTTCTACCATAGTGGTTTTCAGATTTTTTGATTAGTTCGCCCTTGTCCCACTGGTTGAGATTTTTAGGTGTCGTTAACATTACGTTGCTATGTTCATCTGCCCCTGCATTTTGCGTAGCTAATTTGTTCCACTGATCAACTCTTCTGTTTTTTAATCTGCAGCACACAGTTTTCCTGACTGCTATTTTGTAGTGTGATCTCCGACGCAGTACTATTAAGCTTCCTCCCTTCCCTCCCACCTTTATTTTCTTTTAGATTCTTGACTTTTTGTAACCTAGACAAAATATAATTTGTTCTAGCTTTATAATTTTTTGGCAATTTGATTGCTTTTGGAGGTGGCTACGTGGCACAGTGAATAGAACACCAGCCCTGGAGTGAGGAGGACGTGAGTTCAAAACCAGCCTCAAACACTTAACACTTACTAGCCATGTGACCTTGGGCAAGTCACTTAACCCCAATTGCCCAGTCTTCCCCCCTCCAAAAAGCAAAACAAAAAAAAAAAGTAATTTGATTGGTTTGGAACAGAACAAATAAATGAATTTAGGCAGTATTGTCATTTATATTATATGACATAACCTAACATGAGCAATTAATATTTCTCCAATTATTTAGATCTATTTTTATTTCATAAAGAGTGTTTTATAGTTATGTTCAAAAAGTTTCATAAACAGTAATTAGGAGAGTTGAACCAAGTCATATGACTCTAAATTTGGTGCTCTTCCCACTATACTGTATTCCTTCCTTCTCTTACCCCTAAGAATATATTTCTCTATTGCTTCCATGCACAAATGTGTTACAAACAATAGATTCTCCCCAATAGATAAGGAAAACTCTCAACCTAAAGAAGTTCCATTATCAGGGATACTCTTTACTGTAAATTTGCTACCTAAAAGACCACCACCCAATAATTAACAAGTTTGTCATCAGTTGTGAATTACTGATAATAAAACACACATTTCAGGTTATTTTTGTTCTAGCAACAAAGAAAGGATGACTCAATTTAAACAGATGACACAAACAGTTGTCAGCCGTCTTGAAAAACAGCTCTCTTTCACATAAATTGTTTATAAGTGAAAACAATACTACTATTCCAAGATCCTGCTTGCTCTGGTTTGACAGGTAAAGCTTGTCCAAGAGGGAGAAACAAATTTCAGATGTGGATAGAAACATGTTCATCAGTTATTTCATACATTCCTTATTTGCTTAAAAGAAAGTCAGTATCTGACCCTTATTATTATTTCTAAGATTATACATCACTTAATTTCAAAGGAAACAGAGGTCTGGAACTATACAACAGCTAACATAAAGATAGAAATGAAATAGACTTTTAAACAATGTTATATGCTACCTTGGTTACGTTGCATGAAGAGACATTCTTAACTAAAGAAGGCAGGACTATATTTTCCTAACAAAAATTCCCCCAAATGCTTACAACTCATAGGGAGTCCATCACCTTTAACACTGAATATCTTGCTACACTAGTCCTCAGAATTCTTCCTACATCTAGTTCAGAATATTTGGTCATATGTGTATAAATGCTCTTCTCTCTTAATAATGAAGATGACTCTTCTCTCCAAACGAAAAAAATTCATAAAAATGTATGGAAAACCTTGATCCAGGTTTTTTTGGTATACTAATATAAAGAGATTAATAAAACTAATATAAAGAGATTAATAACTCTGTGATTGCTAAGTGATATACTGAATTTGAAAAACAAGACCATGCAAAATGATGGCAGAGGGGGAAAGCCACATCTTTCTGGTTTGGGCTTTGTTTTACTTTTTTCTCGATAAATACACTGACTTTATAAAATTGTATCTGCTTTAAAAAAAAAGTACTCTTTAAGAGAAATCCCTGGTACCTAATGTTTCCTCCTTTCCCTGCTCCCCTTCCCTAAACTTAATTTTCATGTCAATATCACCATCCTGCATGTCCTCACAAAAGTTTGAGCTATCCAAAAGATAAAAAAGATTGAAAGAATTTAGGCCTTAAGAATGAATATTGTTTAGAGACCAAGTTAGAAAGAAGTAGCTTTAATGCTTTTTGGTGTTGAAGGGTGAGAGAACTGAAATGTCTGAGTTCGATGAAAACCAAACCAGGCTAACTGACTAATGTTTTATTAGTAGTACCAGTTCCTCTGTGAAGTGGACTAAGTGAATTAACCCTGTTCCTTATTAGCAATAAGAGATCAAAACATGAAGCATTTAATGACTACCCCTCTCTGATTCAACAAGCTACCCCCAAAACATACTGATTACCTAAATCTTTGCTTCAAATAACTATATAAAAATTCGATATGCTTTACCAAAGTTGTCCAACATGAATCAAAACTTTTGAATTAACTCTTTTCTGATGTTTTAACAGGAAAAAAGAAACCCCAACATTTCTTATAGCATCAATTAATAACAAAATACTTACATTAAGCAACCTGAATATTAGAAAATCCTAGTGACTGCATTCTAACCTCTGTAAGTTTCTTTATTACCATAAAGTTAGGAACAATAAATATTTTATTATTTCTTATATCATCTTAAAAGAAAAAGAGAAATTCCATACCTTGTCTACATTGGCTCTAGTTTTGGCAGATGTCTCTACATACTGGACACCCCACTCTTCTGCTTTACTTCTAGACTCTTCAATGGGTACCTGTCTCCGCTCTTCCAAGTCAGATTTGTTTCCCACCACAAGCAAAGGAATTTTATCTTCTTCAGCTTTAACGCGCAGAATCTGTTCCCTGATGCATTACATCAAAAATAAAATAGTTGACAAGACTGTAGTACATCATATCAGTAGTGACAGAAACAACACCACATAAAGCCTTAGAAATGATGAAAACTTCACAATGGCATAACAAAAAGTTTCTGAAGGAGCCACATTCCAAAGACTGCATTTTAAGTATAATTGAGATCAGATTAAAAGAACGAGGAGCATCCCCACAAATAAATAAATACCTGAATGTCTCTAGGGTGGGAGGGGAGCTCAGCACTTCCTCAAGGTGGAGCTTGATGGCAGTCCTGCACTGCCTGCTGGGGCAGCTGACTTGGAGCCAGCATACTGAGGAGGCACAAAACTCTTCCAAGCTCAGAGGCAACTGCCAGGACCAGAGGGAGAGGTACTCTCCTTCTCCCTTTTGCCTCCAACTAATTTTTGCCTTACAGTAATCTTCACATTCATAAATAGTTCATTTTTTCTTAATTAAGTTCAGATAAAAAATGCACCCCAAATATAAAATGGCGATATTAAAAGGTCATTCTGGCCTCATCAGATACGTGTGCAAAGAACAATCTTACATGCTTTTGTGTTTTTGCACGTATATTTCAACGTATTTAACATTTGAATGATGAGAGATTTTTAAGGTACACAGTCCTAATCACTCAGTATCTTAAATGTATATGGATAAGTTATTCCAAAAAGTTCTATCAATACTATATTTATCATATTTCTACAAGACACTAAGCAGAGCAGTAAAGATGAAGTCCCAGAATTTCCAAACTCAAAGCATTTCTTCAGACTGAAAACAAAAGGTAAACTAAATGAACAATGTAACTGTCAAAGGCACCACCACCCTTGTAGCCACTCACGGGTGTTTGCAACCTCAGCATCAGCACTGACTCCTCACTCTAACTCAATCCATATGAACAATGAGTTCTTTCTCCACAACAGCTCTCCTATATATCCCCTTCTCTCCACTCACACAGCCAATACCTTAGTTTTCAAACCCTCATCAACCTCTTACCAGGACTACTGTAACAGCAACTGAGTCTTCCTGCTTCAAATCTCTCCCCCTATCCTCCACACAGCTGGCAAAGTGACGTTCCTAAAGCACAGATGAGATCACAGCATCCCTACTATTCAAACTCCAGTGGTTCTCTATTACCTCTAAGATAAAATATAAACTTCTGTTTGGAATTTAAAGCTTTTCACAACATGGTCCCTTCCTATCTTTCCACTCGTCTTACATATCACTCCCATGTATGCACTCTATGCACTCCAATCATACTGATGGACTTGTGGTTCATCATCCATCATGCTCCATCTCTCATGATCGTACTTCTGTACTGGCTGTTCCCCAAGTTTAGACCTTCCCCTTCCCATCTCCTCTTCAACCAATCCCTGGCTTAGAAATACTCTAAGTCAAGGTTCAATAAATCTTGGTGGCCAGGTGTACACAAAAATGAGGAAGGTCCTGAGTGGCAGTTCTGGGGTTGGGCAATTCCAAGGGTTGGACAGTTACAGCCACCTCTCCCTAAGAATGGCACATGAAGCTCCAAGTTCTGTTTCTGCAATCCTAGAAATGAAAGTATCCTCAGAGTCAGGAAGGTAGACATGATGAAGGAAATCTGGGTAGAGGGCATATTACAGGAAAGTACAGGATAAGGTGTGAGAAGACTCGGATAGGTTTAGGAGATGTTTAGAATGGGACCTCTTATACAAGAAAGGGTAGATAAAAATACCATTGGACATTAGATGAAGGAGAAAGAATATGAGGTGTTATTAGGCCTGAGGAATATTAAAGAAGAACTGTTGTTACATTAATTTTTCTCAATGAATACCATAAAAATGAATTATAGAAAAACAGCTGAGAAATTTGAAAATGAAAAACAATTCTATTAAACTTCATCACTAGAAAGAAAAATCTGTATTCTAAATTGGGGGGACAGCTCCTAGATTCTAAGCAAAGTACATTTTGTCTTCTTTATGCCCTAAATCTTACAAATAAGTTGTTTGAAGGAAAGAAAGTAGAATTTGAAGAAGATGCATAATAACTATAACAACATAAGTGAAAATGCTGCTAAAAGGCAACTAAACTCAAATTAATTGCAATGACTAACCTTGGTTGAAACAAAAAGATAATAAAACATATTCCTCTTGGGCAAGAGGTATGGGGGGAGAGAGAAGTTTCTAAGGGCACAAAATGATGCATTTATTGTCAGATGCAGATAGCATACCGATGAGTTTTGCTTAACTTTTTCTTTGTTACAAGGAAGGTTCAATAACAAGGAGATCTAACAGCAATGGGATATGAGATAAAATATTTTAAGGATCGAATCACACAGTAAAATAAGCACTCTATTCAAAACTAAACCTTATTCAAGAAACTAAAGCATTTACAACTCATAACAATATAACAACTTATTACCAGGATGGCCACATGGCCTAAATATGACACATCATTAAGTAACACAGCACAATATATAACGTAACATAACATAACCTCCCCCATATTATACATTTTTGGGGGGCCAAAATCTTTGGGGAGTGAGCAATCAGCTCCTCCTCACTCAGGTACTGTTCCAAAATACTTGTTTATGCAATCAGGGGATCCTAGGCCAGGGTCTGCCCTTAACACAGAACATACCCAGGGGTAGCAGAGAACACAACACCCTCCACCCCTAGGTCACAGTAGGTTATAATCAACAGAGTAACCAAATCCTCTTGAGGGTGTGTCCTTCTCCCCACACTGCTGTTGCAGGTTCCCACCTGGCACTCTCAGGTGCTGCATGCTTGAATGAGTCCAAGAGTTCAAGTCTTAACACTGCTCCAGCCCCATTTCCAAGTCCTGAGGGGCAGCTGGGTGAAAAAGTCAACAGGGCGGATCCCTGGATTTATGGCACTTCCCCCATCCCATCCCACCATAGTCAACTCCACCCCCTGGGTCCCAATCCCAGGATGTGGCAGGAAAGGACACTTCCTGCTCCAGCCCTGCAGCAAAGCTTTCATCTTGACCTGGGGCCAAAACCCAAGCCTGAAGGTTCCTTCTCTTGCAGATCTGTGGGCCAACTGGATCCAGGCTGAGTTCACAGGCAGGCAGCTCTCCATTCCTACTCCATGTCTCACCTCACAGGGTAAGGGACTACTCTACTTCCAAACTCTCCCTGCTCCTGCCTGAGTCCAGGCACAGCAGGCTCCAGGAGCTCCTGCACCCAGCTTCTGTCTCTGGCCCCCACCACCTCAACTCCAGGGTGGCTTGTCCTCCCCCAGCCTTATATAAGGAGGGGCCACCCGGCCTGGCCTCTGGCACAGTACACTTCCACAGCCTCCACCTATTGGGCACAATTTGGGGCATGACTACTTCACTTAACCTCTGCTTCAGGCCACAGTCTAGGTTCTGAGAGGTTCAAAAGAAACAACTCTCCAGGCTCCTTTGTTATCTCTATAGGCATTTTAACTACCAAAAATAACACAATAACTGGGAAACAAAAGACAACTCTCTCAGTCTCACTAAACCCTATACTTTCCTTTAGTCTTCGAAGTTCCTGCCAACAGAAAAGTTGACAGCACCAGTTCGTTCACTCAATCTATCAGAGATCTCCTTCCCAACTATCAAGTCTCCTCTTCACCAAGCCAATTCCCAGTGCTTAGACTAGAGAGTTCCTGCTGCTGCTGCTAGTTCTCTCAAAGCTCAACACTCACTTTCTTTTCTTCACGCTCATTTTCTTCTTCTCTTCACGCTAGTTTTTTCTTCATGCTTGTTTTCTCAATGCTCTCTACATACACACAGTTTTCCTCAGCACCTGACTGGCTCAGCACAGAAAGGCATGAGAGCCCACATGCACAGCACTGAAACTCAGCACCTGATGTGCTACACCAGAGTTCAAAGGAGATTCATCTTTAAGATGTTTACAATTTAGCATGAGCCTGGAAAACTGAACTCCAGCAAGAAGGAAAAAAAAAAACCACCCTTGCACTCACTAAAAAACAGCTGTGTTGTAAAAACAAAAGACATCAATACATTTTAAAAAACTAATATAGCTATAATCTACCATGTTTTTTCTCCTAGAAACAAAATTTCTTCTATTTTAAAAACAGAGATTTTAATGAAGCAAGAATCATAGCACAGTGGAAAAGAGTTGGCCTCAAAGTCAGAATGAGCTGGTTTTAAATCCTACCTCAGATACTAAACTTCTCAGTGTCCCAGGCAACTTTCTCAAGACTATGTGTTATAGAATAGTTGCCAATCTACACTGGGGGAGGAAGTTTCCTCACAGGAGCACCCCCCGACAGTAGTGAAGTCACAGGTCCAGACCAAAACAAAACCAATACCAACAGAAAAAAAATCAAAGGTTAACCTAGACATCGTAACTGGGTGTTGAGCAGGGAAAAGCCCCAAAGGGATTTCCATCTCTATTTCTGAACACAATTTTTGGAAAATAAAGTCCCCTATATAAATGTATATACCTTGTGGGGTTTTCCATTTGTGTGTGATACCTTATGTGGTGTGAAACATATAATAATAAATAAATAAAAATGTATCTTTTCACACAGTCTATTAAAGCACGTGAAATCAAATCTTCAGAGATCAGAACAGGAAGAACAAGCAGATGTGTGCAATTTGCCTCCTAAACAGCTATGTCATCTCAAATGTTTCAAGGGCACAAGCATCCAAGATCATGATCTCCATGTCATCCTCAACTCCTCATTCTCACTCACCCACATATCTGATCAATTGCCAAATTTTGTTATTTTCCCCTTCATAACATCTTTCATAGGCATCCTCTTCTCTCCACTCATCAACCTCAACCCTAATTCAGACCCTCGTCACCTCTTGCTTGAGCTAATGCCTAATAGCCTTCTACTGCCAATGTGATTTTCTGACGTGTAAAATCTGACAGCATCTCCCTACTCGATGGGGTCTAATTAATTTCCTATTAAACTCCTCTGGTTAGCCCTTAAAACTCTTCATAATCTAGTCTCTCCTCTTTTCAATCTTACTACACTTTATTCCTCTATGCATATCCTATGATCTAGTCACACTGGCCTTCTTGCTATTCCTTGAAGATGACACTCCATCTCCTACCTCCAGGCCTTTTCACTGACTATCCCCCATGCCTGAGATACTCTGCCCCCTCACACCCACTTTTTATTTGCCCTGGTTTCCTTTTTAAGACAACTCAAATCCCAGATTATGCAAAAGGCCTTTCTTGGTTCCTCTTGCTAATACGTTTTTTTCTTTCAATTTACCTTCTGCCATTTTGTATATATTTTGTCTTCGCCTAGTTATTTACATGTTGTTTCCCCCATTAATATTAGAAGTAGAATCTTCTTCCTTGAGGACAAGAACTATTGGGTTGGTTGGGTTTTTTGGGGGGGTAGTGGGGGGAGGGCTTTCTTTGTATCCTTAATGATTAACACAGTACCCAATACATAGTACGTGGTAAATAAATGTTTAGAGATTGAATGAAATGGGGTCACTCTTAAGTATATAATAAAAAAGAGACTTTATTATAGACTGAAAACATGATCTCCCATGAAAAGCACAAGAATATGGCAATTTCTGGGTTAGTCTGAAAGGATCAGGTGAAGAGGTATGCCCCTGAATCAGTGATCCCATTCTATCCCATCTCCTCCAACAGACTGCCCTTAAGGTCATCCCCATGCTATCATTTATCTTCAATCTCTCCCTATCTATATACTGGTTCCTTTTCTATTGCTTTCAATTATATCCACATCTCCCCCCCATCTTCGAAAAAAAAACAAAACACCTTTACAGGAACACAGCACCATGCCCCCTTCATATAAATAAAGAGTAGCATAAGAGTCACTGCATTCATCAACTGATCTCTGCTTATCTCTATTCAATCACAAAAAAAACCCAGCTGGTTCTGGTACTTGTAGTCAAAGTTTACACAGAACTTTTTTTTTGACAATAACAAAGTAGTAGACAATGCAAGTATTATCTCCATTTTACATATGAAGAAACTGTCACTCAAAGAGGTTAAAGAGAGTTGCCCTTGGACATAAAATGAGTCCTGGAACTAAGCATCTAGCACAGGTATGAAACATTCTTTCTACCTTTCAGAGCTCTGCTTTTTTTTAAGGCTCCCTTTTACATTATCACAGAATTCTCAAGATGAAACAAAGACTTGATGTAGAACCATTACAGAACACTAACGTAATTTTTGGGCTAGCCTTGTTAGAGAGGGGAAGGGTGACATAATCTTTCTTCTAAGGATAACTATACTGCTTTCCCTTTAGGTAAACAGAACAAGAGGAAACAAAAGACTTTCTTAGAAAAAAGAATAAGATGTTTGTGTTTTGAAGAGGTATAAAAATGAGAAAGTCTGCATCCCTCCAAAAAGTGAAAATAATTATGATTACACTTGCCACATTTGGCAACCAAGATCCATAAGGAACAGAAGCAGCAAAGAAAATTCCTGTAAAGGGACTTCTAGGAACATAACAATACTACAATCTTATGCTAGCCTCTTTCTTTAGTCCTTCACACTACTGTAATATGTATGTGCAGTATATACTATGTTAAATGATACTATGCTTTAAAGACTTGAAATTATATAATGGAAGAACTGAGATACTGCTTTTGTTGCCTTCCACTCATATTTTCCTATTTACCTTCATTCCATATCTGAGTCCTCCCTGGCTCAATGATGCTTCCTTCCAAAATCTGTCACAAAAAATTAGATTCCTCATTTTCACCCCTTGTTGGTCACCTGACTCTGACCAGAACTTGCTAAGAAAAAGAAAATATTGGGTGTTTTGTCTGGTTGTTAAAAGTCTCCTTGAAATTAAGACATTTTGTTTACTTAAAATAACTGGGTAACTGCTCATGAGAAGCACAGATGAAAATATTTAAATTCCCCAAGAGAAATTGGGAAATTGGACTGAAGGCAATATCAAGGAAAACAGTGACTGTATCCCAAAGATCCTATTTCTTTACAACAGAAGATTAGCAACTGAAGGTAGCTAGGTGGCTGTGAATAGAGCACCCGCCCTGGAGTCAGAAGGGCCTGAGTTCATATCTGACCTCAGACACTTAACACTTACTAGCCCTGTGACCTTGGGGAAGTCACTTAACCCCAACTGCCCTGCCTTCCCCCCCTCCAAAACTAAAAAAAACAGCAAATGAAAATATTTTAACTTTTTGTCTAAAAAAACACCTTTAAAATCTACAATTAGTGCAATATATTTATTCTACTCCAAAACCGAAAGAAATTAAAATTTTTAATTTGGCAAGCTTTGTAGGTCCCAGGCAAATCTTTTCTTCTCCCTTCAGTGTCTTATATAAACAAACCTCAAAACACAATCAATGCCAACTTTCCACCAAAATTTTAAAACAAGAGTACCACATCAATCACTCACTATTTCTCAGGAGTTATACAAATACACAATCACCAATTATTGTGTGTATGTGTATGTAATACACACTATATAAAACACACACACACACACACACACACACACATATAAATAAGCAGGTCCTCTTTTGGAGAAGATAAGATTCCAATGCTTCTAACCATAAAAGCAAGAGTCAAAAGACGGAAGGAATCTAGTAGAGACTACTGCTTTGATGGATAAGTACTAGAAAAAACAGACAGTTATACTTCTATTTAGAAGTCCCAACATCCTCTTTAAACAACTGGGACAATGCAACAAAAAAGGCCTCAAGAGCCTTCACATATCTTTTATTTAAAAACATACCTGAACTCTGCTGTGGCTGTAAAGGATTCATGTTCTGTTATGGAGAAGACTAAGAGAAACCCCTCCCCACTACGGAAGTAGTTGTCTCGAATAGCTGCATAATCTTCTTGTCCAGCCGTATCCAGAATATCTATCTGCACTTCTTCTCCATCAAGGACCACTTTCTTCCTATAACTGTCAGCTTTAGTGGGTTCATAGTCTTCTACAAACTAAAGAACACAATACACAAGTAATGTCATCAAATAACTAAACCACTTCAGAAACAGAATTTTCATATTAGAAACATATACTTTGCTTATAAACTAAAAATATTTACTGAGTGACTACTATGTGTATTGTAACATCTTCCTTATATAATTATTATTAATGCTCTGCATTTATATGGTACTTTAGCACCCCAAATGCAACACACAAATTGTCATTTCATTTGTCTATTGAATACTAATGTAAAGTATATAGGTATTATCCCTACTTTACAGATGTGGAAAAACTGAAAAAAAAGATAGAATAAGCTGGTAATATTGTCATGAAAACAAGAACACATTTATATAGCACCGTGAGATTCATAAAAGTACCTTCCTCACAATTTCTATTACCTATCTGTAATGCTAAGTGAATTTGAAGACTTTCCCTGCTCTGAAAATATACTCTGCCCCCTAATAGGCTGAATGTGGTCACATGAAGCCTGTGGTGGGAGGACTTTGCTAAAGGGTGGAACAGAGCCCACAGGAGAAGTCTTAATACTTAGGGAAGGCTTGTTTTTCTGGAATGCCCACACCTTGTTACTTTGTAATAAGGCAGTAGGTCAGGGGCGTTGTAATGTCCTCTGACCCTGGAGAAGGCTATATATACTTCTGAGGTGAGGTTTTGCTTTGGGGCTCACTTATAGGAAGAGTTGTGTGATTTGGCCAGATGAGACTCTGGGCAGCCGCTGAGCTCCTAACGCTGCCATTCCCTCCTCACCCTCCCCTCTGAAACCCAGATGCTGGTGCTCCTCTCTCTGGTAACTATATATGTAATGGCCAAATAGCTGGAAGCCCTGTCTGTTGGTTTGCTGAATTGTGTTATTTTCTCTGTATTTTTTATCTGCTTGTATTTTCTCTGAAATTTAGGGTGCTGTCTTTTCCCCCTAAATTAGGTAAATGCTATATGTTTGATTAAAGTAAGATTGTTAACGCTTTCTGAGTTGCTTTCCTTTAGAAAAGCAGATCAAAGAACCTGTGCTAGCAGCCACCCTGGGTATGCTAGGGTGCTTGCTGCTATACCATCGCTTCCCAAACGTACTAATATATCTTCATTTTTAAGTCAAACTTGTTTCCAATGAAGTAGGTTCAAAATGTAACAGCATGATTAAAAAAAAGTAACTGCTAAAAACATCCTTTAAATATTATGATTTCAATTTCATTTAAGTATTTTTTAGTTGATTGGAGGTTTTTGATTTTTTTTTAAGTTTCATTTATTCCTTTGAAACTGGGAGTCAAGATGTCCTGATCCTACTATTATACCTCATTACTAAATGAAAAATGTACACTATTTTTAGACATCTAGATTACAACTCTGATGTTTATTTTTTCAGCTAGAAAAAGAGGCTAGAAAACTTTTAGAAACTTAGGGAACATGAGCTAGACTGATTGTACAGGAAAAGACAAACATTCCGATTCCCTCTAAAGCTGTTATTTGATAATTCTTAAACATTCAATAGTCACAAAATCTTTATAAACCTGTAATTTTTTTTTCTCACCTACCCTTCACATTACCACCCATGTTCCCTTTGCCAGGTGCTACAGAAACCCTTACTACCACAACTATATGATTATTATCTTCAGGTTTCTGGGCATCAGTTCAGGAGACACATAATTAGAGAAACTTAGAAAAAAAATGCTTGGCTTCAATCATATTGAGAGGCAATCACCTGCTAATATTTCACAAAAAAATCTAAAACTGCTGACTCCGAGAGTGTCACTGTCATTCAACCTATGAAATCTGATCTTCAAATTTTGTAAAACTTGTATGTAATAGAAAATCGAATTGGAACAACAAAAACACAAGTCTCCTCATCCATATTTTCTTCTTTTCCAAAAGTCTTAAACTGTATTTCTTTTGCCATATAACCCCACTAACTGTCCTCTCTCCAGACCTGAACACATACCAGAGCATGACAGCTAATAATAACAACAGCTAGCATTTACTTGTCACTTTATGGTTTATAAACACTTTACATATATTGTCTCATCTTACCCTCATAATGACACTGTGAGGTAGGTGCTATTTTTATCTTCATTTTACAGATAAAGAAACTAAGACACAGAGAGGTTAAGTGATTTTCTCAGTAACATATAGCTAATAAGCATCTGAGAAAGGATTCAAATTCAAGTCATTCTAACTATTAAGTCCAGCATTCTAGCCACTATACCACTAAGGGAAAGAGAAGTAAATAAGCATTTATGCAATGCCTACTATGCATCAGGCACTGTGCTAAAGTGCTTTTACAATTATTATCTCATTTGATCCTCGCAACAACCCTGGGAGGTAACTGCTATTATTATTCCCATTTTGCAGATGAGGAAACTGAGGCAAACAGAGGTTAAGTGACTTGCTCAGGATCACACAGTAAGGAAAAGTCTGAGGCTGGATCTGAATTCAAGTCTTCCTGACTCCAGACCCAGCACTCTATGTACCATGTCACCTAAGTTCTCTTAGGTCTCACCCTAATATCAGAGAACAGGCATATTAGAAAATGACTCAATTCATATCCATGCTCACTCCTTTTCCTCTAGTCATCCTCCTCTTCAAAAAAAATATTTTGTTCCTCTATGGCTCAAGCAGTCACAGTGCTAAGGTAAGGATAGGACTGGTCTGCACAGACTTAATCATCCTAGATTAAGAGCTAGGAATTTGGGTGTTGTTTAGTACAGGAATTCCCAAACTTTTTATATTCTTAAAAATTACTGAAGATCCAAAAGTGGTTTTGCTTATTTCAGTATAAGTGTTGATATTTACCACATCAGAATTGGAACTGGTAAAATTTTATACTTGTTATTTCATTTAAAATAGTCATTTCATTACATGTTAAAATAAATAACATTTTAATATAAAATAACTATATTTTCCAAAACAAAAAAATTTAGTGAGAAAAGCGGCACTGTTTTACATATTTCTGCAAATCTCTTTAACGTCTGGCTTAAAAGACAGCTGGATTCTCAGATCTGCTTCTGCATTCAATCTGTTGTGATTTGTTGTTTTGGTTGAAATGTATGAAGAAAATCCGGCCTCACACAGATATATAGTTGGAAGAGGGAGGGAGGAGCATTTTAATAGACAAATGATGTCTTTTTGTTTTAATGAAAATAGTTTTGGCCTCAAGGACCCTTTCTCAAGGGTCTCAAGGACACTCAGGTGTCTGCAGACACTTTGAGAATCAATGGTCTAGTCCACCTCTTTCATTTTATGGATGAAGAAATAGTCTCAGAGAAAAAAAAGGACCTACCTAAGAGTACACTGGAGTAAATAAAAGACCTGGGAATTACAGGCAAGTCCTCTGACTCCAAATCCAGTGTGCTACACCCACCCTATTAAGTGTTCTACTGTGCACCTGAATTCTGGGTTTGCTGAACTGTGAATGCCTGGCCACACTTCGTGGGAATCTTCCCTCTCTTAATCTGTCCAGCCTCTGTCTCTGATCCTGTTTCTTCACCCCATGATTCCCCACCCCATCCTCTTGCTTTAAAAGGACAGAGACAAGTAGTTAAAGAAAGAAGCACACAAGTCACTTGAAGGCAAAAACAATCTCTCTGATCTAAGGTACAAATCTATCTCTCCTTTTATGCCAATAGTATTTTCATTTAATCAAGCAGATGTTTGCCTTCTGATTTTAGATTATAGTACAAAGTAGGGATAAGTGGACCCCAAAGAAGGTATTTAACCACCAAGCAGAATACCACAGAAGCAGTTCTGCTACCCCTTCTAAGTAGGACCAGCAAAGAACACTCCATCTGAGGCACAGAGCAGTGGGTCCTTTGCCAAACTGTATGCAATATAATATCTATTATCACACCAGATGCAGCACAGTTTTGACTATGACACCCACATCAAGTAAGTGATTTAAACTTTGGCAAGGCTGGGAAAGAGACAGAGAGCCAAACTTCACTCTTGCTGTATGGAAGAAAAGTAGGGAAAACTTTACATCTATTAATTACGGCAAAAAAGATCAGAGTCTAGACCTTGTGAAAACTCAGTTCAGTTTCCCTCTATTCCACAGTTAACTTTTCACAAGGCTAAAGCACCTGATCAGCCCATTAGCAATGGAAGGTTACTGGTTTTTCTCTCTTCCTTTCCTCCCTTTTCTCCAAAAACAGCAGGACCAAAGTGTAACAAGAGAAATAAAGGCAAGAGAAAGGAAACTTCCCCTCCAGGCCCCTCCCAGCCCTGCCAAAGTTTAAATCACCTACCTGATGTCAACAATTTATAAATTTTATTCTTGCTGAGATTCACAGGAGGCTGCCGGCCTTTCATTCTTCAGGAACCTTTTACAGGGTTGATTTGTTATATAACCCTAGAGGGCACATAGGGAAATACATACTAAGAAAAAACTTTTTTTTTAAAGGAAGATATTTGCACCAACTGGTAAATGAGCTGGATAACTCATGACTTAATCATCTTACCTCATCATACATGAACTGAAGGGTAAGTGCAGATTTGCCCACCCCTCCACTGCCAACCATGATCACTTTGTGAAGAACTAATGAGCTCTGGTTCTTATTCTTGTTTGCAGCCATTGTGCTTGTTGTCTAGGGTTGCTGAGCACTGTCCAAGGAGCTGCTGAAGAACTGCTGGTAAAAAAGGACAAAGACTTAGGGGCACTTTTTTCTCTACCCAATTAAAATCAAATAAAATCCATGCCCTTTACTGAATGAAGCCTAAGCCACACATTCCCAAACAGGAGTTAAACTTTTAGATTGGAAAAGCAATAATGCCTACAGTTCAGAAAGTCACTAATTCCGGGAGTCAAGCCAGGTGAGAAGTAATAGCACACATGGTCCTACCTATTTCACTGGGCAGGAAAGGAAAGGGGGAAAGGGCTTGAACAAGGGAAATAAAACTCTTACAAACTACCACATGCCTCCTCAGTCAGAATGACCAAACCACCCTGAGCTCCAGATTCCACTCCCAGCCCCAGCCCCACCACGCTGCTGCCACTGGATGTTCAGAATCTCTGTGCCAGGCTCAGCATTTACACAACCTCATTTTCTACCCTCTATTCTCTCATCCTCCTCCCTATAAAAACTTCCATATGAATTGGTGTGAGCTATAAATAGAGAGAATTGAGGATATTTTTAATCCACTACCAAACACTGCAAATTTAGAGGATAAAGAATTAAATTTAACTTCATTTTAATATTTGTGTTGTACTTCTCTAGAATGATTTTACTATGTATGAATTTATAAAACAATCTTTATTTTCATCTCAGTGACAGTTTTTTTAACATTAACACATTGAGTATTTACAATAATAAAAATTCAGTTACGATATTAGAAACAACAACAAAATGGTACCCTAACTGGCAACTCCTGGATTAAATATCACATATAAATACATAATAACAGACTGCTCCAAATAAATGAAGCTCTATCCATTTTGTTTCAAAGACAAGATTTTCCCCATCTCCAACCAGGTGTAGAGGCTACTAATGTGCCTGATTCCACTACAGACATGGGAACTTTGACCTTCCTAAATCCTAATGGGTCAGTTTTCCTCTCTTTTATGATCTAGAACCATGAAACTCCTCCCTCAGATCACTGATCTCTATCATCCCATCTCTCCCCCTTCCTTAACCTGTTCTTTGTGCTCACCAAGGTAAACGTCAGAGGGATGAAAGGATAAGAGAAATCAAGAAGTCTCTTCCAGAAGGCAGGGCTGAAGAAGGAGAACATTCCAAGCATAAAGGACAGCCAGTGAAAATGCAGAGTCCCAGAGACCAGGTATCTTGTTGTGAGGAACAGCAAGGAGATCAGTGTCACTGGATCAAAGAATACACGGAGTGATATGGATCAGCGGGAGGTCAAAGGTGTAAGAAAACAAGAAAAGGTATAAGATGGGAGGATGACAGGTTGTGAAAAGCTTTAGATGCCAAAAAGAAAATTTTATATTTAACCCTGAGGAGCAACAAGAACTTATTAAACTGGGGGAGGACACAGTCAGACTTGTGCTTTAAGAAGATCAATCTGACTACTGGAGGAGACTTATGGCAGGGAGACCAACCAGCAGGCTAATCCAAGCATGGGGCAAAGAGGGCCTGTACCAGGGGAGTGGCAGTGTCAGAGAAAAGAAGGGAGCATATTTGAAAGATGTTACAAAGTTAGAAACAAAAGAACTTGACAACTGATTGGATATGGGGGAGAAGAGCGTGAAAAGTTGAAAATGGCACCTAGATTTTGAGCTTTGGTGACTGGGAGGATAATGATGCTCTCTACAGTAATAGGAAATTTTAAGAAGGGAGGGTTTAGGAGAAAAGAATGAGTTCAGTTTGGGATACAGTTAAGTTGAAGATGTCTATAGGAAGTGGAAGATGTAAGACTTCAGCAGAGATAGGAGGGATGGATACATAGGAAACCCAGAACCAACTTTTAAAAAGGAACATATCATTAAGGGGTGGGAGACAAAAGAATAGCAAAAGCTGTTTATCAGTAGAGGTGAGGAAGTGGAGACATTGAAAAACTCTCTTTAGGAGCTTAACAATGAAAGGAAAGAGTGAAAAAGGACAACAGCTTAAAGGACTTGGCAGGAATAAATGATGGTTATTCTAAGAAAGAAGAACTGGATATGTTTGTAAGCAGCAGGGAAAGAGTCATCATTAGGAAAAGAAAACTTAAGAGCAAAGAATAATTTATGGGACAAGCTCCTGGAAGAAACAAGAAGAGGTCGGTTCGATGGTAAAGTAAAGGGGCTAACGTTGACCCCTAAAGTAAGGGAGAAGCTGAGTGAAGATGTATAGGGGTTTTCCAAAGATCCTAGCTCTGAGGGAAAGAACTCACTATTCAACAAAAACTGCTGGGAAAACTGGAAAGCAGTCTAATAGAAACTAGACACAGACAAACGTATCATACCATAAACCAAGATAAGTTCAAAATGGGTATATGATTTAGACATAAAGGATGACATCATAAGAAAATTAAGGAAGTATGGAAAATTTTACAGATCTATGGCTAAGGTAAAAGACTATGACCAAACAAGAGAGAGAGAGAGGATCACAGGAGGTAAAATAAAAAATTTTGTTTACATTAAGTTAAAGGGCTTTGCACAAACAAAATCAATTCAGTTAAAATTAGAAGAAAAGCAGGAAAGGAGAGGGAGGACTTCAGCAAGTTTCTAATAAAGGCTTCATTTCTCCAATATATTAGGAATTGAGCCAATTTATAAAAATAAGAGCCATTCCCCAAATGATAAATGGTCAAAGAATACAAACATGCAGTTTTCAAAGTAAAAAAAATCAAAGCTATCAAGAGTCATATAAAAAACAATGCCCTAAATCACTACTGATTAGAGAAATGCACATTAAAACAACTTTGAGACACCACTTCACACCTATCAGACCAGTTAACAGAACAGAAAAGAAAAATGACAAATGCTGGAGGGGATGTGGAAAAATAGGGGCACTAATGCACTGTTGGTAGAGGCATCAACTAGTCCAGCCATTTTGGAGAACAATCTATGCCCAAAGAGCTATAAATCTGTGCATATCCTTTGACCCAGCAGTACCACACTACTAGGCCCATACCTCAAAGAGATCAAATGAAAAGGAAAAGGATATACATGTACAAAAATATCTATAGTAGCTCTTTTAGTGCTGGCAAAGAAGGAGAAATTGAGGGAATGCCCATCAACTGGGGAATGACTGAACAAGTTGTGGCATATGATTATCAAGGAAT
The DNA here is from genome assembly GCA_028627135.1 of Pseudochirops cupreus. NCBI lineage: Eukaryota > Metazoa > Chordata > Mammalia > Diprotodontia > Pseudocheiridae > Pseudochirops > Pseudochirops cupreus. Next base: position 241,088,828 of record CM053582.1, read on the forward strand.
ACTACTGTACTATAAGAAATGAACAGGATCGTTTTCAAAAAATCTAGGAAGACTTATATGAACTCATGCAAAGTGAACCGAGTAGAACCAGGAGAACATTGTATATAGTAAAAGCAAAACTACAACAATAATCCATTGTGAATGACTTAGCTAATTTGAACAATTAGGCAGTTCTAAAGGACTCATGATAAAAAATGCTATCCATCTCCAGAAAGAGAACACTGATGAACTCTCAGTACAAATTGAAGGGTATTTTTTTTCATTCTTTAGTTTTCTTGCTTTTTTCTTTTTTAAAACATGGCTAATACGGAAATATATTTTATATGACTTCATATGCATAATAGGTGTATTGTTTGCTTTCTTAATGTTTGCTCTTCTCAAGGGGAGGGACTGGAGGAAGGAAGATAATCTGGAACTCAAAATTTTTTTTAAATGAATGTTAAGAGGAAGAAATAACACGCAAAGCAGTTTACAAAACTTTAAATCACTACATAAATATGAAAAATTTAAAAATAAAAGCTACTTTGGGGAAAAAAAGATGTGTAGGAATTTTGGTATTCGGGGGAGAGTTCATGATAAACGATTTTTCTCAGTTATGAGAAGCTTCTGCACAAAGAAACATCTAGCTTAAGAAGAGAAGTTATTTTATGTGGAAAAAAAATCTTTGTTCAAGATTCCCAGATAAGAGTTCAGCATCCTATATATATGTACAATTAACAGGGTCAAAGGATATAAACAAAGAAGAATTTCAAACTACTAAAAACTATATGAAAAAATACCCCAAATCACTAATAATAAGAGAAATGAAAATCAAAACAATGCTATGGTTCTACTTCACACCGAGAAAATTGGAAAAGATGACAAAAGATGCAAAGTCATTGGAGGGGTTGTGATAGGTAGCTAGTGCATTGCTAGAGGAACTGTGAATCTTAAGTTTCATTTTGTGGAGCAATTTGGAATTATGCAAACAAAGTTATTAAAATATCTATGCCCTCTGACACAGAAATTCTACTACTAGGCTTATACCTCAAAGAGGTTATTAATTATTAGAAAGTCACCATATCCACCAAAATATTTAAAGAGGCACTTTTTGTCACAGCAAGGAACTAGAAAAAGTACTTACTATAAGTGACCAAAAGGAAAGAAGTCAAGTACCAAGGAGCCACACAGTCAGAATCACACATGATTGAGCAGTCACCACTATAAAGAAACACAGAATTTGGAATACAATATTCCAGAAGGCAAAGAACATAGGCTTATAAACAAGAATAACTTATCCAGAAAAACTAAGCATAATGCTACAGAGGGAAAAATGAACCTTTAAAAAAACAGAGTTTCCAAGCATTTCTGACCAAAAGACCAGAGCTATGTAGAAACTTTGATAAGTAACTAAATAGGAATAACTTTTTACATTCTAATATGGGGAGATGATATGTGTCCCCACTAAAACCCTACTGTGATCAGAGGTCATAGAAAGAATCAAATTAGACAAGGCCTGGTTGTGGTTCTCTTATGTCTTAATGATCTTAAGAAAAGGAAAAGAGAGACGAAAAGGAATACACTGGAGTGAGGAAATGGGAAGGGTAGGAGGGGGAAGAGAAAAATAGAGAAAATTATTTCACATAATTAGGGTGCAAAAGTTGATATCTATGCAAACAAATAGGAGGGGGAGCAGCTAACACTTCAACCTCACTGTCATCTGAACTAGTCAAAGGAAGGAATACACACACACACACACACACACACACACACACACACACACACACACACACACACACACACACACCAAAAATAGTACAGAAATAACATTTCATGCAACAGGGAAATAGGTGGGAAAAGAGAGAAAGGGGGAAGGGAGAATTAGGATAGATTAAAGGAGAGATTAGTCCCAAGCAAAACATATTCTAAAGATACACAAAAATATTAACAGCTTTTTATAAGGCAGCAAAGAATGTGAATGTGACTGGGTGCCCATCAAATGGGGAATGACTGAGGTGATAGTACAGAAATGTTATATATGGAAAACTATTGTGCTCTAAAAACTGATGAAGGAGAAAGCTTCAGAAATGCTTGAGAAGAGTTATATGAACTGATATAGAGCAAAGTGAACAGAACCAGTGGAACAATTTATATAATGACAACAATACAGTTAAAGTAAACAGCTCTGAAAGAATTAGGAACTTTTAGCACAATGGCTAGCCATGATTACAGAGGACTACTGATGAAACATGCTATTCAACCTCCTGATAGACAGATGAAGGACTCAGAAAGCAAAATGAGACAAATTCTTTTGACATGTCAAATGGAAATTTTAAATTGACTAAACATGTCTGTAATTGGTTTTGTTTTTCTTTTGTTCTCAATTAGGGTAAGGAACTGACACAGAAGACTTAGAAGGTGGATTGTTTTCTGACTGAAACAAATAAACCTTTTTTTTTTTAAAATGAGTGTGTGCTCCTTGATAGTAAGAACTCTTTTTGCTTTTCTTTGTATCCCTAGCACTAAGCACAGTGCTTGGTACATATAGTAAGCACTTAATAAATGACTGTTGACTAAATGCTTCTTGATCCTGCTTCCATTTTATACCTTTAGATAGTACATAGGTACTGAAGTGATTAATATGCTAAAATAGTCCCCAGCAGGTCTGAACTAACACAAACTTTCTTCTTTTCAAGTAATTAGGATAGTAAATTGTGAATGTACATGAGAACAAAGACCACATCTGTAGTTTGGGAAAAGCAAGCACTATACTAGATGCCACAATATAATGGTAATGGTAATCTGAAGATCTTCCCTGCCTCTTAATAAATCTAGGGAAATTTGAAGACCTCCCCTGTCCCGGCCAGCCGAACTCAGGGATTCCAGGGGTCCCAAAGTACCTACCGTAGCCCCGCAGTTGCGCCCGGTCGCCCCAACAGCCCTGCAGGTGCTCTCAGTCACCCCAATGACTCTTCGGAGGACAACTCCGGATATGGACAGGATATGGACAGAATAGTCCGACACACCTCAGAGGAGTGGCCAAACGTCTTTATTGTCTTACAAATCTCCTCTTGCTGCTGCCCCCTCAGCCTTATTTGCCTGCCCCTTTTATTCCCTTTCCATCTGCCCTTTTGTCAGGTGTCCCAGCAACAGGATCCTGTTAGGTGGGGAATGCTCCTCCATTGATGCTCAATGCCCCCTGTGTTTGACGTGCAGTCATCGAGGCAGAGTACACACCTGGATGCCTCTTACCTGCTTCAGGTTTTCCTTGTTAGCAAGGACACACTGACCGAGGTCAGACATCTAGGTAGCTCTAAGGGGCCCTTACACTTCCCCACTTTGAAAATAAACTCTGCCCTCTAATAGGCTGAATGTGGTCACATGAAGCCTGTGGTAGAAGGAGTTTGCTGAAGGGTGGAGCAGAGCCCACAGGAAGCTAGGAGTCAAAGCCAGAGAGAAGGTGGGAGAGAGAGGAGGCTCAGGCAAGGAGATAGGTTTGTAAGTAAATATTGTAAGTAAATATTGATCTTATATTGGTTTGTGGGAAGGCTAAAGGATGCTATGGCTCTCTGTGTTGTTATGGCTTATGAATTTCTTTGCTAGTATGATGGAACTGGTTTACTAGTTTGGAGAGTTGGTTTTCTGGTGTCTGAATGTTTTGGTTCTGTCCTCTATCTGAAGAGTCTGCTATATTTTGTGATTAAGCACTATAAGGGAATATTTATAGTCATGGTCGGTGCTTTAAATTGCATTGGCACTACACACAATAAAATAAACATGCAACTTAATTCCAGGAATATGTCAAGGCCTACTCTAGTATGGATGCATAAGGAATCCTTTGGGTCCAGTTCTACGATACGAATTTTTGAATTTTGCCCCTAGTCATTGTCTCTGGTTCTATATTTGTTACAAAACAGAATTCATTTTCTTTCCCTCTAAATCCTGCCGCCCCCCACCTTTTCCTACTACTACAGAAGACAATAGCATCCTCCTAGCACCTCAGGCTAACAACCTAGGAGTCATCCTTAACTCCTCATCCCCCATTTCCAAGCTATTACCAAGGTCTGTTGATTTCACCTCTGTAACATCTCTCAAATTCATTGCTTTCTCTCCTCTGTCACTGCTACCAATGCACCTGGTGCAGGCCCACAACACCTCACAAGTGAACTGTTGCAATAAGCCTAAAGGTGGGTCCACCTGTTTCAAGTCTCTCCCTCCAATGTATCCTCCACACACTAAAGTACTGCCACTCCTGTGACATGGTCAGACCTCTCCTTTAGGAAATACTTTAATGGATGGAGGGATACATTGGAGGGAGAGACTTGGGACAGGTGGACCCACCTTTAGAATCAAATACAAAATATTCTACTTAGCATTTGAAGCCCTTCATAACCAAGCTCCCTCCTACCTTTCCAATCTTCTTACATCTTACTTCCTATCACATACTCTTCAGTCAAGTGACACTGGCCTCCTGGCTCTTCCACAAACAAAATACTCCATCTCTTGGCGCTGGGTATTTTCTCTGGCTGAAATGCTCTCCCTCCTCAACTCCACCTACTGACTTCCCCAGTTTCCTTTGTCGTTGTTATGCTTGTCCTTCGTTTTTGAGTAGGACCATGATATCAGGAAAATGATGACATGACTTGCAGTTGACTTTGAATTGAGGGAGGACTGTGCAAGGTCACCAACCTCACTTTTTCCTCCACAGCCATCTGGGTCCAGTGGGCTGATATTCATTGGGATAACTGGAAATGGCCCAGGATGCCATGGGAGAACCTGGCCCTTTTAGGCTAAGGCCTTTTCAGGTTCTCACTTAGAGTGAGGTAATATCCATTCAGTGAATAGGTCTCTTTCAGAAGTGAGTCAAGGGATGGTCCCTTTTATTAGAAAAACAAAATCAAACTGGAAAGAGAAGACCCTCAGGGTTACTACTCCAAAGAGAAACAGTTACCACTGGCATTCACTCTGAGCCAGGAGGGCCCAAAATAGAGCCATTCACTGGAGCTTGGGCAGGGACCTACTGTGGTTCAATCTGTGAGCTTCAGAGTGAAATGAGTGAGAAAAGAGAGGAGAAAGACACAGACAGAAAGAGGAAGGAAGGAAGGAAGGGAAAAAGAGAGAGAGGGATGAAGGAAAGAAGGAAGGAAGGAATCTAGGGTTTTCAAATCAACTGTAGAGCTTTTGGTCATCAAAATTTACCTTCCTTTGGAGAGGAGAGGTAGAGGTCAAGCTAAGTTACCCACCCGACTGGGGCCCCATTCAAGCAGCTCAGACTACTCACAGGTTGTATTCACCCTTCATTTTTGAAAAGGACCATGACATCAGGTAAATAAGTCCCAAATAAAATCCTATCTTTTATAGAAAGTCTTTCCCAACTTCTCTTAATTCTAGAGCCTTCCCTCTTTAATTCCTATCTATCCTGTACATAACTTGCTTTGTATTTGTTTGCATTTTTTCCCATCAGACCCTAAGCTCCCTGAGGGCAGAGACTGTCTCTAGTCTCTTTTTATATTCTCAGTGCTTAGTATAATGCCTGACACAATGTAGGCGCTTAATAAATGTTTAATGATCGATTGTTCCTCACCAAAATTTGAGAATTTCCCCTTTATAATGCAAAATGATGACATATGTGTGTGTCTGTCTGTGCAGTAAAAGGCAGAAACAGTTTCCTTCTCAGAGTAACATAAATCACCAGCTTAAGTAGAACTGCATTCTCTCTCTAAGCTTATTTGTGAGTCAAGACTTCCATTCTTAACAAGGGAAATAATAAAATGTTATTAACTTAAAACTACAGCATTTCATTATTTCCCTTGTCCTCTCCTAAAGATGAAAGTGAAAAAAATTTGTGGGGGCAAGAGGAAGGAAAGGAGGAGAAGAAGTCTGCTATTGATGATCCAGAATTTACTATACTTTTGGTGTACTTACTAAGTCTTAAATCGTCAGATTTGAAGAACATGCTTCCTACCATCATAGCTGATGAAAATGATTGAGGATTCAGTCTGGCATCTTTACAACAATCTAGAAGAGACAAGGTCTCAACTACGGTTTGCACATGGAAGTTAAATGTTGAAGGACTCTTTGCTCCCTGTCATGTGGGATTTTAAGCTGTTTTATCTGAATGTTGCTGTTTTTCTTCTTCGGGCACTGTATTTTGCTTTTCTTTTTTTCTGGGGATAAAAAGGTGGGTGAAAGTCATCTTTAAACAAAAGATTAGAGTTCTGAAAATCTGAAGAAATGTGTTACTATTATCAGACCTATCAGAGTTTCTGGAAACCTCAGACGTCTCTATTTTCTTCTATTAAATACCAGTATTTTTTACCCCATGATACTTGAAGTATATAAAAAAGGAATCAAAAGGAAAAGAAGTTATGGTTTATGGTTTTTCAAATGGAAGCTCCACTCAATGTAATCATCTCTCTCTTTGTCCTCTAGTCATACAATAAACCCATTAAAATATTGAAGATACCCTACTAGAAAAAAACTTTTAAGAGTCACTTGTTTTCTTATAAGAAGATAGAGGGAAACCATATCAAAACAGAGGTTTATCCATACCCTTTAGTAGAAAACCAAATCTGACTGAAATCAGTTTATCCTTACTAAAGTTACCCTGAAATGCACAAATATAAAGACACAAACAACTAAGGAGTTGAGTCTCAGAGACCTTACTTCTTCAGTCAATTATTTATTAAATAAAAATATCTGTTAAAGTTAAGGTCCAAAAAAAAATATACATACATAAAAAACAACTTCATTTAATTTTTTTAAAACAAATTTTATTTTTTATCATTAAAAGCCCTGTAAGATTAAATGAATTTTTCCTATACCTCAAGAGAGGGTTGAGGCACCAATTATTTCCATTTTATATACAAAATAAAGTTAAAACTCATACCAGAGGCAATGGGAAAATAAAAGAGAACTGTTGACTGTTTATACTTTAGCCAGAAGGTTGTCAATACTTTAATATTAATTTTACCTAAATGTATTTATGATATTTTAGGGTGGCAGGTTATTTTTTCCTAACATATTTGCTATGATTTCATTAAATCTGGATCAATTTGTCCCAGAATAGTAAGGAACAGGAGCTAAAATAAATAATACATTAAATCTTGCTACTAAGAAAAATTGACTTATACACTTACGGTAGTTGAAATGTTACTTCAGTTTCTTCAGGAAAGATTAGTCCTCATTCTTTACCTTGACAAAACAGCACAAACTGTACCTTCTTCTCTCAATGAGACCTGAAAATTTAATTAAAGGAAGCGTTTAATATATTTGATGGCTATTTCTTTAGTTATTGACTCAAAAACTCCAACATCTTCAAACTAGAACAATTTAATCATTATTCCAACAAAACAGAGCTGTACCAGGTTCTTCTCTACCACCCATCTCTACCCCAACTCTGGCTAAAAAATATGGTCCTAAAAAGCTTCAAATTTTCTGTAATTTTAGTATGTGGCTTCTAAATTTTAAGTATCATCATATGGAAAATTAAATAAATCCTTCCATATTTTTAAGATTTTGTTCCTAGCTTTTCTCTGGCTTTTTCTAGGATTTAATTGGCTTTAAAAGTTTCTGCTTATAAGCTTCTCATAACTTATAAGTCTTAGAATTGCTATTCTAATTATTAACCTTGGCTAATTTTTCTACTAGCTAAGAAACTATGGGGGTGTTTATCACCTCAAGGTTTCTCTAGATTTTAACTGGTTGGGTGGGGGAAAAGGGAGGTGAACTGAAAAACCTAAGTGTTCACATCACTGAAAATACTTGGGAAGTAAAACTATAGTATAATTGCTGTCTGTTGGGAAATTGTCAGAAGTTATTTTAACTACCTACCACAGGTTTTGCTCTGACACTTAGATGCACATATAATATAGATAGCATATGTACTTGAGAGATAAGAACAAGCTAAATATTTGTAAAAGTGCCGCTTTCTCTATTCCTAAGTCATCATACAAGCTTTTCTAAAGCTATAATTTTAGTTATATAGTGAGCAAAACAGGTAAGAAAACTTTTGAAGCTTTATGAATAGTTGTATATAGAAGAGAGAGATTTTTTAGTGCTTAAATAAATCTGTAAAAAATGTATTATCCATTATAAAGAAATTCATCATCATTTCCACATCTTACATGTCTTATTTAATGTCCTATGGCTTTGAAAATTTTCATTTCAAGTCTAAAATCATTTAACTTTAGGTAAAAGGAGTGGAAAAGATGTAAATAAGCATATGAATTCTACATTCTAACAATAAAAAACTGCAGTACTTGCTAAATTAAAGTAGGTTTCAAGACTTCTGATACTCTGTTGCAGGGACACTTAACCAGGACTCCATAATCTTAGTTGACTTTTTTTTTTTATTTTGACAAGAGTAATTCCATATACTTGATTTCCTTTGTAATCCTATGAGGTTTACTTTATGCACTTAAAAACAGTACACTGGGGAGGGATCCACAGACTTCACCAGAATGCTAAAGGGATTCAGGATATAGAAAAAGTTAAGAAGCCCTCCTCTACTGTGATCCCTAGAGAGAGATGCTACTTGTTGCTTGAGTAAGACAAAACGGCAAATGTATGAAGAGGAAAAGAATTGTGAAGGAACAAAAGCAAGGGCTAGGAGTACTGACATAAATTCAAAGAATACTAAAATAGTTAAGATTCAAAAGATAGGTCTATGAAAGAAAGATACGAAAGTCAGACTTAAACCATTTTTTCAAAGATAAAAATTAAACGTCCTATGCCTCCACTCTGCCCCCAACGATTGTGACAAATTATAACTGGGTCTAATTCTGAAGTTCACGTCTCTTCTGAAGTAAACTTGTATGCTTTCTTGTAGTTAAGTGACATAGTGGACAAAGCACTGGTCTTAGAGTCAAGGAAGATCTGAATCCGTATCTAATCTCGGACACTGATTAGCTGTGTGACCTTGATCAAGTTACTTAACCTATGTTTGCCTCAGTTGCCTCGATTGTAATATGAGAATAGTAACAGCACTTTCTTCCTAGGTTGTTTTGAGGCTCAAATGAGTTAATATTTATAAAGTGCTTAGCACACTTAATAGCACATAGTAAGCACTTAACAAATGCTTATTCCTTCCTCCCCTTATCCAGATCTTTTTTTAATTATAAAAGAGATTATGGAGTTGCTATTTATAATACACATCCTGGTTTTAACAACATAAATCTTGAAAAGGAAGACCTGACAATTGAAATCTGGGGTAGGAGGAGGGCATGTTTGGTCTGGACCAACACTTCCAGTTGTGAAAGGAATTCCTGTAGGTAATTCCCTCTACCAATAAAGAGAAGCGCTATTCTGCTATTTAAATTATCAGACTTACTTTAAAAAAATCATAGATTTATAGATTCAAGAGATCTTAAAGGACAGCTAATCCATCTTCCTCATAATTTTTACATATGCTCTCCGCAGCCCAGAGGCATTAAATGACAAAGATCGGAATTTGAATTCAGGACCTGACTCCAAAAGCAAGTGCTGCTTCCACTATTCTTAAAGAACTATCAGATAAGGGGCAGGGGGGAGGGCATTGCAGGGACCTAAATAAGAAAGGGGGAGGGAGAGATACAGGAGGATTGAGTTCAGTGACTTGTCCTGCCCAAAGAAGCTGGCTCTCTATCCATTACCCAATGCTACTTCTACAGCTAAGATATCTTAAGAGCTCAGATACTATTAAGAATTTTTTCATATAAGTGTTAAATATTAAGAACCCCAATGTTTTTAATATTTTTTTAAAAATTTAGTTGTATGGGGCAGCTAGGTGGAGCAGTGAGTAGAGCACCAGCTCTGGAGTCAGGAGGACCTGAGTTCAAATCCAGTCTCAGACACTTAACACTTTCTAGTAGTGTTACCTTGGGCAAGTCATTTAATCCCAATTGCCCTGCCCTCCCCCATTCAAAAAAAAAAGCAAAAAAAATTTTATTTGTAATAATCTAGTCATTACTCAACGGATAAGTAATCAAAGGATATGACCAGGTGGTTCTCAAGTGAAGACATATAAGTTATCAACAATCATATGAAAAAATGTTGCAAATCACTAACAATGGTAAAAAAAAATCTATTAAGTGTTTACTATGTGCCAGGCACCATGCAAAGCACTGGAAATACAAGTACAAACAAAATGAGCAGTTCCTTTCCACAAGGAGTTTACATTCTAATAAAGAGATTCAACACATATAAGGAAGGGTATTTTGTAGTACTGATCTACTGTCCTCAGAGGAACATAAGCAATGAAGATAGGCAAGGAGTAAGTGGTGGGTCTGGATCTAGGCAACATCTGGTGAACACTCAGCAGAGACAGAAGACCCAGAGACAAGCTTAGTGTGCCACATCAAAGGTAGAGGCTGGAGTGTAGGAGCGTGGTTCAATGACAATATAAATTTAAGACAATTATGAGATTCTACCTCACACCCATCATACTGGCAAAGATGACAAAAGAGGAAAATCAGGATTATTGCATGTGCTGTATACACTAATGTGCAGTTGGTAGAACCATGAATTGGTTCAACCATTCCAAAAAACAATGTGGATTACCAACAACTGTATATACGCTGAGACCCAGCTATACTCTTATACTAAGTATATATACCAAAGAGTTAAAGATAGAGGAAAAGAACCTGTGTATACAAAAACTTTTACAACACCTCTTTTCATTGTGTCAAAGAAATAGAAATAAAATGGGTGCCCATCAATCTGGGGGCACAGTGAGTTAGGCCTTAAGTCTGGGAGACCTGAGTTCAAATTAAGCCTTAGATACTTATTAGCTGAACACTCTGGCCCTGGTGACCCTAGGCAAATCATTTAAAATTTGTGTCTCATTTTCCCCAGTTGTGAAATGGGATAATAACACCTACCTGGTACTACTGTTGTGAGGGTCAAAAGAAATAATATTTGTAAAGGTGCTTTAGCACAATACTTGGCACACACTTGGCACTTAACAAATGTTTGTTTCCTTCTTTTCTTTCCTCCTTCTATCAAGTGAGCAATAACTGAACAAACTGTAACATATGGACTAATGAAATATTATCACTCTGTAATAAATGGTGCTATATGCCAGCTCTGACTCAGGCCAGTCTGGTACTTCAGGTTCAGAACTGTAATGAAATGAAACGCTCATAAACTAATAGCAAAAGAAAGACTTACTTAACCATTGCAAGGATTTGGTTAGGTACCATTTCCTTGCATTTGTGTTAGCCATGGAGGTCAGTTAGGACTCTGAGAAAAGAGCAACTTTATCCTTTCTCTTTTATCCTTTACCCCTGCGGTCTGGTTTTTACATTTCGCCACCAGGAAGCTATGTCAATGGCCAGAAGCCTTAGTTTACTGAGCCAATGAAGCCTTGAGGACAGCTTTCCATATCTTTAAAGGAGCAACTAGCCTAGCCTACCTAGCAGACACATTCCTACCACACCAGAGAAGACTTTTAAGAACTAGTGCAGAATGAAATGAGCTGAACCAGGAGAACAACTTCCACAATAAATAAAATAATGTAATGGAAAACAAGTCTGAAAATCTTCATAACTGTGATTAAAGCAAAGATCAATAATGACTTCACACCTTCCCTCTCCTGTCAGAGAGATGATGGACTAGAGGCCCAGAATGAGATATACATTTTCAGACAGACCCAATGCATGAAGTTCTTTTGACTACACTTCTTTATTAAACAAGGAAAGGTTTCTATTGGAAGGCAGGTGTGAGTTAGTAGAAAGGAAGAAACAAAGAAAAAAGAAAAAGAAAAAGAAAGGAACAAAGGAAGGAGCATCATTTTTAAAACAGAACAAAACATGAAGGAGTAGACACAAATAGGACAATTTTTTCAATGCTATGTTAAATTCAATATACACTTTTTAAAAATACTCAAGGGAAATTCGTGGTTTAATTTACAATCCTTTTTCATTCTTTGTGTTCATGAAAAAAAGTTCATGTTTGTTGATTATTGTCAAATTCAAAACAAAATATTTTTTTAAATAATAAACATGAGGAATAGAACTAAGAGGAGTCACAAAAAGGTTTACTTAGCTCTGATTCACAAAATATACTCAAATTTCTTCTCTCTCTTATCTAGATTCTTCAGACTTTCAAATACCTTTTAAAATAATTAAGAACTGGACAACTAGGTGCCAAATTACTAGCAAAGCTAACAATTCTTTGTTAGGCAAATATCAAAGACTTCAGCCTGGTGAATTTTTCCAACGACAACTTTTTAACTAAAATATTTTAAAGGATTTTCACATAACTCTTAATTATAAGATTAAGATCATGGAAATATCTAACTGCAAACTAAGCAAAAGGACTTGACTCAAACTAGAACATTTCTTGGTCAAGAAAGTTATGTAACCTGGTTTACAAAGTGAAATTCAAGAACCGTGCAATATTCATTCATAGCCTCATCCCAAATATAACAGTCAGGAGCTAAAAAAGTTTAATTTTAAATTCTGATATCCTTAGTACCAAGTTAACAAAAGCTTGGCTACTGGCTATCATTAATTCAAATTTTGGAATCAATGTCCATAAAAGCTTTAAACTTTTCTGTTAAGGTTCCTTTTTTAAAGTCCTCTATAAGTTTGTCCTTATTGCTTACCAAAAAATGTCTAAACTAACTCATCACAAACACTTCTCTCTAAACAATATTCTTTAACAGATGGGTTTTCATTATGTTGTCTGTAGTCCTTGTAACGAGAGAGATTACAATTCTTCTAAGCCTCAGGAAACAGATCAATCAAGCTTTATTAAGTGCCTACTATTTGCAATGTGCTGGATCCTAGGGATACTAATACAAATATTAAATAGTCCTTGCCCCCAAGAAGTTTACATTCTATTAGGAAAGATTAAAAAGTACAAACACAAGTAAATTAAAAAGATATTATAAGGTAATGGAAGAGGGGAGGAGAGAAAAAGAGAAGGTTTCATGTAAAAGTGGTCTGACTTGAGCTCGGAAGGAAACTAGGAATTCTTGAAGGTAGAAAGGTAAGGAGGGAGTACATTCCAGACATAAGTGACAGTTTGTGGAAGGACAATGAGACGAAAGTAGAGTCTCATGTGAAGAAGAGTAAGAAAGCCAGTTTGGCTGAACTGTAGCATTTGTGAAAAGGCATAATGTGTAATTGGCCTGCCCCTTCCACCTCATTTCATTAAGTGCTTACTTAGCAACTTTTTTCAAAAAAACTTCAAGAATATCTATATTTGTATCCTTGATATGGTTTTGAGAAGGGAACTTTTTTAGGCTTTTACAATGATACAGTGAACTACGTCTTTATAATGATATAACTGACTGAACAATACTGAGAACACAAGATCCCACTGTTTGTTTCCTAATTATAGAAAAGGATTTGATTTAGTAGAGAAAATGCTACCTTTATTATTTCATTCAACAAGCATTTATATGACATCTATATTTTGTGCCAAGTCTTGTGTTAGGCCATGAAGATACAAAATAAAAGCCAAATGTCTCTGTCTTTAAGGAATTTGGGAGAAGAGAGAGGGGAGAGGTATATACAACTTATGCACAGAAAAATAACTAAATAAGAAATGTATATACTAAACAAATATAAGGTATGAAGTTATTTCAAAGAAAAAAGGTAGAACATCAGTAACTCAGGGGAAGGAGGCAAATAAGAAGATACTTCTTATAGAAGGCAGCACTTGAGCTGTGTGCTGGAGAAATGTGAAAATGATTTTACACAACAGAAATAAGAAAGGAATGCATTCTAGACATGGGAGACAGTCAATGCAGAGAAATAATGTTATATATTAGCCAAGTTTGACTGGAATGCATGAAGGAGAGTAACAGACAGTAAGCCTCCAAGTATAGGTTTGAGCCAGAACACAAAGCGCTTTAAAAGCTAGGGAATTTTCATTTTATGCTAGAGGCAACAGGGAGCCACTGGAACTTCTAGAGCAGGGAAGTGACATGGTCAGATGGTGCTTTAGTAGAATCACTTTCAGCAGAAATCTTAAGCAAGGAAAACATTGATGGGGTTAATGGTGAAAAATGATAAGGACCTGAACCAGGTGGTAGTAGTATGAGAAGAGAGATGGGGAAAGATAACAAGAGATGTCCTGGAGGTAGAACTGCTAAAGATTAAGGGATAAGGTAGAGTTAAAGGTAACTGAAGTGCAAAACAAGATAACTGAAAGGATGATGAATTTCAACAAAAAGAGAGAAGGTGGAGAGCAGATCATCTATCCTGACGTTCTGCTATGAACAAGATGACATACAGAAAGGACATCCAGGTGGAAATGTCCAACAAGCAACTGGTGATGAACTAGAGCTCAAGAAAAATAAGGGGGCTGATCTATAGATCTGGATTCATTTGTATTGAGATAAGTGGGGGAGGGTGGAAAAGAGAGGGCGGAGAGGTGGACAGAGACACTTGAAAAGAAGGTAAAGACCTGTGTCATGAATACCCAGGGAGGAATTAGTGTCTATAAAGAAGTGTTCAACAATGTCAAATGATACAGAGAAGTCAAAAAGGATAAGGAAGAAGGGGCTCTCAGATTTGACAGTAAGAGCTCCTTAATAATCTTGCTGAGGGAAGTTCAGCTGAATGAGATGAGGTAGGAAGTTAGCTTTTGCCTTATCTTGTCAGACACAGATCTCCATGCCACTTCCCTCACCACGACCGAGACAGGTCAATTCCCACCTTCACCCCCAAAAGCCCCAGTAACTTTCTATATATTTTCTTCTCCCACTGAAATATAAACTCCTTGAGGCAGGGATTGTCTTGTTTAATAAGCAGATAAAGCCATAAATGCTTTATCTATAACAGCTGAAAAACATACCACACAAAAAAATATGTAGATTCAGATGGAAGAAGTACATCAGTATATTCATGATACTCATTTTTTAATCCCATCCACCACTTATGCAGAAGTTTTTGTTGAAATTTGGCTAGTCAATTTTCATTCTGCTAGATGCTAAATCAGTTGATTTTGGAAGCTAATTAGCATTAATTTTTTAAACAAGTTAATTAACCCATTGAAATTCTTCTTTTGGAAGATTAATTTTAAACAGGTTAAAAAAATTTTGTTTCCAAGTTAAGTGTGAGGATATGAAGGTTTTTACAGATGACACATATTTTTGGCAACAAAAACTTAATGCTTTGCTAATCCTGTTGGCTTCATTCTATCACTAGCTAATATCTCAAGGCACAACATATTTATGTTTAAGATGAAGTATGTCATTAATAATAGTGGGTATGAATCAATATTTCAAATAATCTTAATAATTTCAAATTGTCAGGTCTAATTAAATAGTCATTGTTTTTACCTGTAATGTGGCTAACAAAAAGTGTCAGCTGTGACACCTGTTCAAGTTCCTTCAAAATATTAGTATCATAATCCATTCAGAAACTTTTTTTATTGTATATTTTGTTCAGAGTTAATTTAGCTAAAATTAGATCATATAACCCAAAAACCCACTCATCTAGACACATAAAAACTATAACACAAACAACACACTGGAAGCAAATAAATGACTCAACTCTTCTACGCTGTGGAACTCTCAGCCTTTCTTAAGGACACCCTGAAAACCATACATGAAACTAAACGATTTGACTCACTCTGAGGGCCTAAATTTTGATCTGCTGATTAAATACTAGTCAAAATAAATTTCTTGTTTTTTAAATAAAGAGTAAAATAAATATATAAGTCCTCATTTTTCTTCTTGCACGCCAACTGAATATTTTATGTGCTATTTTATAGAATGTCTATACCCAACACAAAGATCAATGCTAGGACAAATTCACTAAGGGCTGTGTAAATTCATTTTTGGTGATATTTACCTTTTGAATAAAATAACTCACCCTGGCATACTGCTTCACATTTTACAAAGCTTTCCTCAAGACAACCCTAGAAAGTATTATTCCCATTTTACAGAAGGGGAATTTAAGCCTCAGAAAGGTTAAGTGACTCACCTATAACCATTCAGTTAACAGATTACAGGATTTAGAAATGAAAGGTAATTTAAAAGCTTATCTAGTCCAACCCTCTCAATTTCACAGATAAGGAAACTGTGACCCATAAAGGTCAACTGAATTGTCCCAAGCTCACAGCAGAACAGCCAGAATTCAAATCAAGATTCTGACTCCAAATTCAGTGTTCTTTGCACTGTTATGCTTGCATGTGAAAACTGGAAAAAGGCTGGCAACTTCACATGGTCCTTACAAGCTCTGTCAATGCCAGACAGAATGATGAAAAGAGACAGAATAGGTTAGGACTTTGTTCTTGATGGTACTCAAAAGACCACTGAATCACTTGCAATTTCTGCAAGAATCATATTCACTGAGGAACAATCCAAATCTATACCTATTGCTGGTCTGTGAGTCTAGGTATGTGAAGAAGAGAAAGGAGAAGGTGGGCTCTTCTGGTGACCCAGAGCCACAAAGGACTATATCAGTTCCTTTGGAAGGGGAAGGAGAGTTTTCTTGACAGTCTAGGAACTCAGGCATAATCAACTTTACATTTGGGGGGGGTTTTGATCAGGTTAAATAAAACCTGTCCTATAGTCAATGCCTAATCAGTCTAAGTTCTTGCAGGAGATCAGAGGGCCTTTTTAATAAAGCAAAATAAATTATGTTCACAGGACTTTACCTAAATTGGCAATAAGCCAGAGATTTTGCAAGTACATTAATAAGTCCCTTAAAATGGTACTAGGATATACCATGTTGGGAATCAAGTGACACGTGAGTTTTAATGCTGCCTGTCCAAATTAAAATAATCACTTCTTAATCTAATTATTTGTAAGGCATTTCCTTAATCAGATTTCATTAAAGCACAGCAAACCTGCAATGGTATTCACATTGGGAACTAAATAAAACCAGTCATTTTATTTGTTCAAGTATTTTCCCCCACTTACATTTCAGCTTCTCCCACAAACTGGTAAGAAACTGACAAAAAAAAATTTTTTAAGTTTCCTCTCTGCAGCTCCTTCAAGTAGGCTATCACTATCTGGCAAATAGAAAATTTCAATCAACTCAGTTTCCCCAGTGACCTTTATTAAAATATCTGGTATATTACTTATAATCTGAGGCTAGTTATTCATTCATCAGTTTCTTCACCTGAAAAATGAAGGCTAAAAAGGATAATCTCTAATTCTTATAATTCTAGGTGACCAATAAAGTTCTTTGTGAACACAGAATCTTTCAAAATAGGCTAGGCTATGCTGTCAGAGGACATCTAGTTCAACTTGAACCTAAACAAAAAAACAACAAATGGCCATTGGCATTTACTTGACAACCTCTAATAAGGGACAATTACCTCTTGAAGCAGTTGCTTCCACTGCATCATCCACCCAATGTTTGTAGGTCTGCCCTCCAATACCAAGGAGAACAAGACCAATCCTTTCACCACAGCACAGCCTTCTAAATCCTTAAAAGTGACTTCTATGTCCCTGCTAAGTCTTCTCTCTAACACACTAAACATCCCTAGTTCTTTCCACCAATTCTCATATAGTTTAATTATAATTCTTAACTATCATGGCTGCCCTCCTCTGGACAGTCTCCACCTTCTTAATGTCCTTCCTAAATGTAGAAACCAAAATTGAATACAATATTCCAGATATAAACTAAACAGGACAAGGTACAGAGCTATATCAAACAAGTATTTATTAAGCACCTGTTCTGTCTCAAAGAGTTTACATTGTTTTAAAGAAGACATCTACATTGTTTTAAAGAAGACATCAAGTAGGAGGTGATGATATCACCTCTCCAGTCTAGAACACTCTGCCTCTCTCACTACAGCCCAAGAATGAATTAGCTTTCTTGGCTGCCAACTGACATCTATCTATATAGATTCCTTACTGTGTGTTTGAGAAGCTGATTTAACAAAAGCATAAGATTTTATATTCATTCCTATTAAATTTCATTTTATTAGATTCATTATAAGAACATTATGGCTTTTAGAAACACTCTGGGTTTCTGTCAGTCAAGGAGGTGAACATCTTAGCTAAGTGACATGCCCAGCGGCACACAGGCAGTGTCTTCCCCATGCCAGGTCCAGCATTCTATCCACTGTGACATCTAACTGCCTTCTACAGAAGTCCCCTGATCTACCAGTTAGTAACCGTTAAAAAGGGAAATAAGGTTAGACTGGTAGGATCCATCCATGAAAGTAGCCCTCGGGTGAATCAGAAGGCCTGGGTTCTAATCCTGGTTCTCCTACTTTCTTCCTTTTCAACCTCTGGCAAGTCATTTCACTCCTGTGGTTCTCAGTTTCATCTGGCACATAAGGAGTTTGGATTTAAAAGCCTCATAGGTCCTTTCAAGCTCTACATCTATGATCTATTCTTGAGGAAGCCATGCTGATTTTTTGCAATCATTGTTTTCTTTTCTGGATGCTCACTAACCAACCCAAATCACATGTTCAAGAATTTTGCCAGCAATCAAAGTTAAGCAAACTGGCCAATAGTTTAAAGATCCTTTATAACCGAGTCTAAAATTTTTGTTTTTCTGAAATTAGATAAACCAATATCTCACTTCACCATTGCTTTCTGCTCAAGCAAATGCCTGAAAATAATATAGCTGTATGTCCCATAGAAATAACTTTCTCAAAATACTTTCTTCTGAGCTTCTCTTGTGAATACAGCAATCCGAGATAAACTGCCCCAGTCAAGTACAACTTAATTTAGATAAGGGAAGGGAAACAGAATAAGCATTTATGTAGCACCTACTACATGCCAGACACAGTGCTTTAGAAATACCTCATTTGATCATCACAACAACTCAGGGAGGTACGTGCTATTATTATCATTTACAGATGAGGGAAACAGAAATTAAGTGATTTGCCTAGGGTTACACAACTGATAAATGTCGAAGGCTACATCTGAATTCTGGTCTTCCGGATTCCAGGCTCAGAGCTCTATTTACTGCACCAACCAACTGCCTAGCTGCTCTTCAATCCAGGAAATCACTAATTGTCAATGCATTTCAAAATTGTCATTACTCCTCCCCCGTTAGCTGCTTTGCAAAAATATTTCCACATTTTCAGAATCAGTTATATATTCTTTTAACTTCATTTAACAAAATGATTTTTGGAAAGGAAGGTTATTTCTCCTATGAAATATGAAAGATTTTTCACAGTAAGAATGACAGTTTAGAAATTGGTTTAAGAACTTTAGAAAAATCTACACATTTAAAAAAAAGTCAGTACTAAAAGACGGAAGTTTTTTCCACTTTGTCCCCCTACCCCAAAAGAAAAAAAACTACAACCAACATGTCCTACCAGGAACAAAGGGCAGTTGGGAAAGGAAGAACTTCAAAGGACTAAGAAAAGTTTACCTTTAGGACCAAAATTAGCAGTAATCCTTCTTATCCCATCCCCCAAATCCACCACCTGCATACTGATGTATAAAATTCCTTTCATGGAATTCCACAATTAAATAAGAAACATAAAACACAAATGTTGGTTGAGGTAGCACACTAAAAACCCTAGTCTCTACTAAAAGTATAATCAATCAGCAACAAATTACTGACATCTGATTTTTTCATGCCTTATACAACAAGATTAATAATACTTTTACTAACTACCATACAGGATTATGAGTAAAAGCACTTTAAAAACTGTAAAGGCATACAAATGGGAGTTGTTTGTTCATTATGACATAAATCTAGGAACGTGCTGGGTACATCACAAAAATTTTGAATTCATTTGTGGCTTCAGGGATAGGTACACACACAGTATAAAGGTAATTAGAATAAATGTTTGACACCTTCTATGACAGAACCAAGAGAGGTAAATTTTAAAACTGAACCCCTTTACTCTTACCTCCCCCTTTCATAACCCCAGTTAAATTTGATTTAATGGAAAGACTTAGGAACAAATGCAACTAATTTAGCGAAAATATGATAATGATAAAATAAGTGGATCCTGAGAGCTCCTGAAATAGTAGGTGTTAGTCACCAAATGGGAGGAAAGGCCCAACAAAGGAAGACTAAGAAAATTTTAACGCACTTCCAATTTGGCTGAAAATGGGCCTGGTTTACCTTCCACAAATAAGGAAGGAAAAGAATTGAGGCATTACTGTAGTTTCCAACAGCTTTTAAGAGGAAAAAAGGAGAAAGACTGGTGAGGTAAGAATTTACTGAAACAAGATGAAAGGTCAAAAAGAAGTTTTTGTTCCCCAAGAGTGAAGTATGCCACTTTGCCAACTACTAGTTTTCAAGTAACACTGAAGATTAACAGTCAGTTAAAATCTCTTCAAATAAATCCTTTTATTATTCTTTTTACCAACTTGTTTAGAGGGTTGGAAACCCTAAATATCTAAGTCTAGTGATCCTATAAATATTAAAATTAAGCTCAATTTTTAAACCTCCAAAGCCCCTGCACGTCTGGCTATTTAACTGAATCATTTTAGCATCTGGTGCTAGAATCCATAAATAAAAAATGCTAAGCTGCAAAGTACATACATTAAAGAGCACCAGCAGTCAAAATTCCAGCTCTGCTTTAATTCCTTACTATAACCTTACACAGAATAAAAACATATATAGGTCAGGGCAAAAAGAAAGAGGGAAGAGATACAAAAATGTCTGGGTTAAACAAAAAATAACCCATACTTACCAAGAATCTACTATGTGTAAGATGCTACTACAGGCAAGATGCCAACGACCAAGCAGGGACTAAATTTTCCTTCAACTTTGCAGCACTCATTTGAGGGTATCACCTTTAGACGTACACTATACTCTATTGAGGGTAGCTAGGTGGTGCAGTGGATAAAGCCCTGGCTCTGGAGTCGGGAAGACCTGAGTTCAATACAGCCTCAGACATTTACTAACTATGTGACACTGGGCAAGTCACTTATCCCTGTTTGCCTCAGTTTTCCAATCTGTAAAACAATCAAGAGAAGGAAATGACAAACTACTCCGGTTACTTTGCCAAGAAGGTCCCAAATGGGGTCACAAAGAGTCAGACACGATTGAAATGACTAAACAACAACAAAAATACTCTGTTGAGAATGTACAGAAATAACAGCTAAATACATCCATCAGGATACAAGGGGAAATGTGATGAGGAAAACATTATATAGTAGAAAGAAAAGAGAACTTAGAATCATAGAACCTGAGTATGAATCTCAACTGTGCTACTCACACCAGTATAATCTTGTGCAAGTCACTGTGTCTTCAGTTTTTTCACATGTAAAATTGAGGGCAGTGGAGAGAAGGTTATGGGAAGTGGAAAAAGCACTGCCTATGTATGAGTCAGAGGCCCTAGATTCAGAAAGTCTCAAAGATGCTGCTTACTCACTAGGTGACCTTGGGCAAGTAACAACCTCCAAAGGCACGTACAAAATAAGGGGCTGTTCTAGATGGTCTATGGGACCCTTTCCAACTCCATCTATGATGCTATTAAGAGGAGTTGATGGGTTAGGCTAAATGATTTCTAAAGTTCCTTCCATCTCTGTCCTTTTACCCTAAATATTACAAAAACATTGAATTTTTAAAACCATATGTAATGTACTCATCAGTCTAAAAGAAAAGCTCTTCTATGTCCCTTTCTCTCCAATAACATGGGCCCCATCCTAGTTCATGCCCTCATCATCTTCCTCCCTATCCTGCCTCATCTCCCCGTCCTCCAATCCATCCTCCCATGCAGTTTCCAAATTCATTTTCTGGAGAAAATAATAAAAAATAATAAATAAATAAACTCCATGGGGTCCTGGCTACATCTACGAGCAAATATACAGTCTTCTTTTTGGCTTTTAAAGCTTTTCATTACATGGCCTTTTCCTGTCTTTCCAGTGTTACCCATTACTCCCTTCTTGCTGTTCCTCACATTCCATCTCCTACCTTTAAACCTTTGCAGTGGCTGAACCCCATGCCTGGAATATTCACTGCCCTTCAAGATCAGATCAAGTTCCATCTTCTCCAAAAGTACTTTCCCAATCACCCTAACTGCTTGTGCCTTCCCCTCTAAAGTTTATCTTCTATCCACTTTGTATGTTTATCCATACATACGTGTATATTATGTGCGTGTGCATGTTTTCACCTCCATTTGAATTTAAGTTCCTTGAGAGTAGGCATCATTTTTGCTTTTTCTTTATATCTATGATGTTAGTACAGTGCCTGGCACATAGCAAGGGCTTAATAAATGCTTGTTAATTGATTGGTCCTGTTCTGATTTAAATATGCTTGATGGTATATTGGGGGGGCGTGTACATATATGCACACATATGTGTGCACATGAAAAATATGTGTATACAAATACGTGTTTGTGTGTGTTGTATGTACATGTATATACACATATTTACCCAGGTATATAATACAGACATGCTAACTATGTGACCCTAGGATGGTCATTTAACCTCTATTTAAACAGAAAGAAAAGGCAAGCCACTCCAGTATCTTCACCAAGTAAACTCCATACATGGTGGTCACAAAGAGATAACTGAACAACAACATTAATATATAGGGTTTATATAAGATTTCTTTAAAATAGCATTAATTTTCTATTTTTTATTTGAAGATCTGATATTTATGATGAAAAAGTTTACAATTATTTCAACTACAAAAATTTTGTTTGCTTTTTTTAAATAAATGCCAACTTTTTCATCTAACTGGCCAGGGATATATAGCAATCTCAAATGATAATTCCGTGCAGGTTTCACAAAAAAAAACCCCAAACCACATAATAATTTAATAACAAATGTGAACAGCACCTTTGCATTCTGTTGGTTTGTTGTTGTTTTTTATAACGAAAACCCAAAAAGGCTTCTAGAGTTTCGAACCTTGACGAAGATCACTCAAATTCAAGAAAACTGTTAATAGTTAGGTACTATACAACTGCTCTGATCAATCTCAAGTTAAGGAACGACTGTCATCCCTGCATTCATACTAACAACCCAATCATCTTCCTTCTTGGGCATTTACTATCTCAAATCCAGTCTGTTTCCCCAACCATCTAATAACACAAATACACAGCCATTCCACAATCTACCCAACATATCTAGCAACCAATTCTTATGATCTTTATTTCTGGGGAGACATAAATATATACATGTGTTCCAGATACTATAACTGTAGAGCTCATTAATGGCACCTACTATCCCACCAAACTTTATGATCCGAGATCATACATACTTGCCAAGTAGCTCTCTAGGCTAAACAGTTATTTGGAATCAGGCTGGGAGACCACCATCATGAAATGGTTCACAAACTGCACCAGAAAGGTTACTTCATGTTGTCTGAATAAACTGGCCCTAGCTTGGACAGTTTGGTCTAACTTCCCCTCCCACTTAGCTTCTGTATTTCCCAGTTAGAGCGCAGATGATGCATTTTGTAAAATAAAACATAAAGCACTGCTGTTACTAGTAGCAGGTAATCCTCCCTCACCCCCACCTCAGCCAGGCCCTGCACTGTTGGATTCTCCCCAGAAATAGTCATTCAAGCATTTGCCCTACTGTATACACACAAAACTAGGGAGTAAGAAATCCAGTTTGAAAGTGGTCTCTCTGGCTTAAAACTTAAGCAGACTTAAAATCCAGCTATGCAAGGAGAGTACAGCTGCTTCTCAATGAAGTCATTTCAATTCCTTATTATTATTATTATATAAAGGTTTGTGACAGAATGCAAAGGACTGTTCCAATTTCAAATTTATAACCATTAGTTATGGCACAAAGTTTCTTGAACATACATCACTTCTACACTTGTCAAGTACAGAACCAAAGCCACAAGAAAATTAACATTTCTAGTGGAAGAGCCAGCAGAATGCTCCCAGATAATTCAATTCTATTATGAGCAAGGGATGGTAGCACAATAGAAACAAACAAAACCCAGCTGCCTCAAAAGAGCTTGGAGGGGTGGGGGAGGTGAAGATACTTGTGCTCAGCTAATAAATACAAGATAACTGAGGAAGAAAGGAAGTATTAAGAACTACTGGCAAAGGCTCACAACTATGGGAAAGGTTTCCATAAGTGATAACTGAGCCTTGTAAGAAGCTAAGGAGTCAGAGGCAGCTAAGGGGCGCAGTGAACAGAGAACCCGCCCTGAAGTCAGAAGGACCTGGGTTCAAATTCAGCCTCAGCCAGGGAACACAAAAAAACCACAAACCTAGCTGTGTGACCTTGGGCAAGTCACTTAACCCCCAATTGCCATGCCTTCCCCTCTCAAAAAAAAAAGCAAAGGAGTCAAAGAATCCTTAAGAGGAAGGACTGCATTCCCAGCAGAAGGAACTGTCTGTGCAAAGGCATTGAAACAAGAGAAGGAATACAAGATTAGCCAGTTACAATGTAATGTATGATGATGTAAAATAAGGTTGGAAAGGTAGGATGGAGTCGGTGTGCAAAGAACATTAAATGCCAAGCTAAAGAATTTAAACTGTACATCATAAATTCATATTTAGATTTTAAAATTTACAAAATTTCTTATAACACATTTGAAGTAGCAAGTACAATGATCATCTCCATATTATAGAGGAGGAACTGGAGTCTCCAAGAGTTTACTTGCCCAAAGGGTAAGTGATGTAGTGATGGAATCTGGATTCAAACTCAGTTCTTCTAAAGCCAAAAGTTTTTTCCACTGCTACCCTCTCCTTCCCATCCACAACCTTTCCACTTTGAACCTTTACTTGTTGCTGACACATTCTTTATTTCTTTCACCAGTTTCTTAACATAAAAATCTTGACAGCATGTCCTAGAGTCTCAGATATCCCCAAATGATTTACCTGTCCAAGATGCATACTACCCCTCCGAACAATCAGGCAATGCTTATCTGGCCCAAAAGTTACACTAAAAATAAATGCCTTTAAAGAGTAAGCTGAAAGCTCTTTACATGAAAACTGCAGAGGTCAAACCAAAGGATATCAATTCAAACAGATTAACAGCCCATTAAGTAGCATCAATCAGCTTAAACATTAAACAGGCAGCCAAAAGTTCTTACGAGCTTGCTAACTTCCTCTCCCCAAAATTACTGCTTGACAAATTCTTAATTTTCACTTTTTCCAATAAATTCCAATTTCAATTATTATCCAAAGAATGCCTACAAGTGACCTGGAGTGTCAGATCTCAGTTATCTCAATACCAATCTGTTTAATATTTTATCAAACATAACTTTAAGCATATGGCATTCCACCTAGAGACATTTGGAGGACTGGCAATAACACAGCTATTGCCCGCATCACAAACACAGCACATGAAGCTTGCCAAAAAGAAACTATTTTGGTGTACAGCTGGGTAATATGTGATTAATGAATGAAAATGGAAAGTGCTAGGAATCTCGGTACTGGAGAGGGCACAGATCAGGAGGAGGCAGTTTGTCTCGGGTCCATCACCCAAACCAAAAATGCCTGCTGCACTGTGTCCTGACGCTTGCACAGCTCTAGAGACACGGAGAACTTTGCACAACTCGGAAAGCATAAGAACTCTGAACGTGACACCAGCTGTGGTAATGAGGAAAGGGACCATGCTCTGAGGAGGCCTTCCTTTAAGACAGGTAGGAAGTTAAAGCCTTACCACTTCGGGGGAGAGGAAGGGGTCAGTAAGAGATGCATGTTATACAATGGGTGGATGCTTTCTACAGGGGGAAGGAAGGGGTGAGAACTGGGAAATCGAGGGCCTTCGCCCCGAGTCCATGGGCGGAACGACACACTCCCTTTTCTGCACGGTTTCAGCGCACTGGTCCAACCTGCATCTGCCCAGGTACAGGTGACTAAGGAGCTGGGCTAGGGGGGAGACGCCCAGCCTGAAGGCTTGGGGGGCAAGGGAAGGACACGGGAGGTTCAGTCCCCTTAAAAATCCCTACCCGTTTTTGAAGTTTCACTCTGGGAGACAGAAAAGAACCTCTAATGGGCCTGGAGGCTCATAGGTTGGGGGGGGTTAGGAGGAGAAATGGAGGTGACGCCCCCCCATTCCCTCATTGCCTCTTCTTTCTGCGGCGGGGGCGGGGGCTTGAGAGGGCGGCCTAAGAGCCAATCTCCCGCCCCCACCCACAGTGGGAGGGGGGAGAGAGAGAGAAGGAAGAGGGAAAGGGAGGGGCGGGGCCACGCCCGGAGCCCCACAGGCCCGCCCCGCACCCTGCACCCCGCTCCCCTCTCCGTCCCCCAGCTACGGCCGTTACCTGAACCTGAGAGTGTCCGGCCCCCTCCTCCTCCTTTTCTTCTTTTTCTTCTTCTTCTCAGCCCCGACCCACCCCTCCCTTACTCCCGGACGCTTTTAAATTTCTCCTTCCTTCTCCCCCGCCGGGAGCCGGGCCACCCTCCGCCGCCGCTGCTGCCGCCGCCTCCTCAGTATTGTCATTGAGCCGCCCAGGCACGCTCCCGGAGGCGCGCCCCCGCCGTCGCCGAGGCAACCCGGCGGGTCTCGGGAACGCGCGCTCCCCTCCTACTAGTCTCCGAGCGGAGTAGGCTTCCCACCCCCTCGGGCCCAGCAGCCAATCGGGAGCGAGGGGCGGGGTTGGTGCCTAGAAGTCACGAGGGATAAGGAGGCGGGACCTGTGGGGAAGCCGATCCTAGTAGAGCTGGCGCGCTCCCCAGCCTTTCTCCCCTCCTCCCTCTTTCCCTAGGGCTCGAGGCTGCGGGAGAGAGCCGCGGGGCGAGGGGTAGGGAGGCGGCGGGGCGGGGCAGGCCCTGAGCCGGGCTTAGGCCTGAAGGAAGAATCTGCTGAGTAAAGAGAAAATGACAGGAGTTCCCACGGAACCGGGACGTAAAAGATGCATTTAAACCCGGCGGGAAAGCGTGTCGTGAGCCGGCGGTCCGAGGCGGAGCTATGCCGGGAGCGAGCGCGCGGGGTTGGAGCAAGTCTGTCCTCCCGTCATTTGTCCTCATCTGCTAAATGACGGGGTTGGACCTAAGTCACTGCCAAGTTCTCTCCCAGCTTCAGGGTCATATACTTCGATCCTAGGGAAAGGAGCATGGATGACCGTTCGGGTGGCAATCAGCACAGCAGGGTACCTAAAGCAGGGTCCCTCAAGCTCCCGAGTCAATCAAAAATTTAAGAGCCTACTACGTTCCCAGCAATGGGATTTTTTTTTAAAAAAAAAAAGCAACCCACAACCTCTGATTTCACTGGGGTAGTGAACTCCCTGTTTAAGTCTACTTTCTCTTTAGGTAGGCACCCCCCAGCAGGGGTTCTTAACCCCTGTCTAAGAGTAGGGCTTATAAATAATTTGAGGAAATGCTCGATTTCAGTTAGAAGTTTGTAAAAATAAAGGTGCATTTTTTTTCCTATTCAAGTTCATGGACTCCTTAAAATCTATCCACACGACAATCTAGATACCCCGGCAATGGGCAATTTATAAGCTTTCAGAATTGATTGGGGGGGGGTGGAAGGCACTTAAGTTATCCTAGGAATTAGGTTATCAAAGCCAGCATGTGTTCAGGGCCTGAATCCCAGTCTTCCTAATTCTATTACCTCTCTCAAGTGCTAGGATCATCTAGTCTTGGAATTAACAGTACCTCAGAGATACTTGGAAAAAGTATGATCCCTCTACAAGAAAGCAGGCATTGGGTCAAGACCTCACCACTCCCTGAAGCAGCCCATTTCACTTTAAGTTTAGCTCTAATTAAGGAAATTTTTCTTTGCATTAAACCTACATGTGCTTCTCTGAAATTCCAGCTATCCTTCAGCCCTCCTGAGATAAACAAAACAAGCCTAATTCCTCTTCTGAGGTTGAGAGTGAAGTGACTTTACCCTAAGTCCCTTAGAGTAAGTGACTGAGCCAAGTCTGTAGCCCAGATCTGTACTACTACACCTAGAACTTGAACTCTGCCCCTGGGCCCTCTATGGGTGTGCCTCTAGCTCTAGCTCTCTTTCTCTCTCTCTCTCTCTCTCTCTCTCTCTCTCTCTCTCTCTTTATATATATATATATATATACATATATATATATATATATATATATTTAGATATTTAGTGACTTCACCAGTTCCTATGAGTTCAGTTATATCTACAAAGATAACTCTCAGATCTATATATCCACCTCTAGTGTCTAAGGAACTCCAGTCCCACATTGTAAGTTCCTTTTGGATAGGGTGTCTCATGGGTGTCTCAAACTATCCAAAACAAACTCATGGTCTTTCCCAAAAAAACTCACCCCTGTTTCCAACTTGCCTGTTTCTGTTAAGGGTATTGCTAGTCTGCCAGCCTCTGCCATCCTCATCTCTTCACTCTCTTTCACACCCTATATATCCAATCACTTGCCAGGTCTTCATAGCCATTATCCAATAACAATGTTATCTTTCATTTGTCACCCTTTTAGCTAAAAACAATTGCTAGCATAGCACCTACTATGTGCCAGGATGTACAAATATTCTCTCATTTGATCTTCACAACAAGCTTGGGAGGTCTGTGCTATTATTATCCCCATTTTACAGCTGGAGAAACTGAAGCAAATAGAGGTTAAGATCATACAGCTAGTCCTGTCTGAGACTAGATTTAAACTTAGGTCCTCCTGACTCTAGGCCTGGGGCTTGATTCACTATGCCACCTAACCTCCACCTACTCCAATTCATAGCCACCATCCTAATTCAGCCTTCACCAACTCTTGCCTGGACTATCGCAAAAACCTCCTAGTTTGTCTCCCTGACTACAGTCTTTCCCTTCTCCAATCCATCTTCCACACAGATGTCAAAGTGATTTCCCTAAAATACAGGTTTCACCATGAACTGTCTCTGCTGAAAAAACTCTACCTAGATAAAGTACAAATTCTTCTGTTGGCCATTTGAAGGCCTTCACAATTTGGTCCCAGGCTACCTTTACCAACATACTACACATTATTTCCCTTTACATACTCTACATTCCAGCCAACCTTCCCCCCACAGGATAATCTATTTCTTATTTCCATGCTTTTGCACCCACTGAACCCCATGCCTGGAATGCACTCCGCCTAATCTATGGCTTTTCAAATCCCTATCTTCCATCAAGTGTTGCCTTCTACAGGAAACCTCCTCTGATTCTCTCAGCTACTAGTCCCCTGCTGCCAGGTTACTTCGTATTTAGCTTGTATGTGCTTTGTATTTGGGTGGGAGGGAGGGAAGAAGAAATGAGGGAGGAAAAGAAGGGGGAAAGGGAAGAAGGAGGGAAGAAGAGACCTGTTTTTGGGAAGGAAAGGAAGGAAAAGGAAAAGAAGCAAAGTGGGTAGGGAGGGGGGAGGAAAGCAGAAGGGAGAGAGAGAAGGATGGAAGGAAGCAGGGAAAGATCTGTTATGGTTGAGAAGAAGGGGAATGAGAAGTGAAAAAAGGCAGGTAAGTAGGTCCAGCAATTTTTAATCCCAACATTAATATTCTTAATTTGTTTTTTCCTCTACTCAACTTCCTGATCACTTGCCTTGTTCTGATTCACTCCTTTTCATTTAGGCTTCATATTTTCCCACTGTCTTCTATCTTCGTCTTCCATCTTCCCCACCCAAGGCACAGATCCTTCATATGTAATCACGAACTTACCTCTAACTTTTATTTTGCAATCTGTGTATTAGGTGCATGTTTCTATGTATTTGTGTCTATATTCAAAACTAAATATAAGACTAAATTCCGAAAGAAAAATATAGATTATTTTCGTGTTCCATAGGGTTTTAGAGAATTTGAAGTATTATTCTCATTCACTAATGTAAAGAACCCATAATTAACTGGATAGATGTATTAGTACATCTATTATAATAGCAAAAACTCACTTTTATGTAGTACATTAAGATGTATGTAGCACTTCGCTCAACAATCCTGTGAAACAGCTAGTGCAAATAGTATTCTGCCTATTTTGCACATAAGAAAACTTAGGCATGGTCACATGGCTAGAGTTTAAGGCAGAATCCGAAACCAAGTCTCCTGGCTCCAAATTCAATTTATATGTGGGAAGTAACATTCCTTTTTTAAACTCCTAGAACCATAGAGAATGTTAGAACTGGAAAAAAACCTCGGACAGCACCTAATTCAATCTCTTCATTTTACAGACAAAGCAACTAAGACCCAGAAAGGAGATTGTCCAAAGTCCTGGTTCTCTATCCAGTGTTCTTTCCACAAGATCTCCCTGCCTCCAAATATCTATCATTCTGTATTTGATTAAATACCTTCCATCAGTGCCCAAAATAGACTCCACTAAGGTAATAACAATAATTAAAGTTGGAGAAACATTTCCTCCTTAGAGCAGGGGTTCTGAACCTGGAGTCCAAAATAATTTTTTTGTTTAGATTATTCTAAGGGAGGGTGGAAGGAAGACTGCCAAAGCGGTACATGACAAACAAACAAAAGACTAAGAACACCTGTTCTAGAGTTTTTCTGTTTAACATAGAAGCAGTTTATAGTTGAACCATATCTTCAGAGGCCATCTAGTCCCCTACCCCAGTTATTTTACAGGTGAGAAAACTGAACCCCAAAAAACGTGATCTGCTCAAAGGAATGCAAACCTAGGTCCTCTGCCTGCAGATCTAGGGTTCTTTCCACAAACAGTGCTGCCTCTTTTGTTACACCATCGTTTTTTTTTTTAAGTTTGTAACTCCATAATTTATTTAAAAAATCAAAAGCCAGCACAGAAATTTAAGACTTTTTTTCCTTTGTACAATATATTAACCAAAAAAAGTTTAGATATGTGAGCCAAGCCCTTATTGCCAAAGTCAAATGGGAAATTTAGACAACAAACTGAACAAATTCAAAGGCAGACAGAGATTTTCCAGTGACAATGCTATTTGTAAGTGACTTCTTACCCTTCCTTAGTAAGATTTAAAATTATCATTTGTTTCAGATAGATATGGCAGTGTCTATGCTCTGCCTACCCCCTTCTTACTCTCTCCCAGCTCAGCACCTAAAGCCACCATTCATCTGTCTTTTCTGTCGTTATCTTAATTGTTTCAAGGGTGTGAGGTCTGTCTTTGCTAAGTGGGTAACAAAATCCTGAAGGGAAAAGATCATGTTTTATACTACTTTTTTTTCAGTCCCATAGTACCTACCTAGATAAGGTTAAGCCATTATTTTCATCATTGGAGTAAACAACTTGCATATTTTTAATCGTGTAAAAATAATATTGATATGATATTCTAGCTTTTCATTAATAAATAATTTTAGTTTTAGGGAAAGATTTTGTTAGGCTTTTTGGTATGGTAACACAATGCATAATTCAGTGACTTACAAATCGGGCAAACAGAAGACATTTATTCTAAATAAAATTGATGATCACACAATCTTATTTTCTATCCACCTAAATGAAAATAGAGTGACTATTATTCACATTCATTATTATTATTCACCATGTTTTTTATATTTAACAATTTATATTTAACAACAATATTTTATAGTTAACAATCCTTATAATAAACTGGAGTCCCTGGTTTTGCCTGCAGTAATCTTCTGATCCACTGACTTTAATTCTTTCTTTCTCCTAAAATTATATTGAATTTATTTATCTGTTATATCCCTTTAATCTGTCATATCCTTTTAATAGAATATAGACTCCATGAGGTCGGGGATTGTTTCTCCTTTTGTCTTTACATCACTAGTACCTACTTAGTACCCAATTTACAGATGCTAAGGTGCTCAGTGAATGAATGAATGAATGAATATGAGATGCTTGACGAATTCTTAGGACAGCATGTTATAGTGGAAAGGAAACTGAGCTATCGTCCTAACTCTGCCACCAAGTCAACCTGAGCAAATCACTTCATTTCTTTAGGACCTCAGTTGTCTCCTCTATAAAATGAAGGAGTTGGGTTAAATCAATCAATAAGCATTTATAAAGTGCCTACTATGTGCCAGGCACTGTTTGAATTACTGGGACTAGGATACAAAAAAAAAATGGCAGAAGGCAGTCCCTGCCTTCAAGGTGCTTACAGTCTAATGGAGGAAGACAACACACAAAAGAAAGCTGAAAAGTAACAGGGTAGGGATGTATTCAGGGCAAGGAGGGAGGGGATGTCCAGAGGAGTGCATCCACATAAGAAATGAAGAAGTGATTTGCTTCTGACAATCTGGGTTAACCTAGATTTTGTGCCTAACCTGGGCACACTCCTTGAAGGGAGGTTCTAGGAGCAGCTTTCAGCTCTCTGCCTTCCAATTGGCCAGGATTTCTATCTTAGATTTGTATTACTCACAGAGTTTGTGTTTGGCTCTCACCCATAGTAGGTGCTTTAACAAATACTAAATCAATCAGTCAATAAAGCTTAATTTATATGATCTCCAAGCTCCCTCCAGGCCTCTGATATACTATGATTCTATGATTGATTGATCCCTGTACTCTACCTATAGGTCCCCATTTTTATTCTTTATTTCATGTTACACTTCCTACACCTTCACTATCTGACATCTGTCCAGAGGCCAAAGAGATAGTTAAAGAGGAGGCTGAGCCCAAATTACTTGGATAATACTATTCATTCTAATCATCTGGAGAATATAACAACAGTCTTCCCTACATAAAACTGTGAAGCCAACAGTATCCATCTTCCATTCTTCTTCACCTCTTCACCACCCTATTCTTATTCATTTTTCTCATTCATTGATGAGTCCAGTGTCTCTGGGCTCACTCTCCATTGTACTAAAAAGCACTCTTAGGACTAGTTTTGTAAACTCTTTCACATTCACCCATTCATTAATTCCTTCAACAAACATTTATTAACCACCTACTACAGGCAAAACATTGTGCTAGGGGGTGAAAGAGAATTGAAGATTAGATAAGAGATAGCCCTACTCACCAGCTGTTTCCAGTCTTGTAGGAGAGATCAGGCCCATACCACTGATTCAATTGGAGAACAATAAGAGGGGATGGGTCTTAGATACTATATACTCCCTAGTCTTAGAATATTTTAAGAAATCAAAAGTGGAAGTTCATATATCAGTCTAAATATGGAAATTATTTAGCCCAATGATTGATTTTCCCATATCTGGTCCATTGAAATACTACTTCCTTTAAAAGGTCCGTTGAAATGCCATCTACTACAATAAGCATTCTCAGATCTTTCCAGTCCACGTTGATTCTTCTCCCTAGACCTAGAACAGGATTTAGTCTATACCTCTCTTACATCCTTATTGTTTTTTAGTTACATCTGACTCTTCATGACCCCATTTGGGGTTTTCTTGGCAAAGGTACTAAAGTAGTTTGCCATTTCTTACAGATAAGGAAACTGAGGCAAACAGGATTAAACGACTTGCCCAGAACACACAGCTAGTAAGTGTCTGCGGCTACATCTGAACTCAGGTCTTCCTGCTTCCAGGCCCAGCGCTCTGTCCATTATGCTACCTAGCTGCCCATTCTCTTCTTACATTAAACAAGTTCTGTTCTATTGGTGGAACTGTAAATTGATTCAGTCATCCTGCAAATTTGGAACTATAAATTACAAATATTCTCTGGCTCAACCACCAGACCTATACCCTCCCCACAAAAAAGAGATTTTTTTAAAAAGAGGAAAAGGACCCATACATACAAAAATTTTTTATAGCAGCCATTTTCATAGTAGCCAAAAACTGGCAACAAAGAAGATGCCTCCTTACTGAGAAATGGCTAAACAAGTTATGGTTTAGGAATGTAAAGGAATATTATTGTGCCTTAAGAAATGATGAAATGGACAATTTCAGAGAAAACAGAAAACCTCTATAAATTAAAAGAACAAAATGAGCAGAACTTATACAATAATGACAATATAAAGAAAAACAATTGTAAAAAACCTTAGAACTCGGATCAACGCAACGATAAACCATGAGTTCATTGGACTGAAGATGAAGTAGGCCACCCATCTCCTG
The DNA here is from genome assembly GCA_028627135.1 of Pseudochirops cupreus. Lineage (NCBI taxonomy): Eukaryota > Metazoa > Chordata > Mammalia > Diprotodontia > Pseudocheiridae > Pseudochirops > Pseudochirops cupreus. The sequence goes on from CM053582.1 coordinate 241,122,449, forward strand.
CCAGAGAGGTGACAGATTTCATATGCAGAATGAGACACTCATTTTCGGATGTGGGGATCTATGTTATTGGACTATAGTATTTGATGTATTTTCTTCTTCTTTTTTCTTATTGTTAAATGGGGGAGGGAGGAGGCAGGGAGAGGAAAAGATATTAATGCGCATAAAAACAAATAAGTAAATGCTTTAAATGTTTTAGCTTCTGTTCTATATTATAGTTGACTGTATGTTTCATATGCCCCTACTAGACTGTGAGTTCCATGAGCTCTCTGTTTAATCTTGTTTCTTCTCCAGTGCCTATCACAGGGCTCTGCAGAAGTGGTGTTAGTCAAAGTTGAAACTGAACAGTTTAAAGTATGACTCCATCTTAGGGCATTTGGATTTTAGCTGGGGGCCTTAAGATGAAGGAATGATGTCCTAACATCATCCAAGGAGTAGACAAGCATCTCTGAAATCTTTGAAATCACCAACTCTGAGTGACTATAGCATAGTCACATGTAAAAATCACAATAATAAATCCAAGTCTTTATTCAGACTTTACCTGGCAGCTCAGGACCCTATGGAAGAATGTTTTATTAGTGGAGTACCAAAAATAGGAGAGAGGACGGCCATTTCCAGCGTGAGAATCTTCAAACAGGACAACGTTCCCAAACGCTCTAGCATGGTTATAGGCCCATTTTCTGGTAGAAGTTTGTTGTAGCATTCCCTCCTTCCCCAACTTTAGAATTCATTTCAGTGTTCCAACTTAATAGTTATTGAAGTAGCAAGATAACCAGAGGCTTTCTATTTATTTATTTTTGGTTTTCAACATGTACTTTTATAAGATCTTGATTTCTAAGTTTTCCCCTTCTCTCCTTTCCCCCCTCCCCAAGATGGCATGCAGTCTGATATAGGCTATACATATACAATCATATTAAACATATTAAACATATGCATTAGTCATGTTGTGAAGGAAGAATCAGAAAAGGGAAAAACCACAAGAAAGAAAAAAGAGAAACTAGTATGCTTTGATCTGCATTTAGACTCCATTGTTCTTTCTACCAATTACTGTTTTTAACCAATGACTTAGAAATATCTTTTTTTGTTTTGTTTTTGTTTTTTACTTTTTGGAGGAGGTAAATGCAGGGCAATTGGGTTAAGTGATTTGCCCAAGGTCATACAGCTAGTGTTAAGTGTCTGAGGCCGCACTTGAACTCAGGTCCTCCTGACTCCAGGGTCGGTGCTTTATTCACTGCACTGCCACCTAGCTGCCCCCTAGAAGGGTCTTTGTTAAAAGGACTTTCCAAAATAACCCCACACAGGAGAGGTTATCTATTTATTTAAGTCCCTCTGAGGAAGCGATGGGGGAACACTGACACAAATTAACTAAAGGTTGGTAAGAGTAATAAGGCCCAGATGAGCCAGCCCATGAAATCAGCTTTAAGATGAGCCATCTTCTTCCACAAGAAATTTATCCAGTTGGAAAGCACACATCACACACACACACCCCAAAAATAAACAAATTGTATCTTAATATATCCAAATATCTGGGATTATTGACTCACAGGTAGAAGTTAAGGAAAATTAGCTCCCCAAAATATAGTTTCTTGCATTATTGAATAAGATCACTATAATGCCAATTTCTCACATTATTTGGTTCTTAGTTCTTAGTTCTGCTGGCTTCACATTACTCAGATTTCAGAAATGGAATTGACTTCTTAAGAAAAAGCTTAAACCCATGCAAAATGGCAACTGGAAAGATCTGCTTTCAATTTACATAAATGAAGAATAAAATCTGGTGTAGCATTTTCCCCCTTGGGTAATTTCTCCCTTAAATATGTGTATTTATTTTTCCTCCAGCTACTGTATTATTATTCCCAAATCACTATGATTCAGAGCTAGTCTGACAGCAATGAAATATTCAAGTTAAGTACATCTCCTCTTAATCTTGCCTTAGGTTTTCCTGTCCTGTGGCATGAAAGTCAAGTCATTGTGGATACTGTTGAGCTTCCTATTGGAGGTCACTGGCTAAACAAAGGACTAGAAGGTGTTTAGAAAGGGTATGCAACCTCAAATATCAACTTCTAATTCATAGATGAGAGGAAGACAGACCATAGAATCAAAGTTTGCATATTAAAGGACCTTAGAGGTCATCTTCCCATTTTACAGTTGAGGAAACCATGGCCCAGGAAAGTTATATGGCCAAGGTCAAGATCACCATGGTGAAGTGGAACTGAACCAGACTCCAAAGGATAAGTGAGCTCATTTCAGACAGCAGAAAAAGGATTAAACTTGTTCTCCCTAAAGTATTTTGTTGGGGCAGCTAGGTGGCAGAGTGAATAGAGCACCAGCCCTGGAGGCAGGAGGACCCGAGTTCAAATCCAGCTTCAGACACTTACTAGCTGTGTCACCTGGGCAAGTCACTTAACCTCAATTGCCTCACCTTCCCCCCCCCTCCAAATATATATAGAGAGAGTTATCAGTCATTTATATCCTAGTGTGAATCTAAGTCCCTGGGACCCCTCTCCCAGAGGCCTCTGCATGGAAGCCTTAAATCGAATGTGAATCAATCACCAAATAAATTCCACATGTGGAATGACAGACTGTGTCCCCTGTGAAAGAAAATTCAAGTGTGAGGGTCATCAGATGGCCTTCTCAGTGCTTCTTATGGTGTAGTTCATATATTAGAAGCTAGAAGGGACCTTAAACAGTCTCTAATCTAATCCTTGTATTTTACAGATGAGAAAACTGAAGCCCAGAGAGTTCAAGTGACTTAACCAGGGTCATTCAGGGTAGTGAGTAGCTAACCTGGCTTCAAACCCAGTTCCTCTAACTCCTTATTCAGAGCTCTTTCATACCAATAGCCTGTGAGATCTAATTCAAATCAGTTTAACAAACATTTATTAACCTCTAATTATTAGCAGCTAAGTGTCACAGTGGATAGAGCACTGGGCTTGGAATCAGGAAGACTCATCTTCATGAATTCAAATTCAGCCTCGGAGAGTTCAAATCCAGCTTCAGACACTTACTAGCTGTGTCACCTGGGCAAGTCACTTAACCCTGTTTGCCTCAGTTTCCTCATCTGTAAGGAGGAGCTGGAGAAGGAAATGGCAAACCACTCCAGCACCTCTGCCAAGAAAACCCCAAAATGGGGTAACAGAGTGAGACAATTTAACAACAGAATGTGCAAGGTACTGTGCTAGGCACCGAGGACACAAAGATGGGCCTGGCCTGCCTCCAGCATCATAAGACACCTTGGTTGCAGAGCACTTTAGAGAAAAAGTCCATTGCTCCATCGTGTCCACATCCTTATTCCTCAGCAGGTTAAATGTGGTTTGCACATAGATAAAAAGCCGTTGTGTCTCCCACTTTACCCTAGATGGCTTCAGACACAATTGCAAACAGCTGAAAATAATGGCAGTCTAGGCAGCCTACAGGCATACAAAGCAAGACTTCCTAAAACAGGGACAAGACTCCCCTGGGTGGGAAGGAATAAACTGAGTCAGTTCTGAGAGGATCTGTCTACAGAGCTGTGTGCTGGAGCCGAACCATCTAACAACTCTGCCATCATCTGCCCTTCCCCCTCGAATATGTCAGCAGTCCCTTCTGTGAGATTTCTATCAGTAATCTCTTTCAAAGCCAAATCACAGCATAACCTCTTCTTTACATGGACTCAGAAGAAATAGAACCAGGCCAAAAACATGGCTCAAAGATGTCTAAATAACACCGTGTCAGCAACTAAGAAACAGAACAGGGAGGCTCCTGCACAGGAAAAAAAAAGTTGGCATTTTAAATCAGAAGTTGTCTCTATTCCTCTCCACTCCCACCAACCTCCTTCACTTGTTTAAAAATACCCTCTATTCTGGATTTGCAGTTTTACCTACAATCCTTTTCTTCTGTTCTACTATGTGTAGAGAAATTCATTTTAAAAAAAAAACAGAAATATTCTATTTAAGTATATGTCATATATTTTTATTTCTGGTCATCCAGCTAGCTAGTCTATGGACAGATTTATAGGAGGCAAGAAACTTCAAGGCCTTCTAACTACCTATTTGAGGCAGCCAGGTGGTTCAGTGGATAGAGCACTGGGCCTGGAGTCAAGAAGACCTAAGTTCAAATCCAACCTCAGACATTTCCTAGTTACATGACTCTGGGCAAGTCATTTAACTTCTGTTTGCCTTAATCCACTAGAGAAGAAAATGGCAAACCACTCCCAGGATTTTTGCCAAAAAATTCCCATGGACAGTATGGTCCATGGTGGCATCAGAAAGAGTCAGACACTACTGAACAAACAACACAAAAAAGTGGGGCAATGGATCGAGTGCTAGGTGTGGAATTCAAATATGATTTCAGACACTTACCAGCCAGATGACCCTGGACGCTTAACCACTTGACCTCTGCCTCAGTTTCTCCAGCTGTAAAATGGGGGGGAAATAGCATTCCTCCCCCCTCCCACCTTGTTATGAGGATCAAAAGAAATAGTATTTCTGTTAGCTCAATGTCTGGCATACAGTAGGTGCTATAGAAATGCTCGTTTGCTTCCTTCTTTCCCCTCCAATTACAGATATGGAAACTGAGGAAGTATGTAGCAGAGCAAGAATCCGAAGCCAGGTTATCTTATTCCAAACCCAGTGCTTTTTCTACTACTCCACGTTGCTTTTCAGGCATATGCTAGAGTAGAAATTAGAATGACAAAGAGTCTTTCTGACCATGACATTTATAGCTATTTTACAGAGAAGGGAACTGAGGCCCACAGAGATTATGTAATCTGTGAGCCTAAAATGGACTGCAAGACTCCTGACTTCCAGCCAAAGGATATTTCTGAAGTCTCTCCTTGGGCTCCACTAGGAGACCTTAACATTTTCCCTTCTCTAGAGCGAAGTTTCCTTTGACACATTAGCTCTGAGAGGTTACCAAAGCATCCATTCCCTTGACAGACTTTAAATTGTCCACCATGGGGCCCACAACAAGGACGGTGCAAGAGTGCCTGTCCCCACAAAAGACCTGTAGGTGTCGGGTGTCCAGGGAACTTTGTATTTCCTTCTCTACATCTAGTCACAGTCATAAACTTGGGCGATTGGGTTTACAAGGTTTACAAGGCAGTTACACAACCTCAGCAAGACATAAATCTGATTTGGTCTTTTGTGACGATAAATTGCTCAAAACTCTTTAGGTATTGAGTTTATTCCCAGGGCAGGCTGACCCTGCAACTTCCTGCCTCAGCTTCCCAAGCAGGACTGCTGATCAGAATTTCTGCTCCCCCTACCCACAAACCCCAGCCAATTATACAAGTCTTTCCCATCCTTTGTGGCCTGTGTCCCTGTGGCCCCATGAAGCCTTCCCTGAGGCTCCCGGCCCAAGCTGACCTCTCCCTCTATGACCTCCTATAAGCATTTATAACTAGTACCGCCCCATTTACTACTTAGTCCAATATCTTGCTTTGTTCTCTCTTATTAGGGTTAAATCTTAACACCTCAATTAGAACAAACTCACCAAGGAAAAAAACTGGTTGTTCTCCTGAATCCCTGATAGTCCCCCTAGCTTAGTGTTAGCTGGGTACCTAGTGCTCAGCAACTGGGTGTGGACTGATTTATTGAAGTAAGTTGAATTGGGCTTTGGTTACCCCAGAATTTATCGCTCAATCAGCAGTCAAGTTTCTCTTCACCACTACCCTTATTAATTTATTTATAAAATTCATATTTAGGTCAATTTTATTATTATATTTATAAAATAAAATTTTCTACAAAATTTCTTTTATAAATATAAATTTATTCATAAATTTATAAATGAAAAAGGAAATTATACTCTCCCTTTCCTCTCCAAGGAAACATCCTCTGCCCTCTCTCTCTCAAAACTCCAATTATCTTTACCAAGTGTCTACAGCTTTCCTCCTTTTGGAAATTGTATTCCAGAGCTAATTCTCACCAACAGGATAGGTTGGGTTGCTGTGGTAGAAATGATAGGGGAAGTGACCATTCCATCTTAGGATCTCTGATGGAGGAGAGGAAATCCATGAATAGCCTAACACACACCCTAATTTGGGGAGAACAGATTTTAAATGCTTCGGAGGAAAATTAGGTCTTGAACCATTGCCTTTGATTCCTCACCTACTTCTCAATCCCCTAAAATTTGGCTTCCACCACTTGCCTAAAATTGCTTGCTCCAATGTCGTCAATGATTCTTTTTTAACCACTAAATCCAGTCCTCTTTTCCCAGGCTTCCTTATACACAATGCCTCTGCAATTTTTAAAACTATTGACTATCCCCTCATCCTAGACACTTTGTTTCATTAGTTTACATAACCCTCTTCATTCTCTTCCTACCACTCTGTTCCTTTTCAGTCTACTTTGCTAAATCACCATCATCATCCTCCCACCCACTAACTGTGGGCTCTCCCTAAGGTACCCTTTTTCTTTTCTCTATGTTCTTCCTTGGTCACCTTATCAGCTTCCAAGGCTTTAATTATTATATCTAGGCAGATGACTCCTAAATCTTTATGTCTTGAAGCTAGACCCTAGCCCTAATCTCTGAACTCTAGTCCCATTTCACCAAATGCTAACTCCGTGTGATTTCTGGCTCAATATTCCCGATACAAATACCCGTTTTCTCTTGAGCTCACTACCATCCTTCAGGTCACCTAGGTTTGCCACATTGGAGTCGGGATTAATAGTTCACTCTCCCTCACCACCCATATCTAACCTGTTGCCAAATCTCATCAATCTTATCTCCACATCTCTCATATCTATACCCTCCTCTCCACAGAACCGCCACTTAGCCCATTCCAAGCCCTTCTCTTTCTCAACCTGTGGCTTATGTTCAATTTGTAACAATGAAAATACATCCTGCATATCAGATAGATTCACAACAGTAGCAAAATTACAGTTATGAAGAAGCAACGAAAATAATTTTATGGCTGGGGGACACCACAACATGAGGAACTGTATTAAAGGACACAGCATTAGGAAGGTTGAGAACCACCGTATTAGACTTTTGCAATAGCCTTCTGGTTGGTCTGCCAGTTCCACTTTGCCCCGTTTCCAATCCATCCTCCAAAGTGACATTCTTAAAAGATACATCTATGTCACCTCTCACACCCATGGCTGTATGTGCATACACTCAAAAATCTTTAATGGCTCCCTATTAACTCTGGGATAAAATACAAAATCCATAGGCTGTCATTTAAATTCCTCTACAGTCTGGCTGCCGCCTCCCTTTCCAAGCTTATTCATATTAATTCCCCTGACATCTCCTTTGTTCAAGTCAAACTGGCCTCTTGGCCCTCATCCATATCCAGCATTCTGTCTCCAGCCCTCATGCCTTTACCCATAGTCCCTCGAGGCTAGAAAGCATTCCTTCCTCACCTCTACCTTACGGAATCTCTAGCTTCCTTCAAAGTATAGCTTATGTCACCTCCTATACAAGGCTTTTCATTATATCCCTAGCGATTAGCACACTCTTCCTCCTAAAATTACTTTGTATGGCATCATATATGTATACTTTCTATTTACTAATCTGTGGGCATGTTTTATTCCCCCAGCAGAGATTGTTTCATCTCTGTCTTTGTGTTCCTAGTACTTAGTCCTAGTACATAGTACAGTGCATATGCTGTAGGCACTTAATATGTTTGGTGAATTGAAATGAAATTGAACTACAACATGACAGCCAGAAAACTAGAGAATAAGAGGCAGAGGGGACAGAAAGTGGGAAAGAATGAGGGAAAGGGGAGTTGGGAAAGTCCCCAAGACAAACTTTGTAGACTTTACCATTTTAGTCAAGGCCAATTACATTTTGTATTAAAGGTAACCCAGAAAGAGTAATAAGGCATGTAAAAATGTTAAGAGATAGGGTTTAGGGGTTGGCGGTAGGGAATTTTCAGCTAGGTTCTGAGCATTCCAGATGCCCCTATGTGTTTATGGTCCCATAGCAGCTAAGAAATGCATACCCCCTAGCCCTCCCTGATGAATTTAATTTAAAAGATGGCATTGCTGTCTAAGTTATGTTTGTTGATTAAAGTATCATTATTAGATAAGCTTAGACTGAGACTAACAACAAACCAACAAGTATAGCCAAGTTCATTCAAGGAATGATTTTTAAATGTCTATTACGTGTAGGGCCCTGTGCTAGGCACTCAGAAAGATACAAAGATAAACAAACCACAGGCCCTGCTAAATGAACTCAATCTAATATGAATAAGAGAAAAAATGCCATCTTGTGTTTTTATCCAGCATGTTACATTTATAGAGCACTTCACAACAACTCTTTGAAGTAGTTAATTCAAGTACTTTAATCCACATTTTACAGATGAGAAGAGTGAAGATCAGAGAGGTAAAAAGCTGTCAACCACAAGCTAGGACACAGTCTTCGTTGCAAAGGGCCCATAGTAAAACAACCCAGAAACATGATAAACTTAATTGCACTGGGCCAAGCCCAGTGAAGTGACAGGGACATTTCAGAGGTAGAGATTTCTACTGCTAACACAGATTATAATGGAAAGCACACTAAGCAAGGAGGCCACAGACACTCTAGTCCTAATTCTTACCTTAAGTCACTTAAACCCTCTGTGCCTTGGTTCCCTTATTTGTCAAACTGGGGAATAATACCTGGGCTACTTAAGTGGCTATACAAGTATACCGGATTATCAATCAGAATCCTAAGAAATGAGGATTTGTGCTCAGGCCAAGGACTTACCTTCCCCCGTTTACATTTGCATTATGGAAAAAGAGACAAAATGGGGGGGGGGGGGTAATTCACATTATACTCATAGGATCACAGAGTTAGGCCTGTAAAGGGACCTTAGGGTCCCAACCTCTTCCTTTTAAAAATGAAGGAGCAAAGGCTCCCAGAGGTTGAGTGATTTGCCCAAGGTCACACAGCTTGTAAGAACTAGGGTTGGGTCCTTCTTTTCCAAGCCCAGCGCTTTTCCCTCCTGAGAGCCCCCGCTTTGCAACACTTTACTATTCACTATTCATTTCGGTTTCTGGGTGCTTAAGAACAAGAAAATCGAAGTTTTTTAAAAGAATCTATATTTTATACTTTTCACTCATTCAGACTGACCTCCTTTCCATTACTCTTCTCCAAATCTGCAGGAGTAGGTATTGTTCAGTTGTGCCTCACTCTTCATGACCCCATCTGGGGATTTATTGGCAAAAATACTGGAGTAGTTTGCCATTTCCTTTTCCAGTTCATTTTACAGATGAGGAAACTGAGGCAAAGTTAAGTGACTTGTCCAAGGTCATACAGCTAGTAAATGTCTGAGGCCAAACTTAAATTTAGAAGAAGTCCTCTTGACTTCCACCTAGCTGCCGCAAATCTGCAGGAGTAAGAGCTTTTATTGGATTTCTCTCTCTGTGCCCAAGTAAGACAACATCTGAATCAACTAAAACAGGTGTGTGCCTCACTTTCCCTTGATGCTTTTCTTGATGAGGAGGCATAATGATGCATTGGAGGTTTGTATTGCACGTGAACTCAGAAGACATGGGTCCAGGTAGGACTTTTGTCACTTAATAACTCAGTGACCAAGAGTCAGACTCTGAGCCTCATTTTCCCTGTCTATAAAATGAATTCATTGCTAAGGAATCTGTTGCCTAACCCAAGTGCCCCAAGCTGTAATTTATGACCTTCCCCACCCCCCCATATCTACAGGGGATAGCAATCATAGAATTACGGATCTAGAGTTGGAAAAGGGCTTAAGAGGCCGGCCGTCTAAACTAACCCTTGACCTTCCTGGCTTCCTTTAAGAGCCAACTGAAACCCTACCTTAAAGGAAGCCTTCTCCAGCCCCTCTTAATTCCAGGGCCTTCCCTCTGTTAATTATTTCCTTTTTACCCTGTACATAACTTGCTTTGTATGTATTTGTTTGCAAGCTGTTTCCCTGATTATAGACCGTAAACTCACTGAGGGCAGGGACTGACCTTTGCCTCTTTTTGTATCTCTAGTTGCTTAGCACAAGGCCTGGCACATAATAGGGTTTTAATAAGTGTTGACTGGTTTTTAAAATAAGGAAACTGAGGCCCAGGAAGGTTGAGTGAGGCCAAATTCATACAAGTAGAGGTGGGATTTGAATCCAGATCCTCTGACTCAAGTCAACAGGCATTTATTAAGCACTTACTCTGTGCCAGATATTGGATATAAAGAAAATTCTAGCAAGACTTGCAATCAATAGGGATCGAGTGGGAGATAATACAGCCAGATCATAGATTTGGAGCTTGAAGGGACATTTTCATCATTGTTCTACCTAAAATCATCCTCCATATACTTGAAACCTGTGGAGTCACCCCCGGTCTTCTCTTCCCTGGATAAAAGTAGGACTGGAGGTTGGGGGTGGGGAAGTAGGGAGGTGCAGTGATAACTCCAGTTCAAGTCTAAAAGGAATGGGCAGTCACATTTAATACAAAGGAACAAAAATCTAACTGTGAAATTTCAGTTATCAGGAGTAGGAGATTTTGTGAGAAGAGGAATGGCTGGGGAATTTCTTCACATCCCTCAATCCTACCACAAAGGCAGCTGGCTTGTGACTCACAAAAAGCTCCAACAACAGAAGGAGACTGGAGCCCTAGTCTACCTATGGGGCCTCTCTCTCTGGGAACAGGGAGCAGTAGAGAAACCAGTGCCTAGGGGGGTACATTAGACTGGACACGCAGCAGCAATTATGGGCCAAAAAGCCCATCAATCACAGGGGCTTGTTTTTACACTTGGGGTTTTGTGAGTTGACAGGACATGTTAATCGTAACGTAGACTTAGCAGACAGAAACAAGGGGCCGGTAATTACCAAGGAGTGAGTAACCGGGGTCATATGCCTGGCACCATTCCCTGATTCAGGAGCCCACAGCTGAAGCATGAGGGCCTGTGGGCTTGTGGAGAAGTCTGTAATGTAAGCTGCTCTGGGGTTAGGTGAGGGGGAGTAGGTAGGGAAGAGGAGAACAGGCAGGTGCACATGGAGCGGGCCAAGGCCTGGCTTTAAAGAAACCCTGAGAGACTGAAGGCTTACAGTTCCCACAGGAGAAGCAGTTCCTGCTTGCCTATGCAGCACAGGGATGGGCGAGGGGAGAGAGGTGAGCTCACAGCAGAGCTAAGGATGTGGGAATCATTCACCAAAGAAGTAGTGGAGGCCAGGCAGGCCCCAGTTTGAGGGGGTTGGGGTCAGGGAGAGCCAGGCTTCTGGGGACACTACTGCCTGAACTCTACTTCTAACCGAAAAGTATGCCAGAGGTTTAGACAAGTCAGCATTACCCTCTGGGGGCATCTGACTCTGCCGAGGAGAAACAAGAAACCAGAAGAAGGGCCTTCTCGGGAATCTGAAAGATGATGTGGGGGAAAGAGCACTGAACTTGGGAGTCAGAAGGTCTGGCCTGAGTACCAAGCCTCCTAGCTGTGACCTTGGGCCGCTTATGTCTTCACTCTGGGCCTCAGTTCTCCCTTCTGTGAAGGAAAAAGAATTGAACTAAAACGATTGCTAAATTCCTTCCCAGGTCTAACTTTGTGATTATGTAGTCAATAGGGCTGGGGGGTTTCTGTAGCCAAGTTCCTTCTCTTCCCTGTCCCATCCTATCATTTCTTATCCTCTTGTTGTTCAGTCGCTTCTGTTCTATCTGACTCTTTGTGACCCCACTTGGGGTTTTCTTGGTAATGATACTGCAGTAGTTTACCATTTCCTTCTCTAGCTCATTTTATAGGTAAGGAAACTGAGGCAAACAGGGTTAAGTGACTTGACCAGGGTCACACAGCTAAGTGTCTGAGGATAGATTTGAACTCAAGAAGAGGAGTCTTCCTGACTCCAGACCCAGTGCTCCATCCACTGTGTCACCTGCCTACCCTAGCTCCTAGCTTACAAGTACATATTTATCAAATGCCTACTATTTTTCCAGCCCTGTGCTAGGCACTGTATGGGACACAAAAGAAGATATGATCCCTGACCTCTAGGAGCTCACCATCTCCTATACGAGGATACCTCCTCCATGAGCTCCTTCCAAATCCCCCCAGCTGCTAATGCCTCTTCCTAGAGATTACTTTTGCAGTATGTGTACATCCTGTGGGGAGTTACCAGGACACCTTTGATCAACTGAGTCCCATCCGCTCCCCAGCCCAGTTAATGATATTACAAGAGGGGCCAACAATGGAGAATGAGGAGAAGTACAAAGAAGGAATTAGGGTGCTACTATCCATTGGCTGGCCCTATACCTCCTCCCCCTACCCCTCAAGCCTTGAAAAAGAAATCATCCCTCTGCCAATGAAAGGCATGTTTTTTAAACAGCACCCTTACTATATCATACCCTTGGCAAATTCATTGGGCAGAGAGCAGTGTGATGGATAATGCCACTGTACTAGGTGGAAGGGCAGCACATGACATGGAAAGTTCAGCCATGCCACCTCCTTCTCTGGTAGGGTCAAGACGGTTAGTCCAGAAAGAGGGTCAACAAAGAAATTGGAGGCTGAGATGGTTGTATCCCATGATACTGTGGCCAAGGCACCAGGTAAGGGTGGTGTTTGCTACGAGGGAGAAAGTTCACCTCCCTCCTGGTCAGCACCATGAGGCAAAGCCCCTATTGCCCCTCCTTAATTATGGCTCTATTTTAAAATATCAACATGTTAAATGGCCCTACCTCACAGGGTTTGTTAAAGTTTAAAAACCTGTATAGATGTGAGCTCTTTTCATTACCTCCTTCATGTAAGTGGAGTATAAGGTGAAATATAAATGGCTTACCCCCAGTACTGAGACATCAAAGAAAGGCGCTACGCAAACTGTCAACATTTTTAGCCATCACAAAGATCTGTTTACTCACAGAGAATTACAAGAAGGTAATCGTGCTCTTCCACTGAGAATCCCACCTGCTAATAGTAGATGGTGAGCTTGAAGAGTCATTTCTCCAAGATCAGGCAGTGATTCGTCCTACCTGACTGACCCTCCCTCACCCAGTTCCCTCTGTGAGCGAAAGCACACATTTGCATGACTGCACCTCGAAAGGGCTATTCAGTGTCAGCTGGAGCCCTGGACCATAACTGGCTTCCCACATGAACAAATGATGAGCTTGTCTCTCCTCTAACCAGTTCCTGCCCTTCTCATTCCTCCTATCCAGATTCAGCTAATCTTCCAGGACCAGCTCATGTCCCAGCTCCACAAAGCCTTCCCCCACACTCTACTCCACGGGGATCTCTCTTCCTTCTGAATTCCTGCAGTCCTTACTCTGTGTTAGTATTTTATAATCTATGTCTATCTTGGTCACTGTTATTTTATCCCTTTTGTTTTTACTCCCTAACTGACTGTATATTTCCATCTGTAGGGACTATGTCTTTTGAGAGAAAAGAGGAAAGGGCCAGTGTATGGAAAGGGGGGAGAGAGGGATCAGAGCATCAGAGATTTAGAGCTGGGAGGGACCTCTTGGACCATCTAGTTCCACCTTTTCATCTTGTGGATGAAGAAATTAGATTTGGGGGAGAGGAAGACTAGACAAAAAGGAGAAGCAAAAGGGAGAGGAAGGAAAAAGGGAGAGGGAAGAGAAAGGTAAGGGACAGAGTGAGCAAGAAAAAAATGAAATGGAGGAGAGAGAGAAGGATAAAATGGAAAGGAAGAGAGAAAAAATGTGTAGGGGGAAAGGAATTAAAGGGAGGAATTCCCACTCTGGAAGGGCAAGAGTGGGAGGGCTTTTTTCTTCTCTCTGGCTGTGCAGGACACTTTGTACCATCCTACCCTGCAAAACCAGGAGGGGAGGAGCAATGGTTATTATAATTTGTCATGGAAAGTCCCCTCCTTTTCCTCCTCACTCTAATGATGCCTTCTCCTCGAAACCCCCACATAAAGTCCCAGACCATCCTTACAAGAAAGGGATAATGCCAGCTTTTTCATTATTGTTGCTTGCTTGTTGCTATTGTTTTCTTAAAAGAAATACTCATTGGTAAACAGCAATCTTTACTCCACCCTTTCTGGACATTTTGATTCTTTCAAACAACCTCTCCAGAACAATGGATCACAGTGGTGATTTCCTTCTAGGATTCCCCCTAAAAATCCCCCAGCAACTGGGAAGTTCATTTAAAAGAAAAGCAATGCTGTCTTGGGGTGGGGGTGGGGCGAAAGACAGGGGAGAAAATTTGTAACTCAAAATCTTGTGGAAATGAATGTTGAAAACTAAAAAATAAATAATTTTTTTAAAAAAAAGAAAAAAGAATTGTTTCCAGAGAAGAGGCATATATTCAAGTAAACTATCAGAGATACCCACCCACCCTTCGTCTCCCAGCCACAGAGTCTGGCTGCCCCTTAAGGCCCAGGCCACCCCTCAAACACTGAGTGGCAGCCAGGGGTGGCCCAAGGCCAAACTGAGAGGAAGGGAAAGTGTTTGCATCTCCAACAGCCACCTCTTTCAGCAACCTCCCTTTCCTTGACTCAGTGCCCTTCATGCTGTACTCCACTTCCCAGGCTAGATCCCCACACTGGAGTATTCTACCAGAATCTCCACCTCCTGATCCCCATGCATCCTCTCGGGACTCTGATGGACAAGGGAAGCTAAGCAGATAGATTAATACATGCTATGATGTGAATGGCTGACAAAGGCTCCCAACGTGTGCACATAATAACTGGGTCCTTGGATGCCTCAACACAAAGAAATTATTAAAATGGTGGAATTTCAGCAGTCAAAGAATCTTGAACACAGAACTCTATCCCAGAATTCCCTCAAATCACAATAAATCTATCTGGGGGAGAGGTGACCCAGCCTGGATGAAGGATAATATAAAGCTTTAAGGTTTGTAAAATACTTTATATACTACACACAGAGAAAGCCCACAGTGCTTCATGAAAGGTAACTTTCCCAAAACAAAACCTCTTGGCTCCCTCTCCCTCAAGCTCCCAACTGGAATACTGCTTTCCCAATCTTGCTCCTAACCATCACTATTACCACTATTCAGATAACTTAAGCTAGCTACCCTAGAATTACTTTCGACTCCCTCTCTTTTATCCCACTGTTATCTCCATTCCCATCCCCAATTAGTTTCCACTATGGCTTTCAGAATCATAGCTACTGCCTTCATCCAGGTCCTTCCATGTTTCTGGTGACCAATATGATTCAGATCCTTGCACAGGAATAGATAGCTGCCTGAGCTGTGTGATGCCTGGGAAGTAGGGCACAACACTTAATTCTGAATGCCAGAGAATTTGGATTTTCTGCACGTAGATGATTATTTTGTGAGAATTCAAATCTCATGAATTACAACCAGGAGATCAAGGCCTACACTGGAAAAGTACCATATAATGGGTACATTTTTAAGGGGAAAGGGACATTTTCAAATTTTGTTTGGTGGTATAAGGACTGCTGCAAACCATTGGACTGCTGAATCATGATCAGCATTTTCTTGGCTAATGTATGCAAATATAAGTACATACTGCTGAATTCACTTTCATAATTAAAAAATGGAGAGCCACATGCAAGAAGCAGCTCAGTTATTTCTAAGTACTGCTGCTCAACAATGGTTTGAAAGCCTAGACTCAAGGAAACAGAGCTTTAATAGGGAAATGAACCTTGATATTGTTGAAAGTCAAATATAGTTTGCCTTCTTTAGACAATCAAAATCCAATGACACTCAAGTGATTAATCCCGTATTTTCCACATTACTACACACAATGTAATTATAAAATTTTGTAATGTTTCTGGAAATAACCTGACAATATACAATAAGAATAACAAAACTGGTCATACCCTCTGACCCCACAATCCCATGCCTAAAGCTTTAACCTAGATATATAATTAAAAGGGAGAAGGGAGAGAAAAGATGGGGAAGAGCTATCTGTACCAAAATATTCGTAGCTATCACATTTAAAAAATTATTTTCAATTCCAAATTCTCTTCCTCTCTTCACTCCCTCCCCTACCCACTGAGAAAGGAAGAAATATGACACACCCATTCTACATATGAAGTCAGGCAAAATACATTTCTACATTAGCCATGCTGGGAAAAAGAAACAAAAAAAAAAGTGAAAAAAATTAGGTTTCAATCTGCACTCAGAGTTCATCAGTTCTCTCTCTGGAAGTAGACAGCACTTTTCACCATGAGTTCTTTGGAACTGTCATGGATCATTGTATTGATCAGAGTAGAGACATACTTATTATCTTTACTCAAAGAGATCTGTGACCTGTCTAGAAATTCTGTTTCCCTCCTGTGGTAAATGAATGGGAGAACATGGGATGAAGTCACAGATCAACGGACAAAGACCTCACAGGATGGGGAGGAACAGTTCGGTTTCAGCCTATACAGTATACATACACATACACACACACACAAATGAAAGAGGAGACTCCAAGTACATAAATTGTCCCTGTTATTCTTTTGTTAAAGTGTATATTCTTTGTAAAATAAGTTCTATTCATGTGATTTCATTTGGAGTTTAACTTATTAAGTTAAGTGTGTTCACGTGTCTGTTTTGGTTGACATTAAGTCCCAAAGGTTGTCTCATCAGGAGCTTGAAGGTGGTGACCCTGAGTTTTCAATGGCTATGCGAATAGAGCATGAATTCTGGCAAGTTCTCCCAAATTGGAAAGGCCCAGAGGACAAGTGTAGAAAGTCAGGGACCCTGCAAAGACCATCCTGGCTAATCTCGGAGAAACTCTTCACTAGGCCGGCCACAGAGTGGTGAATTTTTCAGCCATGGCAACACTCAAAGGCATTTAATAAGTTATAAAGGGGGTGCTATCTATGGGGGTATAAAGAGATCTCATACTGGAGAAATCAGTAAGCAGAAATCAATATCCTTTTAATAATTTAGATGTTATTAAGTTTGTAATTAAAAACAATTATTTTTTTAAAAGAAGCTTAACAGGAAAATGAGCAGTGATTATTCTTCAAAAAATATATATATGTGTGTGTGTATATGTATATACACACACACACACACACACACACACACATATATATAGGTAGGAAGAGGAAGAGGTCCATGTAGGCTATAATTATAAAAAAGGACTCATAGAAGATATATGGGTGGAACTGGGCCATTATGGATGAGCAGGATTCATACAGGTGGAGAGGAAGATGGAGGACAATTTAGGTGGGGAAGTGTACAATTTAGTGATTTTGGGGGCATAACTAACCCTAACCCTAATTGTTTTCCAGAATGGCTGAATTAATTCACAGCTCCACCATTAGTGAATTATTATACCTGCCTTCCCACAACCCTTCCGAAAATTGTCCCTTTTCTCTTTTGTCATTTTTGCCAATCTGATGGATGTAAGCTAGAACCTCAGAGTTTTGTTAATTGGCAGTTCTCTTCTTACTGATGATTTGGAGGATTCTTTTATATGACTTAATAACCTATATTTTTTAAACTGCCTACTTGTATCCTTTGATCATTTATCTACTGAGGAATGGCTCATATTTTAATCAGTTTCCTAAATGTCTTGGATCTCAGACCTTTATTAGAGAAGCATACTGCAGAATTTTTCCCAGTTAACTGCTTCTTAGGTAGGCAAGTGCAGGATGTGTTTGAAGGAAAATGAGAAGACAATTTAATTGCCAAGAGTAGAGCATTCTCAAAGGGGAGTAATGGAAGATAAGGCTGAAAAAGTAGATAATTGCCAGTCTGAGGAGTTTAGATGTCACTGAACAGGTGTGACCATGTCACTAGTCTGTTAGATAAACTCCTGTGACTCCTTGTTCCAAGAAGATCAACCATAAGCTCCTCTCTTTGGCATTTAACATTTTCACATTCTGGCTCCAACTTACCTTGCTAGCCATATAATACATGACTCCCCTGCCTGGTGCTTAAAATAAATGCTTGTTGATTGACCGACGGACTGATAACAACTACAGTCTAGTCAGACTGATGTCTTGTTCCTCACACATGACTCCATCTTCCCATCTCTGTGCCATTGCATACTGGCTGTCCTCCATGCCTACAATGCTGACGCCTTCTCACTTGTGCCCCATAGAGTTCCTAATTTCCTTCAAAGCTCAGCTCAAATGCCACCTTCTACATGAATCTTTCCTGATTCCCCCATCCCCGAGCTGCCCGTGTCTTTCTACAAAGTAACTAACAGTATTTATCTTATGTGTTTTGCTTGTGTTTCCATATGTACATGTTACCTTCCTCCGCCCAAGAGACTGTTTCATTTTTATCTTTGCTTCTGAAAGGCTTCAAACCGTGCCCACAGATAGTAGGTACTTAATAACATCTGGTTTATTAATTGATTTTGAAATAGGGAATGACTGGAATGAAATAACCAAGGGGTAGTTTAGGAAAATTAACATGGCAGTGCTGAGTAAATTTGATTCAAGGGGCAAGATACTGAAGCAGAGCCCTGAGTTAGGGCAGTGCCAAGGGAACCAAGAGGAAGGAGGTGGCTGTGAAAACAATGCCTAAGGGAAAGGTTCCCGCTGACTGCCTGAATGTAGGGGCGAATGAAAGCTCACCTGGATTTCTATTCTAGTCATATTCAAAATTAGGCTCTCAGAAACTTGCCCTGATTAACCCCATCTAATCCTGATCCTGTGCCCCATCCCATCGCTTAGATCTTTGCAGTGTATAATTTACATGTCTATTTATTACTTTAAAAGTCTTTCTAAGACTTTTTAAGGTATGAGTACTTTTGCCCCAGGGAAACTGTTAATCCCCCCAATAGTAGGAACCATGCAGGGCACAACTAGAAATATTTTCATTGGCTGAGAGAGAGCAATCACAGTCTGACCTAAGGCAAAGGAGAGGAGTGGTCAGTTGGGTCGGGGTTTTTGGAGGGGGCGGTGAGACAGCAATGACACCATTACAGAATCTTGGGGGTAGGCTGGGTGGGGACAGTTGTATCACTTGGCACTGTGGGCTGGTAGAAGAAGCTGGCAGAGGACCATGAGGTGAGACCTCATGACGCTATTCTTCCCTATGGAAACACAGTCCCCCTCTGCCTATCAGCACGATGGGGCAAAGTTCCTGGCATCCCTGTGCTAGGTATAACAAATCTGGGGGGCTATTTTCTGTTGCTTTGAGAGTCTCCCCCCCATAGCACCTAGGACAGGGTTCTGCAGTCATCATGTCCCTGTTAGAAGATTCTTGACAGTATTCTAAACAAGGGTGTGTGTGTGTGTGTGTGTGTGTGTGTGTGTGTGTGTGTGTGTGTGTGTGTGTGTGTGTGTGTGTGTGTGTGTGTGTGTGGCAGAGACACAGTGAGAAATGAGAGAGAGAGAGAGCACAAACCTCTATTTAATTTGTCTTAACAATAAAAAGAATGAAGACCTGCATGTAAGGAGTAATTAGGTGAATGAGAATCTATTAGACAAAATGACTCACTAACAAAGTGCACCTGTATAATATTGGATTAAAAGCCCAGACCAAAGGAAATGGAGCTTTAATAGGGAAATGAATGGTGTTGATGCTTACAAAATAAAATAAAATAAATTTTTAAAAATACCAATGAAGTTCAATGATAAGCTCAAATGACCATCCCCATATTTTTCTATCTTGTGCTATATAAATTTAGAGATGGCAGAGAAGGGGAGCAGAGAAGGGCAAGACCGAAGCCTTTTGGTTTGACGTTGGGGTAAACTGGAAAAAGCAATAGACTCAGAGTCAGAGAGACCTGATCACATCCAGGCTCTGTCACATCATACCTGTGTGACCTTGCACAAGGCTATAATGAGACACGAATGAGACCATGTGTGCAAAGGGCTTTGGAAAACACAGGGGGCTTTCTATATGCCAGTGGGTGTCATCTTGGGCTGCATCAGAAGAGGCACAGTTTTTAGGAGTATCAGTGGTCCTCAGAGCACTTCTGGAGTATTGGGTTCAGTTCGGGGGCCACAATTTAAGAAGGATATGGATAATTCAGAAAGCATTTAGTAGAATGATGAAGAGCCTTGAGATCATGTCATGTAGAAATCAGTTAAAGGAACTGGGGATTTTCAGCCTGGAGAAGGTAAAGTTCAGAGCAGACCTGATAGCTGTGTTCAGGTATTTTAAGGACTGTCATGTGGAGGAAGAGGATTTAGATGCTGTCTGTGTTTGACCCCAAAGGGGCAGAATCAGGAGCAATGAAGAGACCAATGTGAGCTTGATCTCCCAAAAATCTTCCTAACAAATAGAGCTGTCCAAATAAGGTATGAGCTACCTCTAGAAGGGGAGGGTGACCCCTAGAACAGGTTGGATGAATATTCATCAGGTATGTCATCGTGGGAATTCTTTGGGGAAAAGGGTTTGACTAGAGGGGCTGCTAATATCCCATTCAATTCTGAATTCTGTAATTGTGCGATAACTGGACATTTAAAATGTTCCTCTCAGGGGTGCTGGGGGAGGATATAGGAGAGAGCAGATTGGGGGAGGGGATATACAGTGGGATTGCTGTTTTGGGGTGGTGGGTAAGGGAAAGACCGGGAGAAAATTTGTAACTCAAAATCTTGTGGAAATGAATAATGTAAACTAAAAATAAACAAAAATAAAATGAAATTAAAATGTTTCTCTCTATTTCTTGAACAGATGATAAATTCTCCAAAGAGCCATATAAAATCTGCACATAAGTGGTGAGTGAAGACTGTGGTGGGGGTCATGATGAGGGAATGTTTGAGATGATGTTAAAGAAACCAGTCCATTTTCTATGGACACACATACATGCATACACACTCACAGGAACACTCCAAGGCCTGATACAGAATCATTTAGCTCCAACAACTAATTCAAACACAGCCTAGGCTCTGAGAATCCTAGAATATTAAAGCTGAAAAGAACAGCAAAGATAATGGTGCCCAAATCCCTCATTTTACAGATGGGGAGATTGAGGTCAGATTGTGACAAATGATCTGATAGGAGACACATCTTGCAATAATGGAAAAAGGATTCAAGGGAGACTCAGGAGACATGGGTTCTTGTCCCAGCTCTTCCACCTAGGAAGAGTAAGATTGGCCTTCACTTTTTGGAGCTTTCAGCAATTTTCTTTAAAATGTGGATCATAAATACACACCCTACTATGCAGAATTATTGGGAAGACAGAGCCTTTTAAACTGTAGATCTATACAAATGTAAGGTATTATTACTCAAATAAAATTGGGTTTTCAGATTATCCACCTAGAACTGTTTTGAGGACCTACATGGCCATAGTAGGACTGTGCTGGTCACTGTTGGTGGAGATGGAAGATATATTTCATATCTTCATTTGGTCTCCCATTCCTACTGCCCTTAGAGAGCCTAGAGGGATAATACTGACATCCTTCCTTTCTCACTTCAAGCCATGTAATGCAGAAAAATATCCTCATTGGTGAAACAAGACCAAGAAGGACTGTTTAGTGTGATAGGAGGAAGTTCAGAGAGCTAATTGAGTGAGTCATTCGGCGAATTAAATTAAGGATGGCAATTTAATGTCTTCTATCTGGCAAAGAAGCAGGCAGTTAACAGCTAGCTTCTCCTGTGGGATGAAAGAAAGGGAGCTAAATTTTAAAGCTAGAAGGACCTTGGAGGGCCCATCTAATCCAATCCTTCATTTTAAATATGAGGAGATGTAGCAGAGCTGGGATTCAAAGCTAAGTCTTCCTATTCAAATGGGTTTTCCCCCCATTTTTCTTCATCATACCATGCTCCCAGACGTCCCAATTAACTGACAAAATGCTTTCCCTACAGAAAAACCTGTATACATAAAAAGTCATTTTGGTGAAGGGGCAGGGTTCGGGGAAGCAATCGGGAATAAGTGACTTGCCCAGAGTCACACAGCTGGTAAGTATCTGAGGCCATATTTGACCTCAGGTTCTCCTAACTCCAGGGTCAGTTGCTCTATCTATAATAAATAACTTAATAAAATCTTCCTTCTCGCTACCAAGAGGACCCTATCTTATTAAAACTGAAAGGATGTTTTGTGTAATTCTTATCTACTTAGACGAAGTCTATAAATGCAAGTTGTGTTCTTCTTAATGGCCAAAAGAAATTATCATTTATGTTGAGAAAAGAAAAAAAAAACATTTGGAAACAAGTTACCAGCTGTTTGACTGAATCCAACAGGGAAGGCTGGTAATACTGGATTCATGATACTAATTCATTGTCAAGAGCTGTTCAACCATCCAAAATACCTCCCCCTAGACAAAGCCGGGAAGTTTATTGCCATTTAGTCAATTTAGAAAGTGCCTCTATGACTGTAAATAATTTTTATGTACTCGTAAGGAAAAAAGACCAAATAAAACTTTAAAATTTCATTTTTTCCACTTGCTGACACATTAGAAGGAATCCCATTAAAAAGCAGGGATTGCTGGGTCAAGGTTTTAAAACAGTCTCCAAGATTTATTGCCAGAGAAAGGACCCGTTTAGATTTAACTGATACTTGTAGAGAACAAATCCTGTTTTTAGAGATTAGATTTTTCCTCTCCATTGCACGGCTCAGAAAGCAAGCTGACAGCACTGCTCGTGATTTATGTGGATGCTTATTAGTCCCAGCATTTCATTTGATCATGTACCAGTCAATACCAAAGAAGCATCCCTATCCTAATGAAAAATGAAGAGTCAAGAGCTATGGTGAATATGTAAGCATCACAAAAAGGGCATGTATCTTGTTATATAACACAGAAGAAGCTAGGTGGATAGAGTACTGGGCATGGAGTCAGGAAGACCTGAATTCAAATGCAGACTCAGACATTTACTGTGTGACCTTGGATAAGTCACTTAACCTGTTTACTTCCATTTCCTCAACTACAAAAGGGAGTAAAATAGCATCTATCTCTCAGGGTTGTTTTGAGAATCAAATGAGATAATATTTATAAAGTGCTTAGCCTAGTTCCTATTGTATAGTAAGTGATATGTCTGTATCTATATCTATCTATCTACATACATGCATATATGTGCACGCTACTTATTATCATTATTGTTGTTGTTATTCTATATTTTTGAGGCTTATGGGGGCCTTAGAGATGATCTAGTCTAGGGGCTCATAACTTTTGTGTGTCTGTCCTGGACCTCTTTGTCACTATGGTGAAGCTTGGGGACCTTTTCTCTGAACAGTTTTATATACAATAAAATAAAATGCACAGGATTACAGAGGAAACCACTTACACTGAAATACATTTATCAAAATATTTTTTTAAAAGAAGTTCATGGCGTGGCTAGGTGGCACAGTGAATAGAGCACCGGTCCTGGAGTTAGGAGGACCTGAATTCAAATTTGACCTCAGATACTTGACACACTTACTAGCTGTGTGACCTTGGGCAAGTCATTTAACCCCAATTGCTCTGCCTTCCCCCCTCCAAAAAAAGAAGTTCACAGACCCCAGATGAAGAACCCCTGGTCTAGTTGATATCCTCATGAAACTGAGGCCCAGAAGAGAGAAATTTCTTAAGGAAGGTTATACAGCTAATTTGGCATCTTGGATCCCAGACCAGTGTTCGTCCTACCATACCATGCTGTCTTTGCAACACTATCATCCCCCAGAGCCCTCAAAAATAGACAGACAGACAGAAACATACACACACACACATACACACATACAGCATGCAGTGCGTAACAGGGATGAACATACAATAAAGTTACTGAAGTCTCATTAAAATAAAATCCAAGAAACTATACTGGTATAGAACAGAAAGGCTGTAGAGAGTTGGTTGAGGTCAGGTTACAAAAGTCTTTTTTTTTTTTGGAGGCAATCTAGGTTAAGTGACTTGTCTAGGGTCACACAGTAAGTGTCTGAATCAGAATTTGAACTTCAGGGCTGGTGCTCAATCCACTGCACCATCTAGCTGCCCCATAAAGGTCTTTTAAAGCTAAAATAGGAGTTTATATTTTATCCTAGAGGCAAAAAAAAAAGCGCCACTTGATGTGGGAGAAGAGGGAAGTCATGTGGTGAGATCAGTATTTAAGGAAAATTTCTTTGGCAGCTGTGTGTACTCAGAGACTGGTGGTAAAGGGATGCACAGAAACCAGCTAAGAGATTACTGCAGTAATTTAGGTGAGAGGTGATAAAAGGTCTGAACTATGTTAGTAACTGTGTAAGTAAAAAGAAAGAGTCAAATGCAAGCAATGTTGTAAAGGCAGAAATGACTGCACACAGTTTATGGTCAGTGGAGCACTCACTTGGCAGTTCTTCACATAGTGCCTTGGGCCATCTCTTGGACTATTTCACTCTTACTTTTAACCCTTGTAATTGTTGCTTAACTTTTCATGTATTTTACCTAGAGTGTAAGCACCCTCAGGGCAAGGACTGAATCATAAATCTTGCTTAGCCCCACAGCACTGAGCACCCACTCAACATGAGAATATATGATGGATCGATCTGTGATTTTGTCAGCATGAGGACTCCCACAGCACAAATGAAAACCCACCTATGACTCCAAAAGTTCGAGTTTTCTGAGGCTCGGAGAGGGCTGAGTCACAGAGTTTGTAGATATCAGAAGTGGGATTCGAATTCAGGTCTTTCTGACTCCAAGCCCAGCACTCTATCCCAAGCTTGCCTTCAGATACTCCATGAGTATGTTAAATATGCCCCAATGAGAGTCTCAGAACATGGGAGCTAGAAAGGGTCTTAAAGGTTATCTTGTCCAACCCACTTCAGTTTACAAATGGGAGAATTAAAACTGAGGGAGGTGAAGGTCCTAACGTCACATGTTGAACGAATAGCATGTATGTGACAAAGAAATGAATTGCATAAAATAAGTAGACCACTGGATAGGGCTTTTAAAATGTGCCTTTTATGTTTTGTTGCAATGGGATTTGTTGTAACATAATTTGTCCTGTAGAAACACAGCAATTTTCAATTAAATGGAGAGAATACCATCCAATTTCCTTTCTTTCTTGCCTCTCCAAGGATGCAGGGAGGTGTTCAGCTAAAGCATGCCCCTGACCTGAGGAGTAATTAGTAAGTAGCTGCTGCCAGAGAAAAAGACGGGCCCCCTTCAGCTGCAGCTCAATTTCCTCAGGGAGAAACTATGACAGATACAAGTGCAGGTGTCCGCGTTTAGCACCAGTTATTTGAAGGAAATACGCATGGAAATGAGGGTTGAGTTTTTGTCAAACGCCTATTTCTATTACTATGGGAAAAAAACTCATCAATTCAGACTCCCCAGTGCTTTGAATTGAATTCAGAGTTGATGGCAAATATGGACAGGAACTAGACTGAAGCAGGGGCTGATAGTGTTGGCCAAAAAAAGCTAATCATAACTTTAAAAGTCGATTCAACTTTATAAGAAAAAGAATCACTCCCTCAATTTGTAAATGGTCTAAATTCTTAAGGAAGGAAACCCAGGTTTATCCAATGCCAAATGAACGGCTGCTCAAAATCACTAATTAGAATAATGTAAATTAAAGCAATTCTGTGGTTCTACCTTGCAACCATCAGAGCAACAAAGGTGACAAAAACAACAAAAATGTTGGAGGGACTGTGAGGAAACAGTCACGTTGATGTACTTCTGCTGGTAGACATGTAAATAGGTATAGCCTTTCTGGAAAACAATTTGGAATCATACACAAAATGTTACTAAACTGTGTATGTACCCTTTTACCCAGCTATACCACTGGTAGGTCTACACCAAAAGAGATCAAAGAAAGAGGAAAAGGTCTTTTATGTACAAAAATATTTAAAGCTGCATTTTTTTAATGGTTCCAAAAAAAAAACAACCCTGGAAACTACAACAAGGTATAACAACTGAGGAATACCTGGTTAAGTTAAGGTACATGTAATGTGATGGAAAACTATCACGCCACAAAAAAACAACAACAAAAAAGAAACGAGAAAATATTGGTGATCTCAAAAAGACATGGAAAGACTTATATGAACTGATGCAAAGTTACATGAGCAGGACCAGAAGAAATATTTCTAATGCAACACCCATGTCATAAAAATGAACAATTTCAAGGACTTGGACAGACTAATGAATGAAATAAACAGAAGCTGGAGAACTTATACAATAAAAACAAAAAACTTTGAAACCTGTAAAAACTATGATCAGTACAACATCCATTTATGATTTCAGAGTGAGGATGATGAGAAATGCTATCCATTACAGAGATATATGATTGATTTATAGTGTAGAATAAGACAATTTTTTTGTATGAAGTCATTGAGGGAATTTGTCTTGCTTACTATACATAGTTGTTATAAGAAATTTGTTTTTTCTTTTATTAACAGAGTGGCTGTTGGGTGGGGGAGAAAATAGATTTCTATTAATTTTTTAAAAGAGATGGGGTGTGCTCCAGATTGGAATGTTGAATGCACTTTCAGATGAGGTCGCTGCACTTTTATTTTTAGTTAACTGTTTTACTTTGTTACAAAATACCTGTCAGTAAGTAGAAGTAATCTTTAACTAATCTATAATTTAAAAACAAAATGTGTCAATACAAGTTTTAAAAGAATTTTAAAAAGAAAAAATGCAACTTTAGTTGAATAAATAGAAGTAGAATGTCCAAAATGAAGGGAGTGATGGTTCCTCTGTACCTTCCTCTAGTCAGACCACACCCAGAGAACTGAGCTCAATTCTGCGCACCACATGTTAACAGAAACACTGCAAAACTGAAGCCTGTTCAGAGCAGGGTCACAAGGATGTCAAGGGATCCCGAAGTGTCATTTAAAGAATGAATTAGAAACATTTGTCCTGGGGAAGGGAGCATTTCAAGGAGACATGATAAGCGTCCTCAAATATTTAAAGGACTGTCATATAGAAAAAGGATTAGATTTATTCTCTATAGCTAAAAAGAACAGACCTAGAACCAATGGAGGGAAGTTCTAGGATGGATGTTAAGTGACTCAGTGAGTTACTAAAGAGTAAATGACTCAACACAATTTCTAACTATTAAAGCTGTGGCACTAAAGGAATGCTTATGAAGTAGTGGGTTCACCATCACTGGAAGTGTTTGGGCAAAGACTGGAAGTACCTAACCGAGCTGTTGTAAAAGATGTTCCTGCTTCGGGTGGGAGGTTAGAAAAGATGATCATTAGATACCCCTTGGGGCTATAAAGTTTATTACTCTGTAATTCAGTCTGTCCTGGGATCATTAGAATTCATGTGGTTTGACTCCACTTGGGTACCTCGAACCAAATTATCTTTGGCATTCATTATGCCATTTCACAAGAATCTAAGACCATGTCACCCTTGTTTCTCTGTATTTCTGTTTCTCTTTTTCTCTATGTGAGTCTCTGTCTCTGTTTCTTAACCTCTGTCTGTCTCTCCCTGTCACACACACACACACACACACACACACACACACACACACACACACACACACACACACACACGTGACTGATTTGGTTTGCCAGAACTCTCTAATAAATAAAATAGACGTTCATCTCTTGCTTTGGACCAGTGAGCCAAGTTGACTTCTTTTTCCCAACTCTTGTAGAGTTTTTCAGACCAAAGCTTTCCAATCAGCTGTCAGTGAGTCAGGCTCACACACTCAATCTTGCCCTGGCTCTTTTGCCAGCTCTACAATGACATCCGATATGAAAGGAAAATGATCACTTTGTTCCCAGCTTTTAAAACTGCTTATCTCAGGCAGTCCTTGCCTGAGTTTGACATGGAGGCTGGGTCTGTATATTCAGTAATTAAACTTTTTTTTCCAACTATGGCATAACTTCGGGCTGAACTAGTCATTTCCAGATTGTTCCCAAGATAACACAATCAACAAAGCCAGAAATGTACCCATTGCACAGTTCTGTAGGTAGCACACAAGTTTATGATTGGGCAAGTCAGTGCCCTCTCTGGGCAATCCCTTCCTTATCTGTCAAGTAGCCTGGCTATTTCACAAAGCTGTTATGAGAATCAAGAAATAACAGATGTGAAAGTGCTTTAAGATGTATTAAACACTCCAAAAACCTGAAGTGAGATTATTTTTCTATACAAGTCCCAGGACATAGTTTCAAGGGGATATCACAAATGATGTACTTGGTTTTGTTTTGACTGGGAATTACTAGACTCAAAAAACTGATAACTTAACCATGGTGATAAAATGCTAATTTATATCCTTTCATCCCTTCTTCTTCTTTGCATCAGTCTTCTTCCTTTCTTGCTCTCCCTTCCTCATACCTTCACCCCTTCTTTCTCTTCTCCTTTCTCTCCCTTCATCCCTTTGCCCCTTTCTTCCCATCTTCATTCTCTCTCTTCTTCATCCCTTCACTCCTTCCTTCTCTCCCTTCATTCCATCCTTTCTTCTCTCCTTCCTTCCCTCTTCCCTATTTCATTTGTAACTCTTTCTTTTCTCTTTCTCTCTTCCTCTTCCTTCTCTTCTCTTCCTCTCCTCTCCCTCTTCCCCCCATCCCAGACAGACTGCTCCTTTTCTGCACAGGAAGAAATGCCAACATGAGTCACTGATGACTTTTTTTGCTGCATTGTATCAGAAGGAAATGATGTCATAGCAATCAAAGAGCAAATCATCTTGACCCTAGGAGTTTCTTTCATTTCTTTCAGAAAGGGGGGAGGGGGGCTTCTCCCACACTCCACCTCTTTGCCCCACCCAAAGTAAAAAATGAATGTCCTTAATAATTTCCCAAACTCCATTTTGGGAATTTAGAAAAATACTGATTTCTATATTCTCTCCATGGCTATCTATAAAGCACATAGGGTCATATCTCTCTAAAAATTTAATTGTGAAGTACTTATTTCCATCTATTGTCTCCAATCAATTCAATTTAATAGATATGTATTAAGCCCTTACTATCTATAAATCCTAGTGATAAACTATATGTCCGTTGGCCAAGGGCTGTCCTAATGAAGTCGGATGGGCTTTATCACTAGGATGGCTGCAGGGTGATGAATTTTCAGCCTTAGCAATTCAAGAAGACCATCTACTGATCTAGAGAAGAGCTGTGATCTGGGATCTGGAGGGAGTGCAGATCTTCAGAGTTATCTATAGGACACCATGTAGAATACAAAGGTATCAGACATGGTTCC
>CM053582.1:241151729-241199192 GCA_028627135.1 Pseudochirops cupreus
AATTTTACAGAACAAGATTCAGAGTCAGTCAAAAGGCTTCACTTAAGGATCTAGCAGGCCACATGTGGCCCCAAGGCCACAGGTTCCCCATGCCTGTAACCAGGTAGACTGAAGGCACATATGTTCTTCGAGGGTAGGCTGTGGGCCCGGTGAGGCCACACACCACCGTAAGGTCGGGGGAGCACTGCCATTGGCTCTCACTCCAGAGTTCCACCTTGCCTAGCCTCAACATTCTATGATGCTGAAATGTTCTGATCTCCCTTGACAGCTCAAAGGTTAAAATGTGGCATGCTCTTGACTTCCTTCTGGATTTCATCATTCTTTCTAGTGCGCTCCCCAAATCACTGGTTGTTTTCCTTCCTCTTCTCCCTGTCTCCTCATTCTCAGGACCTTTTAAAATCTGGATTGGAGTAAGATCAAGGGTGAAATATCCACTGATAGGCATTTCCTCTCATTCCCCCATTCCCAATTTCCTGTAGCCCTGGGATGCCATGATGACTCTGGACTCTCCTATGGCGGCCAGGGAGGTTGAGTCAGAGGGAGCTGATTAAAAAAAATAGCGTCATGAACTCAGTGAGGTAAAGGGAAAAGTATTGACCCAGAGTTCACTGAAGATGCTTCCTGGGAATGGGGAGGAAACAGGGAGGTCACTTTCTCCTGTCGGAACTCAGTCTCACCAGTCCATTTGTCCAAAAAGAACAAATAGGCCCAGAGCTGTTAACAGAAAGGTCAAAGGGCTTTTTAGGGAAGCTGTCTTTCATAGAAACCATGGAAGTGGGACTGTGATAACAACGGGTTCTGTGGAAATATGGAGAAAGGAAATGGGATAGATAGGGAGAGTCAGAAAAAGTCTCTACCCCTTCTCTCTCCATCTTGAAAGATCTCAACCACACTCACACACACTTCACTTATTTCCATCCTAGGACCAAAGATAGACTCCCCCTGCCTCCTCTGGGGCTGTTAGGCTGCCCCCGCCATGCTAAGACATCATCTAGTATGACAGCTGGACAGAGTGACCAGGCTGGGCTGTCCTGGGCCCTACTGTCCTCCTCAGGCCAGGTCAGACCGAGTTCACCATCACTCTCGTTTTATACTTAATTTGGTAGTGTTGGACTTTACCTCTAACATCCCTTTCACTGTGAGACTCAAGGATTCTATGAGCCTCTGGAAGACTCCATAGCCACTGAAATCTCTTACCTGGTGAGAAACCTGTGGCCTCAAGGCTACCTGTGGCCCTCGAAGTCCTCAAGTGCAGCCCTGTGACCAAATCCAAACTTCATTGTTCTGTGAAGTTTGGATTCAGTCACAGGGTCACACTTGAGGACCTAGAAAGCCTTGAGGCCACAGGTTCCCCAGCCTCACTAGGATATGGCAGCCAACATAAAGTAGGTACAGAGAGAGGCAGAGAAGGGCTGCAGCTGGGAGGGGCAGTGGTGGCAGGAGACAGTGTAATACCTTCCTAGGGGTATGGTGGCAAATGTTTAGCAACCAGCTCTTCAGAAAGAAAAAAATCCCAGCACATGAGACACTTTTAAGCTTAGGCTGTGTCATTAACATTTTCTTCATTACTTTCTTAAATCTAGACAATCAACAAAATCATAAATCAAGCCCTGATTTGTAGGCTTGTCCAATTTCCGTGTTGTAAATGGTCACCCTGAAAACTGAACAGCCTTACACGGGAAGCCTGGTAAGCTGGCTGCAATGTGCCTCTGGACTCATCCCCCAACTCACGTGACCTGGCTGATGCTAAAGTCAGTCACCTGGACACATCTTCAGGTACAGCGGCTGATAACTTAGCAGCCAGCAATTATGGGAGCACCTAATAAATCTACAATCTCTCTTTGTGTATATCAGACCAGTGCAGCTGTTAGGTGAGTCCAGAAATTGATCCTCAGACCCCCTCAGGTGAAGTAAGGGTTCTCTCAGTCTCTCTGCTTCCTTTTCCCCTTCCATGAGGTCTTCCCAGTACTCTTAGGCTCTCCCTCCCCTGGGCCTGCCCTCAGGAAAGGACACTGTAACAGTCATTTACACTTGAGTCTGAATGTAAAGCACAGTGTCCACTGATTTAGGGATGTTATTTGAAATAGCTTATCTCTAAATGGAGACTAAAGCAAAACGCTATCCTTCTCTTTCAAAAAAAAAAAAGAAATATCTTATCTCTGATTACATAATGAAAACCTCTACTCCCTGGTAAAAATAATTTCACATTGCAGGTGGGGAAAGTTTTTGGAGGAAGGGGCGGAGTAGGCAGAGAGGGCTCCTTCTCAGAGAAATCTCAGCCCACCTATCCTTTTCCCAAGCTGACATTTAAATAAATATCACTTGAAGATTTGAAAACTGCTTTCTATGTGTTATCTATTCTGAATGTCACAACTCTGTGAGTTAGATACCTAGTTATTTTCACCCCCACTTTACAGATGAGGAAAATGAAGCTTAAAGACGTTCAGTCGTTTGCCCCTGATCACACCACTTATTGGCAGGATTAGAAGCCAGATCCCAGTCTATTTTCCTGACTCCACATCCCGAACTCTAGTAACCTGGTCTTCAAAGGCCATGCCCATCAATTAACATGTTAGCTGTTGAAGAGCACTGAACTATTGTGTTTATGACAAAAGCTTAAACAACATACAACAACCAGACACACACACACACACACACACACACACAGAATGGTCCTCTGAGGAGGTGAATTAGGCCACAGTCTACCTATGTGATAAAAGCATCACATTGAGCTATCCTATCTCATCAGCCTGCCATGTTTCCCTCCTTCCTCTGCCCTAAAAGTACATACTCCTATTTCAAAGGTAGGGGGAACCAGTTTCCAAAAAGACCATGGCTAAAATACTCACCTGTGGCCAGAGAGGTAGGCAGACCCCCCAAGTGACCCAATTAGCACATTTTAGGGCTTAACACAGCCCTCATAAGGACTTCATGAATGTTTTACATTCATTCAGGTTACCATCAGTTACAGAGCCTTGAGTGGATGAGATGGGGTGGGGACACCTGAGTGTGAGGTCAGCTCAAGCAGCATTGCATTTGTAATTCTACAGGAACTCCCTCTTTCTCTCTGGGCCTCAGTTTCTTAACCTATATAAAATGAATGCATTGGTGGGGAAGGGTTGAGAAAACAGCTCTTCCTAGGGCTAGCAGAGGAGACAAAGACAGTGATACATTGCCTATCAGCACTGTGAGACCCAGTGGATGTGACGGTTAGTTTTGCTGAACCTCTTTCTGTCCTTCTTTTATTAATCTGCTACAGAGGATGGCTTGCTGGGTTTGATAGGGATGGAGAAGTGATGCATTCAGAAATGAAGGTAGCATGAAAACAAAAGATAATAGTAAAAAAAAAAATCAGATTTTTTTTTTATAAGAGTGATTCTAAAAATTAGCGGCTGGGTGCAGCAAGCACGAAGGTTCTTTTCAGTTCTAAATCATTGAGTTGGCTTGTTCTTGACAGTTCCTAGGTTTAGTCAATTGATCAATAAAAATATATTAAGTGCCTTCTATGTGCCATGCACTGTGCCAAGCCCCGGAGATTTAAAAAGAGGAAAAATATGGTCCCTGCTCTCTCTCAAAGAGCACACAGTCTGACTGCAGAAGACGCCACATACAAATGAGCGGTATGCCAGATACGTTAGAGATAATCAATAGAGGGGAGGCCTTAAGAGTTAAAAAGGTAACCAAGTGAGAGGATACTGATCTCCATTTCAAGAAGGAGGAACAGATCCTTTGTGACACAGGCTGGACTGCACTTAGTGTTGGCTCCCAAGGGGCCCTCTGTTCTCGAGATGGAAGTTAGTTACTCTCTAACTTTAAATCTACCATTGATGGAAAGTAGCTGCTGAAGATGCCAAAGGGACCCCACCGGCCTGACGACTAGCTGTGTAGCAGTGATTATAGGGCAGTCAGTATCTGGAAATTGTTGCAAGCTCTGATTTTTGCTGGTTGACAGAGACCCCAGCCTCACAGCTGGAGGCTGCCTTTGGAGGTCCACTAGTCTGATATCCGCATTTTACAGAGTGTGTCCTAAGGTGCAGAGAGAGGCCAAAGCCTTATCTGACTTACCCAGGGTCACACTACCTGTTATATGTTGGAGGCAAGACTTAAACGTAGGTTTTACTGATAGAAGCTGACTCTTTCTACTACCCCATGCTGACTCTCATTATACAGACTTGAATAACATGGGATAGAGAGAAGGGTGGAACCTATGATTTCATTGGTACACATATGCTCTCTTCTTAAGTCCTCCATCCATGCCCCTAGGTCATTAAAGGCTACAGAAATAGAATACAAGTTCAAGGAGGTCATGCCATACTGGAAAGACCTAGGGGTCTCCCCGACGACAATGAACTGTGTTTCTGTCACCAGCAGCAATCTGGCTAAATATTGGGGGGAAAAAACGCCCCGTGTGAGAGGGCTGGTCATCAAGGCCTGAACTGTTTTCCAACCACAGAAACGCATGAAGAACCATCTACTAAAGGTGCACAGAGGTTGTCATCTGTATTAATAAAGAGAGCACTAGAAAGAGCATGAATCTGGAGTCAGAAGACCTGAGTTAAAACCTCTATGCTTTTTGAGCGATCTTGGGTAAATCCTTTAAACCCTCTGGGCTTATTTCCTCATCTGGAAAATGAGAAGGTTGGACCCAATGACATAAAGTCCCAGCTTAAATCCTCTGAGCATTGAAACTGGTGAATGAACTCAGGGATCTTTGAAGCACTGATGTCTAAAACATCTGCACCCCGGGTGTGCCTGTGATGTTCTCATACATGCCCTTTGGGCCCTAAAAACCCTGAAGAACTGAATGTTCTAGGGGAGGGGAGGGGCTGGAGGGACATGGCTAGCCCCAAGGAGTGGGGGGTTCTAGGGTGGAGAATGGGGGATGGGGATCAGGGAAGAGAAGCCCAAAGCAATGGAACTCTAAAAGGGTAGAACCTGGGGGAATCCAAATGAGGCCACTACTGGGAAAGCTGATAAGGGACCAAAGCAAGCTTCATCTATTTCGCAGGCTTGTCTGGGCCCACTAAGCACAGGGAATTTCACAGTTGTCCAGAAAGTTCCACAAGTTGTGTAGGTCAGAGGAGTGAGGGGAGAGAAAAGAAGACTAGGGGCATGAAAACAAACGTCATCAAATCGGCCCAGGGTCAGCTAGGCATTTCCACCTTCCCAGCCCCTAGCCTATGCCAAGGCTGCGGGCCCTGCCTCATTCAGCTGGGCCTTCTAAGAGCAGAGAAACCATAGGCTCATTCCTCTTCCCTTCCCCACCTGACCCCCTTCTTTTATCTCTCAGCCCACAGAATGTCTGAATTAGAAGGGACCTTAGAAATTGTCTAGTCAAACCCTTTGAGAGGGAAACTGACCCACAGGGACATACAAAGGTAGAGCCTAGGCCAGAACTGGTGTAATGAATTATCCCATTTCATCTTATTGTAAATGGATTCATGAGATTATATTCCTCCCAGGCAGGTGGGCCCTCAGGCCCTTTGAAGCTACTCTTAGAAGAAGGGAAGAAAGACAGAGACAGAGACAAAGACAGAGACAGAGAGACAGAGAGAGACAAAGAGAGACAGAGAGTGACAGAGACAGAGACAGAAAGACAGAGACAGAGAGATAGGGAGAGTGAGAGAGACAGAGAGAGAGAGAAGGAGAGAGAGAAGACAAGGCTTAAAAAGGGGTATTATGAAGTTTTGAAAGTGGCAAAAACAAACTTTGCCAGTTTCACAATTATCCTTCCTTCCCCCCCACCCCCCCCTCCCCCCGCCCACTCTGTTGCTATTACTGCTAGCTTCCTGCGCTCCCAATATGAAAAGCCAAAAGCTCCAATAGGCCAGTCAGTTTATCCATTCATGAGACACCCCAAAGTCTTCTCCCATCCCATCAGGGTCTTTCCATTTTACCCCAGCTACAGCGATTTCTGCATCTTGTTCTTCCCGTTCCAGTCCCACTCCTCTGCCAGGGCTAGGGGACCCTAGTGAAGAAGCATGATGTAGTGGAAAGGAATGCTCAATTTGGAGTCAGAAGACCTGGACTTGAATCCAACTACCGGTTTGACCATGGGCAAGTAGCTTAACCTCTCTGATCTGTAATTTCCTCATCTTTACAAGAAGGATCAGAGATTAAAAGACTCTAGAGTCTATCAAGTCCAATTTCATCATCTTATAGATGAGGAAGATAAGGCCCAGGGTCACACAGCCAGTATCAGAGGTAGGATTCGAACCTAGGTCTTCCATACTCCAAATCCAGCTCTCTCATCCACTACAGTGGAGGCCTGAGGACCCCTAAGGTCCCTCCTCTCAGCTAGAAACCTATGCTCCATATAGATAGTCCTAAGATTTCCATTTGCAGCTGCCACCCCTTCTCCTTTCCCCCAGGCTAGCCTGGAAAAAACCAGCTGTCACCACATCTGGCAGGGGCGGTCCTCCGCCCACCCACCACCCGGGTGGCCAGAGACCCAAGATGCAGAAGCTGCCTCCTAAATGCTTTGCTACTTACAGCACCCACCGAAGCCAGGACGTGCAGAGAGGCCACTTCCTCGACAGCAGCAGGAGAAAGCCCGGGGGGCAGGGGCAGGGGCGGGGGCAGCGGGCCTTCCCAGAGCCGCCCTCCCTCCCTTCCTCCCTTCTCCCCACCTCCCTCTCCTCTGGCTTGGGAGGGCTAGGAGAAAAGGGAAGGGCTCAGGATGTGAGATCACACTAGGAAACAGTCAGAGATAAGGCGCTGCCCAAACCGCTGAGCCAAGAAAGTTTTATCTGAGGGCTGCGCAGCCGCTTCCAGGGCATTGTTCCTCCCGGGGCAAGTTTCAAAGTCCCCAGTTCCTGTTTGGATCTTTGGTTGCCTTTTCTCTTTTCCCTTTGAAAAATGCAAGAAACTCAGAGGCAACCAGTACTTTTGTAACCGACAGTCAATGGATGAGTATCGAGGAAGCTCCCGTGTACCCAGCAGGGTTTTCGAAAGAGACCCGTCAGTCCCTGCCTTTGAGAAACGGACATTCTGGTTGGAGAGAGAGACAGAGAGAGACACGCAGAGACACACAGAGAGACAGAGAGAGAGGACAAATTCATAAAAAACAATAAGAAAATAGGGCATAAAAAGTGAATGGAGGGACGCTGTCAGTGCTGCTGACTTCTGGAAAGAACAATTATGCAGCATTTTAAGGTTTTCAAAACATTTTTCATAGATTATCTCATTTGAACATCATCACCACCCTGAGGTTATCATTAACATTTTACAGATAAGAACATTGAGACTTCCGTTTGTCTTGAGCCCTTTCTTGTTCTCTCTCTGCTCTCACTTGGTGACCTCATCGGCTCCCATAGGTTTGCTGATCATCTCTCACAACTCTGATCTGCCGTCCTGCCTCGTAACAGAATCTTTACCCCCCCCCCCCCCAACCACCACATCCTCCCCTGTTTTGAACTTATTTCTGTCAAGGACAACTGCCATTGTTCCAGACTTCCAGGCTTGGGACTTTGGCATTATGCTCCCTATCTAATCATTTGCTAACCCTTTCCACCTCCCTCCATCTCTCGCACCAGTTTTCTACTAACATAGACTATGCTATACATTGGTTCCTCACCCCCTCTTACCTGGTCTACTACAACAGCCTACTAGTCTTTTCCCACCACAGCCCAACCTCCACATTGTTGCCAAAGTGATTTTCTTTCTTTCTTGGAGGAGGGAAGTTAGGGCAATTGAGGTTAAGCGACTTGCTCAAGGTCACACGGCTAGTTTTTTGTGTTAAGTGTCTGAGGTCCGATTTGAACTCAGGTCCTCCTGACTCCAGGGCCAGTGCTCTATTAGCTGCGCCACCTAGCCACCCCAAAATAATTTTCTTTAAGCACAGATCTGACCATGCCCCTCCTTATTCAAACAACTCAAGAAGTTCTGAAATTTTCCTCTAGAAATAGCCAGAATGTTGCCTCTGGACTATAATGTAAACTCTTTTGGCTTTTTAAGGCCTTTACCAACCTAGCTTCAACCTATCTTTCCAGCCTCATTATATATTTCTCCCTTTCCTACACTCTTCAGTCCAGTCAAACTGGCCTTCTCTGTGTCACACACACACACACACACACACACACACACACACACACGCCCCTTCATCTCCCACATTCACACTCTGGTAATCCCCATACCTGGCCTACACTCCGGAGCACACTCCTCACAGAATCCCTCCATTCCTTCAATATCATCTTAAGCATCCGTTTCTATGGAAAGGTCTAACAAACTGCTGGTGCCCTCCCTCCTTATCTTTTGTTGTTGTCCAGTCATTGTAGTCGAGTCCCACTCTTTGTGGTCCCTCTTGAGATTTTCTTGGCAAAAATACTGGACTGGTTTGTCATTTCCTTCTCCAGCTCATTTTACAGATGAGGAAACTGAGGCAGAGTTAAGTGACTTGTCCAGAGTCACACAACTAGCCAGAGGCCAGATTTGAACTGATGAACTGATGAGTCTTCAGTCTCAGAGTCCAAAGCTCCATCCTCTGTGCCACCTAGCTGCCCCTCTTCATCTACCTTGTAGTTAACACCAGTCATTCATTCATTCATTCATTCATTTTGCTGTCAGTACTGCAGATAGGCAGAAAAGAACAATTATAAAGCATTTTGTATAGCTTTATCTCATTTAAGCCTCATAATCACACAGTAATGTAGGTACCCAGGAATCATAATCTCTGTTTTACAGGTAAGACTATTTAGACCCTGGTTTTTGATTACCTTTTATTTCTTTTGTATCTGTTCAGTATACATTTATTCTGTCTGTTTCATAAATGAGCGTCCCTGGCAGCAGGCTCGCCAAGTCTGCCCAGGGGATTGGCCGCAGGCAGAGGGTGTAGCACATGCTGGAAGGACTGAGCTCCTGTTGGCCAGTCCCTGTTTCATGAATATATTGTATCTCTGGATAGAATTCAAGTTCTAAGAAAGCAGGGACTATTTCAATTTGTGGTCTTTGAATCCCCAGAGTCTGGCATACATTAGACTTTTAACAAATGTTTTATTGTTTTGATTTGACTCAGAAAGATAAAGTGACTTTCATGAAATCACACATCTTGTATGAGGCAGGATTTGAGCCCAGGTTTTCATGATAAGTTCAACACTACCCATTTTGTCGTGGTGCCTCTCATGAAGAAAGGGGAGAGAACACTGGATCTAGTTCCAGTCCTGGCTCTGCTCCTTACTACCTCAGTGGTGTTGGACAAGTCACTGACCCTTCCCAGGCCTCAGTTTCTCTATCAGTAAAATGAGGGTATTGTACTTGGTCTCTAAGGCTCCTTTCAGTGCTAAATCCCAAGATCTTAAGTGAGCTGGAATAGTCCAAGAAAGGTTTTAAGGAGGACATACAATCTAGCCTTGAAGGATGAGTGGCATTGAAATAGAAAGAGTAGGGCAAGGCATTACAAGCAGCCAGAACAGCATGAGGAAAGGCATCTGGGCTTCAGCAACCCTGGAATATATATGAGATGGTAGGGGGAGTGTCTAGGCTGAGAACACCAGAAGGGAGAAGTGAGGGATAAGGCAGCAAAAATAGAGCAGGCCAAGTTGCGGGTACCTTGAATACCAGGTTAAGAAGTTTGGATTTTATCCCTGTGAGAAGCCACTAGAGGCCTTAAAACAGGTAAACAATAGGAAGAAATTCTTATTCTCAGAAAGAGAGTAATAATCTCTGACAACAGTTTAAAGGAGAGCTTGGAGGGAGGGATACCATAGTCCGGGAGACCCCAGAGGAGACATGAGCTGATAAGGATAGTAGCAAGAGATAAAGGGAGAAGCTCAGGGCTTTAGAGGGCAGTGCTCCCCCTACCTGGAATTTTGGAAGAATGGATACTATAAGAATCCAAAAGGGGCTACAGTTGTTGAGTTCATGAGGCAGTCAGCGATGAAATCCTTGATCCATAGAATCTCAGGGTTGGAAGGGGCATCAAAGCTCATCTACCTGAACAGTCCAACTTGAACATCCTTGACAGGCTATTTTGAATTGTTGCAGATGACTTGAGAAGCATAACAGGCAACAAGTCTGGCTTTGGAGTGCCCATTTTTGTCAAAAGTTTCAAGTTTAAGTAGACATCATATGGATGGGGGTAGGGGAGGGATGAGACATCAAAGGCAAGAAATCTGTTCTACCAAACAGTTGGGATTTTATTGTTAAGAAAATGAAGTATTATCTTCACAGACAAAGATACCAAGGGTTATGTTGTCCACGGGCACAGATAGCTAAAAGATGAAATGTAGTAGTACATGATCCAACTAAATATAACTTTTAAGATATTTTCTCAACAGTATGGTTTCTGTATTACATGGATTATATATGCATATAGCATAGGAGACAGGCTTAGGGTGACAGTTCTTGTCAGTTTAGTCATATGACCCTGGAAAAGTCACTTGACCTCTCATGCTCTAGGCAACTCTCAAACACTACAAGTTGCAGAACTATTTCCTCATACTAAATAAATCAGGTCTTACTGAACAAAGCATCCCTGACACACCTCTGGTATGCGGGCTTGCCAAGCTCTTTGGGGCTGCTTAGCCTTCAGATACCTTTGGTAGCCATCTGTCACTCAGCTCTCATCTGCAGATCCAAGAAGTCATAATACATGCAGCAGCCACACTTAAGTCCAGGGCAGATGGACTAAGACAGGTTTAGGGTAACCAGCAGGCCTCAGATGTGTCAGTGAATGAGGGGGATGTCTGCCCCAATCACGTGAAGACGTCTCCCCAGGAGGAATGGGTGGATGAGAGCAATTTGTTCCAATGGCAACAAAGGCAGCTGAAGCAGGCACTGTGGAGAGTTTAGCAGGGTGGGGAACCTTAGGCCTTGAGGCCACATGTGGCCCTCTAGGTCCTCAAGTGTGGCCCTTTGACTGGATCCAGACTTCACAGGGGATTTGTTCAGATTCCTCCCCCCTGGCTTAGAGCTTGGTCAGGCATCAAAGGCCCCAAGGTCCTCTACTACATCCTGGGTCATTGACAATCCTCTTGAATTCTGTCTTGCCACTGGACTTGAATGACTCAGGAAGAGAAAGTGAGGCTGATGGCTTTGTGAAGCTCTGCCTCACTTAAATCCAATTCACATGCTAGTCAAGACATCACCTTATGATGTCTTGTGATGTCAAACACAACAACAAGGGACATCTATCCCTTCCTCCTGGTTTAACCTTTCCTCCCCATCCCCTAGGAAATAGGAATAGGGAGGAAGGGAGACAGGCGACACTTCAGAGGAAGAATCAATAGACTTCATGATAAAATGGAAAGAGCTCTAGCTTTGGAGTTTTAAGACTGATGTCAGAGCTCTTATCAGTGTGAACTTGGCCAAGTGACTTAATTTATTTGAACTTCAGTTTCCCCATCTGAAAAATAAGAGGTTTGAACTAAGTGACCTTGAAAGTCATTTTCATCTCTAAATCTATGATTTTATCATTTGATAACTGACAAATAGGAAATGTAAATCATAGGTCATAAACTATCCCTTGACTTTAGAGTGATACTGGGGCCATGACTGTCACTGGAAGAAAGAAACCTTGCTGAAGCAGACTTCTGCTAGACTTAATTTATTACTTACCCATAGTCTAATTTTTCCCATTTAAATCTTATTGGCACATGGTTATTTGCATGTGGTTTCCTCCATCAGACTGTAAACTCCTTAAGGGTAGGAACAATTTTTGCCTTCCTCTGTATCTGGAGAGCTTAGTACAGTGCCACATACACAGTAGGCATTTAATAAATGCTAGTTGATGGACAAGACTTAAGGATGGAAAGTCTCATAAAGGCTAAGATGAACTCCAACATCCTGTTCAGCTCTGAATGTCTCTGTATCAGTATCTTTGTGTTACAGAATTGTATCTACTCTGACTCCATCCCTCCACACCCTTTCCTCCTCCCTTCCAATTCAACTAAGTCAGGAAAAAGTAAAAGAAAACAAAACCTCTAGCCCTGTGAAACCCACCACTGTGATCAAAACAAATTCTTATAAAAAATGTTCTAGTAGCCACTCAGCTTCTTATAGACCTGCCCTTTTCCTTGGGAAACCCAATGAGCCTTGATAATCCAGAAAGCTGTGGCTATAGATAAGAATAATGATAATGATTGCTAAAGTTTATTAGCACCAATGGTTTTATAGAACACTTTGTATACAGTATCACAACAGTCTGGTGAGTTATATAGTACTTGTGCCGTTTTACAGATGAGAAGACTGAGCTCAGAGAGCCTACGCTCCAGGTCACATAGTTATACATGACAGAGTCAGGATTCTAATCAATGTCTTCTGATTCTGTCTAACATGGATTTTTTTTTTTTGCTTTTTGGAGGGGGGGAGGGCAGGGCAATTAGAATTAAGTGACTTGCCCAAGGTCACACAGCTAGTAAATGTTAAGTATCCAAGGTGGGATTTGAATTCAGGTCCTCCTGACTCCAGGGCCAGTGCTCTATTCACTGTGCCACTTAGCCATCTCAGAGTCTAGCACTTTTCCTACAAAATCATTCGTCTTGAAGTCAGAAGATTTGGATTCAAGTCCTAACTCTGTCCATTGATATCTGGGTCACCTTGGAGAAGTCATTTCCTTTTCTCTGAGCTCAGCTTGCTGCTCATCTAGAAAATAGGAATAATAAAATAACTGCCTCCCTTATAGTGTTGTAAGGAAAGGGCTTTGCCAACATTTTAAAGCACAAGATAAAATGTAAGTCACCATTGTAATTTTCACACCCCAGCTGCCTTCCTGAGTACAAAGAGCTCTTGGAGAACATGATTCTAAGTGGCCCACGCAACTGGCCTGGCTGTGACTGGTCACAGTCAGCTTGTTCCCCTTTTGCAAGTCACTTCCTTTAGTATTGTGATGAGGGAGACAAGGTCATACTTCCTATTGTACCACCCCCAGAGAAGGAGGCCTCCATTCTTCAAAACAAAACAAAACAACCGTCCAGCAGGTCCATGTTAGCTGCTTTCTCTGTGTTCTTTCCCTCCGTCCCAACCAGTCTCATCTAAATCTTCTTCCATCCATCTTGTTATATTGTTCAGGATGTTCAGTTTTAAAGCTGAGGTTTTTTCCCCTAAAATGGCAGCTCCCCTTTAAAACATCTGTATTGGGAGCCCAGGTCACTCTCCATCTTAATGTACTGTCCATGTTCTCTATGAGAAATGGACTTAATGGAGTTGTATTGGTGTATTTCTCAATCAATCATATTATAGTGTTGTTGTTCAGTTGTTTCAATCATGTCTGACTCTTCATGACCCCCTTTAAGATTTTCTTGGCAAAGATACTAGTGTGGTTTACCATTTCCTTCTCCAGCTCATTTTATAGATGAGGTAACCAGGGTCACACAGTCCAAGGCTGGATCTGAACTTGGGTCTTCCTGCCTCCAGGCCTGGTGCTCTCTCTGCCACGTAGCTAATCACACATGATGGCATCAGAGTTTTAAAGATGGAAGAGATTTTGGACATCATCTGGTCCAACCTCATCATTTTGTATACAGATGGAGAAACTGAGGCCCAGAGAGGTTAAGTAACTTGTTCATGGTCATAGAGGAAATAGTGGAGCTGGGAACTGGACTTGGATCATCTGACTAGCAAATGAAGTATTCCATTCACTGTTTCATACTAAGTAATTTGCCCTGTGACATTGACTGAACCCAGACAATAATGAATCATATTTTACTGGGCTCAAATTCAGGTCAATTCTTATCTCATGATATTTCTGAATCTAGGCAACAATGACCCATCTGTTGGGGTTCATGTGCCTCAAGCTGGAAGGGCCCTCATAGTCCATGCAGTCCAATCCCTCACTTTATAGGCAAAGAAAGTGAGGGCTAGTGAGACTGAAAGGCTCGCCCTAGGTCACACAGAGAGGGCAGCTAGATGGCACAGTGAATAGAGGGTCAGGCCTGGAGTCAGAAAGACTCAGCTTCCTGAGTGCAAATTTGGCCTCCAACACTTACTAGTTCTGTGACCCTGGATAAGTCACTTAACTGTGTTTGCCTCAGTTTCCTCATCTGTAAAATGAGCTGGAGAAAGAAATGGCAAACTGCTCCAGTGTCTTGGCTGAGAAAACCCCAAATGGGGTCACAAAGAGTCAGACATAATGGAAATGACTCAACAACAACAAAAGGTCAGGGGTGAGATTCCATCCTAGATCCTCTGGCTTCAGCCTCAGTGCTCTCCCCA
The DNA here is from genome assembly GCA_028627135.1 of Pseudochirops cupreus. Classification (NCBI taxonomy): domain Eukaryota; kingdom Metazoa; phylum Chordata; class Mammalia; order Diprotodontia; family Pseudocheiridae; genus Pseudochirops; species Pseudochirops cupreus. The sequence continues at coordinate 241,165,878 of CM053582.1, forward strand.
CTTACCAGGCTACCACATTTACTTTCAGAGCAACTGGGAAGAATAGTCATGGACACTTGTCAAAAAGCATGCAGTCCTTATTCAGGAATCCGCTATCGGTCTTAACCTGGTGCTGCCCAGATATCCTGTTTATACATTATGCTTCAAAGGAAAAAATACGAGGTGGTTTCATAACCTGTCTAGCCCGTAGATGCAGCAGCTGCAGCTGTAAAGGTCTCTGCCTCCAGCACACAAGCCCTTCTGCACAATGCTGTCACTCACCGCCCTGAGGATCATAGCTCTGCTCCCTGTGTCCTGGACAACCCTCCAAGGCTTCAGCTGTCTGCCTGGACCCTGCAGCTCCAGGATCTCTGGCCTTTGTGTCTGTACTTTGACTTTCCGTATAAGTAACATTCAGGCAGCTAGGGAGCACAGAGGATAGAGTGCCAGGCCTACAGTCAGGAAGACATCTTCCTGAGTTCAAATCTGACCCCAGACACTTGCTAGCTGTGTAACCCTGGACAAGTCACTTAACCCTGTTTGCCTCAGTTTCTTCATCTGTAAAAATGAGCTGGAGAAGAAGATGCCAAACCACTTCAGCATCTTTGTCGAGAAAATCCCAACTGGTGACATGCAGAGTTAGACATGACTGAAAAGATTGAACAATGACATAATGACATTCAACTAAAGTCTGGCTTAGGTGTGGCTTCAAAGCATTAGTTAGGGTTTTCATTGGTCTCAGGCTCGTTAGAAAAATTTCAAAGCTCACCTGTGTATCTCACATCTATTGTTTATTTCTGTTTTAGAAGCTCAGGGGAGAAGAAAATGGATCTAGAGATGAAAGGAAACTTAGGGATCGTTGGGTCCAACCCCAAATTCAGCACATTTCCTAGCATATTGCCTCTGTCAGCTTATTATGGCTTTCTAAGCTCCCCTGGGGAAGAAACTATGTCTTAGACCTTACATCACCTTATATAGATGCTCAACGAGCAAATGAGAAAAGAAAAAAAGAAAAAACTACCCTTCAAGAAATACCAAAAATTACAAAAATAATTGGTGCAATGATTCCATTTTGGGGATTATACTCTGAGAGTGTTATCAAAAAAAAAGTTTTCCATTTAAAGATTTTCATAGAAAAACTATGTGAAGTGGGGGGGGAGAAGTGGAAGCAACCTAATATACAGCAGAGTAACAGTTAAATAAATCGTAGTGCATTGGCGTAATGGAAAGCTGTAATACAATTAAGATAAACAAGGGAACAAACCCAGCATGGCTGCTAGCACAGGTTCTTCAGTCTGCTTTTCTAAAGGAAAGCAACCAAAAAAGGTTAACAACGTTACTTTAATCAGACATACATATCATTTACTTAGTTCAGGGGAAAAATCAGCACCTTGAACTTCAGAGAAAACAAACAGATGTTACAGATGGACAAAAATACAGAGAGAGAAAATCACGCAATTCAGCAGACAGTGCTTCCAGCTGTCTGACCGTTACACACCTACAGCGTTAGCTACCAGAAAGAGAAGCATCAACATCTGGGTTTTCATAGCCAATGTCACACCTAACAGCTGCCCAAATCATACAACTCTTCCCATGAGTGAGCCCCAAAGCAAAACCTCACCTCAGAGTGTATATGTGTGTTTGTGTGTGTGTGTGTGTGTGCACATGTGTATGTATGTATATATATGTATGTATGTGTGCATTCTTAGTGCACAGTTTCCACAACCTATGTCCTAAGGATCAAGAAGCAACCTTTGGAAGTGACTTTTGGAAGCCCAGCCCAGTTACAGCTGGGATGTGGGCTCATCTAATATCATACCACTTGAACATGACACAGATGTGAACTTGGTAGGACCAATACTATGCAGGAAACAAGCTAAGTTTCAAGGCTACTCTCCCAGAAACTGAGGTGGTAGAGAATATTCCTCAAGGTGTTGGAGGAGGAGGGAAAATGTACATTTATTCATGCTGTCTGTGAAGTAAAAATCTCTTTGTAAAAGCTGTTCAATGTTAAGTAATTAAATGGAGCTCCTAGTGCTATTCAAGGAAAGCTAGGTGGTGGAGCACCAGGCCTGGAGTCAGAAAGACCTGTGTTCAAATCTGCCCTCAGATACTTACTAGCCATGTGACCCTGTGCAAGTCATGGAACCCTATTTGTCTCAGTCTCCTCATCTGTAAAATGAGCTAGAGAAGGAAATGGTAAACTTCTCCATTATCTCTGCCAAGCAAACTCCAAATGGGGTCATGAAGGAAGAGCCAGACACAATTGACTATTCACTTAAGAAACAGAGAGGAGGTGACTAGGTGGCCAGTGAATGGAGCACCAGTCCTGGAGTCAGGAGGACCTAAGTTCAAATCTGGTCTCAGACACTTAACTCGTACTAGCTGTGTGACCTTAGGCAAGTCACTTAACTCCAATTGCCCTGCCCTTCCCCCTCCTAAAAGAAAAAAAAGAAAAGAAACAGAGAGAACACAGCTAGTGAGGGCTTAAGCTGTGACTGAGAAAAGTGATACCCCCAACCCCTCAGGGCACCTGGCCTGGGCAGTAAGAGCTCTGGAACATAGGCGAGAATCAAAGTCAAGTTCACCTTTCTTTGAAAGTCTCCGGTTCTTTTCCTTCGTCATCAGTATCTCCCCTCTGGTATTCTCCATGGCCTTTTAAGAGATCATTGACAGGATTTCAGCAATTAGAGCTGCCAATTCTTTCAGGGCCCAGGGATGTAGAGCATTGGGGTCTGGTGACTTGAACTCATTAAGGGGAACTCGGTGCTCTTATCTCCTCACTAATCTTGGGTGTCATCTCCCTAATAACCATATTTGTTCTGTCCTCTCCAGTACAAAGATCATTCTACCTGCCAAAGACAACAGAAATAAACAGGAGTCAGGCAGCTCTGGTTTCTCTTTATTGTCAGTTATCCCACCTTTGACAAGCAATGAACTTCGTATCCCATCTTTGACCTGCCTCTTTTCTCAATAGAGATTTACACACACACACACACACACACACACACACACACACACACACACACTTACTCACAACATACATACAAGCAACACTCACACATCATTTTTATTGCTCTTAGCTTTCCTTGACAGCCTGAGTTCACTCTGAGCTTCAGCATTCCTGAAAGTATTTTTACAGGACCATGCCAAACTTGTATTCAGCCTCTACTCCTTGCCCTTAATTTTAATTTCTGTAAATGTCTCTTTAAAATCTATACATCCACATTGATTTCTTTAAATCACTCTCCTTTTTATTCCTCATCAGAATAACTTCTCTTGGGCAGTTAGGTGGTGAAGTGAATAGAGCACTGGCCCTGGAGTCAGGAGGACCTGAGTTCAAATCCAGCCTTGGACACTTAGCACTTACTAGCCTTGTAACCTTGGGCAAGTCACTTAACTCCAACTTCCCCTGCAAAAAAAAAAAAAGAATAACTTCTCTTTATGTCTTTGGGATTTCATTCTTGGAAGTTTTCCATCCATCCTAGGCCAATTTACCCCACAGAATTTTGGTCCACAGTATCCTACTTATCCATCCTCTACACCTTCTGAAATCTACTCTCCCAAAATATAGTGTGTATCATACTAGTCTCACATTTCTTCTCACTCTCTGTGATAAATTAAAAAATGCAATGATCACTTCCTCCTAAGGTTGCCATAATTTTCAGCCCAGCAACTAGTTCTTTTCCATTAGTGAGAATCAGATTGATTGAGAGTAGAATTTCCTCTTGTTGGTTCTTCTACCTTTTGAAGCTTGAAAATATCATCGAAGTCAAGAAACTATTAATTGCTCTGCTTTGGAGGGAGAGAGAGAGAGACAAAGAGACAGAAACAGAGAGAGAGAGAGAACTCTAGTAGATGTCTGAATAACTGAAGTCTCCACATCACCACAATCTCATGTCTCCATGTCAAGTTTGTTGTATTTTCCAGACTTTTTGTCCATTTCTTCCTTTTGTCCAGGTGGTCTATCATAGACTCCAATGACAATGTCCCTTCTGTTTCTGCCTTCACTGATCTTGTTACAAATGCTTTCCATCATGCTTAATGCTTCTAGTTCCTAGACTTTCTCATATACATATATATTCTTAATCTACCCAAACATGCACTGTACTAATATTCTTCTGGGCTTTTGCTCATGGTCCTCTCTAAACCTGGAATGCCTTCTCACCTTTACTTAGAAAATTTTTAAAACCTTTCTCAAATGTCACCTCTTTTAGGAAACCATTTCTCACTTGGACGTGACCTTTTCAAATTCTACAGAGAAGTTGGGTTCTGCCTCTCTAAAGATTTCTTATATATTATTTTTCATTGGTTTCCCACCATTCATTTTTTTAAAGAGGCAACTGGTAGTACAGTCAATAAAGCATTAGTCCTGGAATCTTGGAAGACTTGAGTTTAAATCCAACCTCAGATACTTCCTAGCTGTGTGACCCTGGGCAATTTACTTAGCCTCTCATTGCCTGACAAAATGAATCCACTGGATCCAATGGAGAAGGAAATGGCAAACTGCTCCAGTATCTTTGCCAAGAAAGCCCAAAACATGATGTCACAAAGGGTTAAACTGAAACAACTGAACAACCATTCATTTTTAAGATCCTTAGGAATAGTCTGTTAGCTCAATTTTTTGATCTCCAGCACTGAGTGCACTAACATTTAATATTTCACATTGAATATTTGTTGAATTAACCCTCTCCATACTAGACACTCAGAAGACCTAGCTTACTGCCATTTGCTATTTCTGTAATGTAGGTTACAGAAGGTACCTACTAGATATCCAGTTCTGTGTTGGGTGTGAAGGGGAACACCAAAGAGAAGACTCCTGTCTTTAAGGAGTTTACGCTATACTTAGAGATAGAAATTGAGACATATGAAACAATTAGAGAACAAGAGAATGCGGAGCATTAAAGTTCAGGCTCCATGAATGAGATAATTGGCTTCAAGACACTGGCTTGTCACGTGGCAGAGGGACTTGGTTTGCTGTCAGGGTTCTCTTTCAGAGTACCCTAACTTGCCAGCAGGGGCAACTGGTTACTACTCTACTTAATTGACGCTAGCGTACCTTAAGAACAGAAGAGTCACTCTGAGGTCCAAACAGAAAAGGTTTATTAAGGTCCCTCTATGGGGAAGCCTTACAGCCAGATCTTAAGGCAGGCTTCAAAGATACTTCCAAGGCTTAGATCTTATATATGCCCCAGATCCACCTACCACACGTGACAGAGCCCAGCTGAACAGAATCGTGAGAGGTGGAGTGTGATTACAAGGGTATGAAGACCCCAGGGTGTGGAGATGCCAATCAGGAATATCAAGTAACCCCACGCAAGAGAGTCTTGAGAAATGCAGTATCCGCAGGCTGGGGACAGTGCAATATGCTCTGACCTCCACGTGACCCAACTAATTCCCGGCCCTCAAACACTTCCCTGTGCCTCCACATAACCGTTTACAATCTGCACGTATTTCTAATCCTCACAGTTTGCTTTGCCTGGCGCAGCCAGTTTGGGGAGCCATGTGGAGAAGACCTTCCTGCCCATGAGAACTGAATAAAAATGGAATGGGGGCAGTGATTTCCCCATTAGAAGACTTCAGGGTAAAGGTAGATAATTGACAGATATATTACAGAAGGAATTCTTCTTTTTGCTTTTGTTTATTTGGAGAGTGGTGAGGGGAGGGGAGAAAGGGGGATGGTTTGCAATAATTCTTTCCCTCCCAAATCCAAGGTCTTCAAATTTCTCTAAACTAAGCCACAACTTCCTAATCTATAAAATGAGAGGGCTTTTGTTCTGTTTTGTTTTGTTTTACTAAATCCCTTCTAGACCTAAAATTTCATAAATCTATCATCCTAGATGGTAAGCTTCATGAAGGCATCTTCCTTGTCCTAGCATAGTGTTGTGCACACCGTAGGTGCTTAATAAATTTCTGTTGTATTTCATCTGTTCATAGTTTGAGAACTACAAGGAAACTTAGAAGTCTTATAGCTCAACGCTCCTCATTTTACAGGTGAGAAAACCGAAACCCAAAAAAATTATACCACATGGTTTCAATAGACAGCTGCTTAGCAGAGTACAGGACTTGATCCCAGATCACAATCCACTGGACTACATTGTTTCAATTTATATTTATGTAAATGAAGGGACAGTATGAAAGTCCTCTTTGTGGGGGAGTTTTAGAGGTGCCAAAGTGAGTAGAGTACTGGACCTGGAGCCAGGGAGACGAGTTCAAATCTAGTCTTGGATACTTGGTAGCTTTATGACCCTGAACAAACCATTTAATCTCCATCTGCCTTAGTTTCCCCAACTGTAGATTGGGAATATTAATAGCACCTGCCTCCTAGGGTTGTTGTGAATATCAAATAATATTTGTAAAGCACTTTAGCACAATGCCGGGCACATAGAAGGAACTTAAAAATGTTCATTCCCTTCTTTTCCCTAGTAAATGCCCAAGGCTGCTGATTAACTTACCTGTCCACGCTGATGGCTTCACTGTTCAAAATGGTGCCCTTGCACCGAAGAGTGGCTGAACAAATTGTACAAATGTTGTAGCATGTTATTGTGTCATGAGAAACAACGAATGTGAGGAATCCAAAGACACCTGGGAAAATCTGCATGAACTGACACAGAGTGAGGTAAGCTTTTTTACTACCACAAGGAGTGACGGTTATTATTTTGTTATGTATAGGACCTTTCAGATCAGCTCAATGGGACATTGGATAGAGCGCCAGACCTAGAATCCAGAAGACTCATCTTCCTGAGTCCATATCTGGCCTCAGACACTTACTAGCTGTATGACCTCAGGCAAGTCACTTAACCCTGATTGCCTCAGTTTCTTTATCTGTAAAATGAGCTAGAGAAGGAAATACAAACCACTCCAGTATCTTGGGCAAGAAAACCCCAAATGGGGCCATGAAGAGTCAGAGATGGCTGAAAACTCAACAACAAACAAAATAGGACCTTTCTGTCACTGACATCCTTGCTGTCCCCTCATTTTAGAGATGAGGATGCTGAGACCCAGAGAACATCCCCAACATCACACAACTATTAAGAGTAGCTTCACCATACTGACATACTGAGAAATTCATTTCACCAGAAAGTCCCATTCTATGAGTATTCTGGTCAACAGAGGACCTCAGGTTATGACCTGTGACCCTAAAGGTCTTCCCTTCTTCCCATCCCCACTAGATAGACTCTCACATCACCACAGTGTCTGTTATTTCAGAATTCCTTCCCCTGGACTTTCTCTTCTTACACCTTTCACTTCCCTCGCCTGTCTCTCTGATCCAATGGCACTGGGCTCTTTGCTGTTCCCTGAAGATACTCAGTCTGCCCCCTGGCTTGTTCCCTCCATCATCATCAAGGATGCCCTCCCTCCTTGTCTCTGCCCCCGGCTTCCTTCAAGCCTCAGCTAGACCCCCACCTTCTAGAGGATGCCTTTTCTCCTCTCCCCCAAACCAGTGCCCTCCCTCTGTCCATTATTCCTAATGAGTCTTCACATAGCTTGTCAGTTCACAGTTGTCTGTATGTTGTCTTCCCCATTAGACTGTGAGCTCATCGAGAGCAGGGAATGTCATTTACCTTTCTTTATGTCTCCTGAGCTTAATGTAGTCCCCAGCAAACAGTAGGCACTTAATGAAAGCTTATTGACTACTGACTATGGGGCAGGTGATTTTATATCCCGGGTTCATAAGACTTAGAGCTGGAAGAAACTTTCCAGCTCATTTAATGCCACCTCTTCATTTTATAGTTAAGAGAAATAGAGGCACTGAGAAGGGCATGTCATACAGTTAAATCACAGAGATCAGATCTAAACCCAGGTCCTCTGACTCAAAGTTCAAGTTAAAAATGTTTGTTTCCTTTCTTTCCCTAGTGAATACCCAAGGCTGATGATTAATTTATCTGTCTATGCTGATGACTTCACTGTTCAAAATGGGTGCCCACCCACTGAAGAATGGCTGAACAAATTATATGGATATTGTGGAATATTACTGTGCCATGAGAAGCAATGAATGTGAGAAATCAAAGACACATGGGAACATTTGAATGAACTGATGCAGAATGAGGTAAACTTTTCACCATACACACTGCCTGTTTTCCTCTGTCATCTGCCCTTCACCTAAAAAGCACATTATTAATAATAGTATACTAATAAGTATGTTAAAAATAATGGTTTATATTTGTATAGCAGCCTGGTAGAAAGCTAGCCTTGGATTCAGGGAGACCTGGCTTCAGGGCTCGCCTCTGACTATGGCTATGCAGCCCTGGGCAAGTTAACAAACCTTTCTTGGCCACCAGGCACTTCTTTTTTTCTCCTTCTCTTTTTTATAATCCTTTTTTTTATTATTATGAACTTGACAAATATCAATGAACATTCCACCAAAGAGGATATTATATGAAGGTATAAATCTGTAGTTCCTTGCTTGATTATTATTTATATTTCAGATTTAACATGGTAGTTCTGACACTACTCTACTTATCTGTGTCTCCTTCTTTTTCAAAATTTATTTATTTATCTTTAGTTTGCAACTATCAGTTCCACATGCTTTTGAGTTTTAAATTTTCTTCCCTCCTTTCCACCTCACCCCCAGCAGCTAGGTGGTGCAGTGAATAGGGCACTGGCCCTGTAGTCAGGAGGACCTGAGTTCAAATCCACCTCAGACACTTGATACACTTACTAGCCGTGTGACCTTGGGCAAGTCACTTAACCCCAATTGCCCTGCCTTCCCCCTGCCCCCCAAATTTCTCTCCCTCCCCAATATGCGTGCAATCTGATATTAGGTTCTACATATACATTCATATTAAACATATTTTCACATTAGTCATGTTGTAAAGAAAAATTATAACCAATGGAATGAACCACAAGAAAGAAGAAAGAAAACAAAACAAAAAAGAGAGAGGGCAAATAGCATACTTCGATCTGCATTCAGAATGTAATTCTTTCTGTGGATGTGGATAGCATTTTCTATCATGAGCCTTTTGGAATTGTCTTAGAGCCTTGCCTTGCTGAGAAGAACCAAGTCTATCAAAGTCAGTCCTCGCACAATGTGACTGTAACTGTTTACAATGTTCTCCTGGTTCTGCTCCCCTCACTCAGCGTCAGTTCATATAAGTCTTTCCAGGTTTCTCTGCAGTCTGCACCAGGCAATTCTTTAAGACTATACATTGCAGTATTCTGCAATTCAGTTCAATTCAGTAAACATTTATTAAGCATCTACTATATACCAGGCATCGTACTGGGAAATAAGTACTGGGAAATACAAATAAGAAAAAAGAAGTCCCTACTCTCAGAGTTTACAATCTAATGATGGAAAGACAATACACAAAAGGAAGCTGAAAAGGGGGCCATTGGGGAACACCCAACATGGGTGGTGTGATGGTCAGTGGACTGGAAACTAAATAGAGATGCTGATGGAAAATGGAGAATCACTTGCAAAGTTGGGAGCCCTCTACAGAGGAAGGCTTTGGGAGGAATTTCTTGCTCTACCCTCCTGCCCTCCAATCAGAGGGAGTGATGTCACAGGTCAGGAGATTAAAAAAAATAACAATAATTAAGATTAATGTTTAACATGCATAGCCCTTTAAATTTCATCCAGCAATTTCAAACCTCTCCACTCATCTGATCCCCGTGGCGCTCTTAGGAAGGCAGGTATTATTATCCAACATGCCCAGTAATTGTCCACAGTTATACAGCAAGTTCTTATCACAGCTAGGACGGGAACCAAAGGCCCTTATTTCTGAGGACTGCTAACCATTCTTCCCCTACACTAATGGACAGAAGAGTTACCCAGCATTTGGCACAGACAAAACCTCCTCCCTTTTGTACCTTTGCTCACTGGCTCTGTGGGCTTTGACCTGGTTTAGATTTAAAGGGAGAGCTTGGGAATAGAATGGCCCTGGGATCCCAGAGGGGAAAGGAGAAGCTGAACCTCCTCAGTGCATAAACAATGAACAGGAAGTCCCGGGCAGCTAGGCAGTCTCCCACCACCCACTGCTTCCCGAGGCCTCAGAGAAGCCAGTACTTCCTCTTACTTAGGCCAAAATCTCAGAGCCAGCTACAGGATGGACAGAGTTAACCAGGAGGAGAAGAGGTCATCCAGACTAGAATTCAATGAGTCAGACAGCTGTCTAACTCAAACATACCTGAGGCCTGTCCAGTCCCTTGGCTCTCGTCCGAGCCGTCCTTCCTGTTTTGCCGGTGTTTTATGATTCTTTGGGCTGTGTCTATCTACACAAACTGGTTTAGGGTGAAAAGGTAGGAATTCAGGAACATTCTCGGTTTTCCTTCAGTTCTCCCTGCCTGTGTCTTTCAATTATCGCCAACATTCCTGATCATTAGTGATCAGTGTTCATCCAGATCAGTGATTAGACTGGTAGTGACCAGTGATTATGTGAACAGATACAAAGTGGAGGAAGTGAATAAGGGAAACAGTCCATACAATGAATACAATGATGGAAACGAAAGGAACAAAAAAAGGGAAACGAAACACTAATTATAAGGACCAAGTGTGATGTAGAGACATGAGCCCTCAGTATCAGCGCCCTCCCTACCCCACCACCGCCTCTCCAGCCTTCTTACACCTTACTGGACCCCATGTCCTCTCCCATTCAGCGACACAATGCCTCCTTGCTCCATGAACAAGATATTCCATCTCTCGGCTCCAGGCATTTTCTCCAGCTGGCCCCCGTGTCTGGAATGCTCTTTGTCCTCGTCTCTGACTACTTCCCTGGCTTCCTTTAAGTTCCCACTAAAATTCCATCATCTCCGAGACTTTCCTGATCCTTCTTAATGCCAGAGCTCTCTGTCTTAACTGTTGCCTGTTTATCTTGTACAGAGCTCGTTTGTACAGACTTGTGCACTTTTCGTCTCCTTCATTAGATTGGGAGCTCCACGGACCGTCCCAAAGCACCTGGCACAAAGGAGGCCCTGAAAAAAGTATTTATTAACTAACTGGCTGAGGATGCAGCTCCCTCCCTTTTTTTGCAGAGTTGGAGGACCATAGGTGTGGAACATGGGACCTAATGTGAGGCTGGGCTGATGTCTGGGTTAGTTTTGCTAGACTGCTTTTTTCCCCCTGTTCCTGTTTTATTCTTTTTAATAAGGGATGGCTCTCTGGATAGGGCAGGGAGGTACTGAGAAGTAAAAGTGACAATAAACAAAAAATATACATTTTAAATGAATTATTTAATAATTAAACAATTATTATTAATAAATTTAATAAATACTTTTAAATTAAATAAATATAAAAATTAATTTAATTTAAAAATTAAAACTATTTTTAAAATAATAAATTTAATAATAATAATAATTTAATAACTATTTAAAGTTTCAATGCATTTTTTTCAGTCTGAATACTCCCATCATTCTCTACTGGTATAATCTGATACCCCTCCTTGCCTTCACATCCGTGTTTTAGTATTTTAAGTATCAATCACTCTGGAGAACATAATAGAGGAATGGAAGAAAAGAGAAGGGAATGAACATTTCAGTAGTACCTACTCTGTGCCAGGCACCATGCCAAGTGCTTTTTATGGATTATTATTTTACATTTTAAATTTCTGCCAATGTGTATTTGAGGCTTTTGTGTTTTAAACATTCCTTTTGGGTGAAGAAAATAAATTATCATACTATGCCTGACGTATATTTGATTGACCTTTCTACTCTCTTTTGGGTAGACCCTAGCCATGAGCCAAACTGAAACTTTAGGATTTCCCCCAAGGCTCTGGGGTGGGGTCATAAGGAGCCAGGGGCTTTGAGAAAAGGTGCCTGATCACTCTCTGTAGAGGTCAGGTTCCCCCAAGACTGAACCTGGTCCACATAGGAGCCCAGAGCTGGAGTCCCTTAATAGGAAAGGGTATCTCAGTTACACATGCAATCATGACTCCACTTTTTATTACGTGGGTGACCTTGGCCAAGGCTCTGGCTTCTATTTCCTTGTCTATAAACTGAGAGGTTGAACTAGATGACTTCTGATGTTCTTTCTGGCTCTTATGTAACTTCTCAAGTCTGTCATTGTTGGTAATGTTGCAGCCAACTTATATCTATCAGGTATCTTTCCTTTGCCCTGTGGGTAACCATCAATGTTGATTTAAGATGGGGTAATCTATCATTAAAAATTATACAACATCACTAGTAAACTACTGGCATTAAAATGACAGTCTGGGCAATTACGTGGTGCAGTTGATAGAACCCTGGCCCTGGAGTAAGAAGGGACCTGAGTTCAAATACGGCTTCAGAGGCTTACTAGCTGTGTGACCCTGGGCAAGTCATGTTATCCCATTGCCTCAAAAAAAAAAATTAAGAATAAAATGATAGGCCATGGGACAGGGGTGTTATGGCAATTATTTAATAGCCATCTCCCCATAAAAAAAAGTATGCAAGACACTTTTAAGTTTAATCTGCAGTATTAACATTTTTTCCATCACTTATTTAAATCTAGACAATCAATAAAACAAAACATAAAAATCATGATTCGTGGTGTTAGCCAGTTTCCAAGGTGTTAAATGCTCACACTGAAAATTTAACAATGAATCCCAAGACTGTTTAAACTGCTCCTAACACAGTTTTTTTTAAACTGTGTTTAAACTGCTCTAATACAAGTCTAACTTGCTTTAAGGGCAAGCAGGCAGCTTGGCATCATTGAAAGTGTCACATAATTTCCCAAATATAAAATCCAATCATTTCTTATTTACTTAGCCCACTTCACTGTCCATCTGCCCCATTCATCTTGTAATCTAGGCAATATGTGTTTTTCATCAACTACTTTGGTTTTCCATTTGAAAGCTTGGGTCGCAGAATGTAATCTATGAATGAGAGTATCCAGAGACTCCTAATACTCTTAAGGAGTGTCCTCTCTGTACTCTTTACAGGACATCCTCCATGAATGGTACATCCCTCAGCATAATACACACATGCATATGTTGATGTACATATACACATACATATATAGGTATATATCTGGGTTTTATGTACAAAGACAGTTCTGGGTAGAATTTTTTTTAAAAAGAAGTAGTTTTAAAGAAACTGTTCTGTTGTGGGTAGATATATATAATAAAAGAAGGAATGGCCCAGGCGTTTCACCTGCCCTTTTTTTTTTCTTAACCTAACTTCATTTCATTACGAACCAAATTTCAAAGAGGTTCTTTGAAATGAAGCAGATTTTGCTGCTCTATGCTCAGTACAATTCCTATGTGTTTTTGAAGGTCACGCCTTGAAAAAGTCTTGGGAGAAACAGCTTCTTAACAATGGCAAATAGAAAAGTTTTTGAGAAAAGCCTTTAAAGCTACAATTGTATAAAATATATTTTTATTGTTATGCATTTGATAAGTATCCAAAAAGAACATCTTCTTATACAAAAATAACATTGTATATAACACCATGAATCTCTATTATTTAGGAGGTTTTCAGTCCTATCTGACTCTTTGTGACCTCATTTGGGGGTTTTCTTGGCAAATATACTGGAGTAGTTTTACTACTCCATTTTACAGATGAGGAAACTGAGGTAAACAGGGATTAAGTGACTTGCCCAAGGTCACATAGTTAGTATGTGTCTGAGACCAGATTTGAATTCAGATCTTCCTGAGTCCAGGCCCAGAGCTCTATTTACTGTACCACCTATTTGTTGTCTATTATAGTTTTTAAAAGTATATGCTAAATTTAAAACAGTAGTTCCAACACTGCCCTGCATACCTATGTGCCCTTCTGAACTTCTTTCTGCTGTCTTTGGAAAATTTGCTTCACTGATAATCTTTTTTATATCGCTACCACTCCCCTCATGCTCCAAATAATTCTGCCCCTTTTTTCCCCACTTTGACAATTTCTGAAAATTGATGTCTCATTTCATATCTTTATTCTACCCCTTCTCTGCCGAGAGTAGTGAAGCATGCTCCATCTTTAGTCTCCTGGAGCCTGAAGGGTCACTGCGTTCATCAGGGAATCCTAAGACTTTCACAGAAGTTTTCTTTTACAGTTTTGCAGTTTTGATATAAATCGTTCTCCTGGCTCTACTCACTTCACTCTGCATCATTTCAGAAAAGTCTCCAAAGGTTTTTCTGAATCTATCCCTTTTGCCATTTCTTAAGTCACAATAACAATCCATTGCATCTGCATACCCTAATTGTTTCAGTCATTCTCCAGTTCATAGGCACCTGGTTTGTTTCCAGTTTGTTGCCACTACAAAAAGAGTAGTGGGATATTTTAGATCACTGAATGGCACGAGCCAAGGCTGAGAAGAAGGAATGATCTTGGTTTATGTTGATCCATTTTCCAGGTGGAGCATCAATAGTGTTGCTAACCTTACCATTCTATGGGGCTTCCATAAACCAAAATAATTGACTTTCATCACAAATCCCTTTAGGCGATCTGATTACAATGTCATTATATTTTGATTGTTCATTAAAATATTTGGGTTTTGAATACACAGATGTATCCATAGAGAGACAACATGACAGTGGATAGGGATTAGGGCTTGGAGGTTAGGTTCAGTCGTACTAATGTATAACCCTGAATAAGGCTTCATTGTTCTTGCTGTTTGTCCTTCATTTTTTGGAAGGGGACCAATGACATCATAGGTGATATCTTGGCTTGCGTGTGAATTGGATGTAAGAGAGTTAGGGTTGAACAAAGTTACCAGCCTCACTCTCTCTTCCAGAGTCATCAAAGTCTGGTGGTAGGACAAAAATCAGGACAACTGGTGAGGGTCCAGGGTGCAGTGGAGTATCATGGAGTCTTCCATGTCTGATCAAGCTCTAAGCACTCTGAAGAGCCTGCATCAGCCACCTTCATGGCCATTGGAACAAATTGTTTTCATCCACCCATTCTGCTTCTGGTGAAGTCTTCACATGCTTAGGCTAAGTATCCTCTAACTCACTGACAGGTTTGAGGTCTGCTGGTTACCCTCAACCTGAGTTAGCCCATCTGCCAAGATAGTTTTACTGGGGTGTGGCCACCTACATTAAAGAGAGTTCAGACAAGGGCAGGAGACATTGGTATATGATTGGTATATGTAGGCACTAGGTGGTCTCCAAGAGAAGGGCATTTTGAGATGTATATCAGCAGATAAGTCAATCTATTTTGGGGAATCCAAAACACAAACCCCCAAAAGACCTGGGGGGGCCCCAAACAAGGGATCTAAGCCTTCCTTACAACCATTTGGTTTCCCTGAAGCGTCTCTGAGGTCAGCCTGACCCTAAAAGAGCCTTTTAAATTTTCAATGCCTCCAGGCCATTCTCTGAACTGTAAATTGCAGAGATGCTGATCTGCATTGGTTGAGAGAGTTTCCTTCCTCCCTGGGAGCTCTCTATCCCTAGGAAACCACAGTTCCAAACCAAAAAAATGTAGCAATAAGATTTGCCTCAATGCTTCAACCAACTGTGATTTCATCATTGTGGTTACCCCCTCCACATTTTAGTGAAGTTCCTATGGCCCAGAAATATAATCTGCTGACATCTAACCCTTTGATCATTAGACTTTCCAAACTTCATCGGGACAGTCTTCAGTAACAAGGTCTATATTGAAGTCTTCCCAGTTTGGCAGAGCCTGACAGAACTTTCAGGACACTGTTACAGCCTTGGAGAACCTAGAGCCACCATAATGCCATAATGAAGCCTAAGAAGAGAATGTTAGTGATGATAGTATAAACAGTAATGATAACTAATGTGTATATAGTGCTTTGGGAGCAGCCAGGTGACGAAATGAATAGAGTGCCAGGCCTAGAGTCAGGAAGACTCATCTTCCAGAATTTAAATCCAGCCTCACACATTTATTTACTAGCTGTGTGATCCTGGGCAAGTCACTTAACTCTACCTCAGTTCCTCATAAGCTGGAGAAGGAAATGGTGAACCACTCTAATATCTTTGCCAGGAAAACCCCAACTGGGCTCATGAAGGGTCAGACACAACTAAAATGACTGAACAAACAAATACAGTGCTTTGAGGTTTGTAAAGCACTTTACATATTCTAATTTAATCATCTGATAATATAAGAATAGGCTCAAACATTTTAAAATAGATTTTTATTTTATGTCTTGTTTTCCCCCAGTATTCCCCCAATATATTCTAGATTTCCCTCAATATTCCTGCACCTCCCCTCCCCAGAGAGCGATCTTATATTTTTTTTAAAGCAGCAAAATTGATCAATGCATAGGAAAAAAATCTGATCTATTTCTGTGGGATCGCTGCCTCCTCCACCTCTGCCAAGGAATAGAGGATCTTTGCTCATCTTTCCCTAGGGGGCTGTTCGTAATTTTAATGCACAAAAATTTTTATATATAGAAGAGAATCCAAGAGCACAAGTATCCAAGCATTAGCCAGCGGTTCTCAACCTGTGGGTTATGTTCAATTTGTAACAATGAAAATACATCCTGCATATCAGATAGATTCATAACAGTAGCAAAATTACAGTTATGAAGTAGCAATGAAAATAATTTTATGGTTGGGGGTCACCACAACATGAGGAATTGTATTAAAGGGTCGCAACATTAGGAAGGTTGAGAACCACTGCGGGTTAGACTCTGGAAAGGAGTTGGGGAAAGTCATCCAAGAGCCTAAATCACACAGTAACACCTGAGACAGCAGCAATTTAGAGTTCCTGTTCATCTGGAGAGATACTGGACCAAAGTATGCTCCCCTAAAGCATCTATATAATAATTCAGTTTTGTACCAACTTAAGATTGGCAAAGCACTTTTATTTCATTTGGTCCTCATGACAACCCTATGAAATGAGCGTTATAATTATTCCCATTCTATACACAAGAAAAAAAGGCTCAAAGAATCCATCACTTGTCCACACATCATTGCTGTCATTCAGTCTATTCAGATCCCA
Organism: Pseudochirops cupreus; assembly: GCA_028627135.1. Taxonomy (NCBI): domain Eukaryota; kingdom Metazoa; phylum Chordata; class Mammalia; order Diprotodontia; family Pseudocheiridae; genus Pseudochirops; species Pseudochirops cupreus. The sequence goes on from CM053582.1 coordinate 241,182,663, forward strand.
TTTTATAGTTTTCTTGGCAAAGGTACTGGAGTGGGCTGTCATTTCTTTCTCCAACTAATTTTTATAGATGAGAAAGCTGAGGCGAAAGGGGTTAAGTGATTTGCCCAGAGTCACTCAGCTAGTAAGTGTCTGAGGCCAGGTTCGAACTCATGAAGATGAGTCTTCTACTATTCACTGCACCACCTAGCTGCCCCCAAATAGAAGGGGTTTAATAAACATTTATTCATTGACCAGTACAGCGTCAAACAGGCAGTAAATGCCTAAGGCAGGATCACATCCTGGCGTCTTGGCTCTAACCACATGGATTTGGTCACAAATCTGCGGTTACTTTTTAATATTGGTTTACATATTTATGCTGGAGACTAGAGAATAGCCAAGTCTTCTTCTAAAAACTGATTTACACATATGCTATTATACTCTGTAGGAAGAGCAGTGGTCAGACAGGAAGTACTCTGAAGTTATCCGCAAGGCCCCTTGAACCCTGAGCTCATGTACTGCCTGGAGGGAGGTAATGGCATCCTGCACACTGAGTGAGGCAGACAGAACTGTCTTTGATGGTTGACCTGTCCCAGTAAATTACCTGCATGCCTTAACCTTGATCAGTCTCGGTTTCTTCATCTTTAAAATGGGAATAATAATAATACCTGCCTAACTGGGTTATTGTGAGGACCAAATAAGATCAGATCAGTTAATATATGTTAAAATGCTCTGCAAACTTTAAAGCATTATAGAGGGGTGGCTAGGTGGTGCAGTGAATACAGCACCAGCTCTGGAGTCAGGAGGACCTGAGTTCAAATCCGACCTCAAACACGTAAGTTACTGGCTGTGTGCCCTTGGGCAAGTCACTTAACCCTAACTGCCCTGCCTTCCCCCCCTCCAAAAAAAAAAAGCATTATATAAATGCTATTATTATACCTCTACTCTTGTTATACTCTTATGTCATTGACTCAAGAATGTTTGCAGCTTGGGACAAGGAGGGTGTATTCATTTAATAATGCTAATTTAATCTGCATTATTAATATTTTCTTTAAACTTAAAATTAAGCACTAAATTTACATTTCATCTACTTTATTAAACATTTTTCAACATTTTCTTAAGTCTAGAAATCAACAAAACAACAAATCGAGCCCTGATTTGTAGTATTTGCTGATTCCTGAGGTCTAAATGCTCACATCAAAATTTAACAATCAATTCTTGCAAGCTGCTCCCAAAATAGCTCCAACACCCCTAGCTTAGGCTACAGCAAGGAGGGTCAGCTAAGATATTTAGCAGAACTACTAGGTCTGTATCCCAAAGACATTCATGAAAAAGGGAAAAGGAATCATATGTACTGAATGTTTATAGCAGCTCTTTTTGTGGTGGCAAAGAATTGAAAATAAAGGCGATGCCCATCAGTTGGGAAATGGTTGAACAAGTTGTGGTATATGAATGTAAATGAATACTATTGTGCTATAAGAAATGATGAATGGATGGATTTCAGAAAAACCTGGAAAGACTTAGATGAACTAATGGCTGAGCGAAGTGAGTGGAACCAGATCATACAAAGTATCACAACATAGTGCTATGACCAACTTTGACAGACCTTAGCTCTTCTCAGCAATACAATGATCAAAGACAATTTCAAAAAGATTCATGATGGAAAATATTATCCACATCCTGAGAAAGAACTATGAAGTCTACCTGCAGATCGAAACGTATTATCTTCTCTTTTTTTCTTTCTTACGGTTTTTCCCTTTTGTTCTAATTCTTCTTTCACAACATAACTAATGGAGAAATATGTTTTTTTAAAAAGATAATTGGTAGATTGATGTGGGCTCTACAGAGTTTTGAAATTTCTTTTGTTTTTTAAATGTAAAAAATTCTTTGAAAGAGGGGTATAATACTGAATCAGCCACTAGAGGGCACAGTGGGGAGGGAGACCCTGATGAGCATACCTTTGCAAGGGGATGCTGAAATAACCCCAACAAACTTGCCCAGCTGAAGGGATGTGGAGAGCTCCAGAACTTAGAGCTGGAAAGGACTTCATAGGTCTTCTAGTTTACAGATAAGGAAACTAAGGCACATTCATCCTCTATAAGAGCTGCAGAAGGGTTTTCTCCTAGTGGGCTGGTAAAATAAGGAACTTAGACTAGGCCACCTGGGGGGACTTTTCTGGATCCAAATCTGTGTTCCTATGACTTAAGGCAGCAGTTCTTGGCAGCATGGTACAGTGGAAGGGCACCAGACCTGGAGTCAGAGGACTAGGTTGAAATGCTGCCTCTGCCATTTAACCACCTGGATGCATGACCTTGGACAAGTCACAACCTCCCTGGCTCTCAGCGTCATGCATGATCTGTACAATGTGTGGGTTGGGCCAGATGGTCCCTGAGGGCCCTTCCAGCTCCACTCATAACCTTATTTTCTGTAGCTCACTTCAAGAACTTAACCCAGTTACAGGTTTCCCTCACATGATAATTTTCTTGCACAGAAATGCAACCTATTCTATTCTAAACTGTCAGTGGATGTTCTCAGACTAATTTAGAAAGCTAGGAGAAATGACTCTCCCTTAGCTGCTGAGGTAGGGAAAAGTCTGGCTCTCCTGGCTATTCTTTTCAATTTAGGAAGGAAAGTACACCTTCTTCAGATTTTTGGGGGGAGGAAGAGATACTCTCACCCCAGCTCTGGAATCAGGAAGACCTGGATTCAAATCCAGCCTCAGATACCTAGCTGTGTGACCTTGGGCAACCCACTTAACCTCCGATTTATTCTATAAAACAGGGATAATAACAGCACCTACCTCCCAGGGCTCTTGGGAGGATCAAATGAGATGTATTTGGAAAGCATTTAGCCCAGTGTCTGGCATATAGTAAATACTTTAAAAATGCTTGTTTCTATCCTACTTCCTCCTCTTATCAAAAGGAATTTGGAACAACTATCCCTCAGTCAGAGCAAGAAAAACCCCACAAAATGCTATAAATCCCTTGTGCATGTATCTAGGTCTCCTACTGGTGATGCACTAGAAACTTTGAGGAGAAGAGAGACCGATTAAGCAAGCCTGTTACATCGGGTGGCTAGGTGGCACAGTGAATAGAGCACTAGTCTTGGAGTCAGGAGGACCTGAGTTCAAATGTAGCCTCAGACACTTAACACAAAAACTAGCTGTGTGACCTTGGGCAAGTCACTTAACCCCAACTGCCCTTTCCCCCCCCCCCAAAAAAAAGGCAAAAAAAAGAAAAAGAATGCAAGCCTATTACATAGAATATTCTCATGGGAAGGCTCCCAGAGAGCAAATCTGGCCCGTATGAGCTTGTAGATAAGCCTCTGAGCATATGTTATATCTCCCCCAGAATAACCACTGGGCTCCTGTCTCTAAAGGCCCTGCTCTCTGATTCCCTGCACTGCCTCCAAGCAGCAATGCTCACCAATATTTAGCAGAGAACAGATCTAGGAAAAGACGAGACAAACAATAAGAACTCCCTTCCCCTTAAGCTCCCCCCCTACAAGACCTCACAACTATGCCCCTTGATTCAGTCTTGCCTGAGGAGTCTCACTTCAACTTATGGGCCTCAGCAAAGGGTAGCATCTGGTTGTGAATTTGCCACCTTCTTTCTGGGGTCTACCCGTGGTCACCTGCAGAGCTGCCCCAATCCTACAGCTGCCCTCACTCTCTCTAGTCTGGGACTGCTATGCCCCAGGAGCTGGCCACCAGCTTGGGGAATTCTAACGGGCAGCTCCCACTTGGCTCGTCCCTGCCTGGCAGTAACCATCACTGTCCTTAAGCTTACTCTGCGCCTCTGATAATAGACAACATGGTAAACATGGGCAGACCAGCTCCCACGGCCCAGAATTCTCTGACCTTGCTCTGTTTTCCAAGGGGAGGGATGAATGAGGAAAACTCTGTTCTTGCATCCAGAGGAAGAGGGAGTTGCCAGCAGGAAGGTTCACTATTTGAGGAACCACCAGCTACAGGGAAAATATATGGGATGGGGGGATGGGGAGCAATATTAGTAGAGCGTTGGAAACGGAGAGGGGCAAGCTGAGGAGGGGTCTTTAATCTCTTGAGTCAACTGTTTTCGAGCACTTTCGCACATCTATTTATACGCATGTGATCCAAATTACAGCCAATTTCTATCCTTGGCAACCCTCTTTCAGCAATTAGTTCATTTGCTTGAAGGAAATGAAAATGTACCTTTGGAAACCCAACAATTCTGACTCTCCACTCAGTCAGACTGGCCTCAACCAATTTGAATGGAAAGATCTGACTGTTCCAGATTTTCTTGGGCCTTCAAAACCTCATTAGCACCCACTGTTACCTGAGCATTCATCAATTGATAGTCAGGCTTCACAGACCCAAGTGAATTGTTTGTTTTTTTCTTTTGGCCCCTGGCAAAACTGCTCCCCTTGTGCCTGTTCCCACCCTCTCTGCCCAGAGAGCTGCTGCTTCTACCCGCCTTGCCTGGCACTCTTCCCCAAGGAAGCTAACAAAGGAAGGAGTACAATGACCTATTGAACTGATTTCCATTTGCCATAGGGGCCAACCAGAGGGAGGAGGGGTTCTTGAGTTGAACACTCCAGGGCTGAAAAACAGAAGCATTCTAGCAAAGTTACCCAGGGCCTAATTGCCTAAAACCAAATGCCCTGATGCAGCCCCCAATTTCACATACACTCAGCCTCATAGCAACCCCACTGAACCAAAGGGCTCTAGCATTTGAAGAAAAAGAACGCCACGGTTCTCCACTGCAAGATTTGTGTCTCCATTAGTAGCCCATGTTGTAATTTCCTTCTTTTAAAATTATTATTAAATTGAGATATCCATTTCTACCCTTCTGTAATGAATTTCCTCAAGGTACTGATTTGTAATGAATAAACTCCAGGGCAGCAGGCAGATGTAGCCCACAAAGTGAATAATGCCAGCAGTCGAATTGAATAGGTTTAGAGTCGGGAACACCTGGTTCAAATCCTACCACAAACATTTACTAATTTGTGTGACTTTGGGTAAGTCACTTAATTCTGATCCTCAGTCACCCCTCTGTAAAATGTGGATACTATTATAACACACCTCCCCAACTCCCACAACTGGACACAAACATTCACAGTTTGGGGTCCCCAAAAGTTGGCTGCTATTCTCCTTCAGGGTTCTAGGGGGAAGCCTGTTGCTCACGTGTCCCCACCAGCATGCTTCCCATTATCTAGCAATAAGTTGTCCCCATTCATTTTTAGAAAAGGGATTTATTGAGAAGGTATAACGCTCCTTCTAACTGGGATTGCATTCTCTTTACACACAGAAGGAAGGGCCCTGGTTCAAGCTTTAAGTGAAGTACCCATGAAAAAGAACATGTGAAAAGTACTTCCTGGTTTCCGGCCCTGGAGATCCTTTTCTCCCTCTGTGGAGTCTCCATGAAGTTCCATTTAGTTGCAGCTATCTTCTGGGTGAACCATCTGCTCCTGGGCCAGATCACTCCTCTGCTGGGCCAAGCCACTGCTCCAGGGAGCTTCTCTGATATGGCTCATACTCTTTCTTCCTCTTCTGCTGAAGGGAAGTGAAGAAAAGAAGGAAGGAAACAAACATTTTTTTAAGAGCCTACTATGTGCCCGGCACTATGCTGAGTGCTTTACAAACATCTCATTTTTTCCTCACCTGTGAAGTAGGGGCTATTCATTTTATAGTTGAGGAAACCAAGGCATAAAAAGGAATTTGCCCAGGGTCACATCGCTGATAAGTGAATGGGATCAGATTTGAACTCAAGTCTTTCTGACTCTGTGGGCTAGATGGCACAGTGAATAGAGTGCCAAGCCTGGAGTCAGGATGACTCATCTTCCTGAGTTCAAGTCTGGATTCAGTCACTTACTAGCTATGTGACCCTGGGCAAGTCACTTAACCCTGTTTGCCTTAGTTTCATCATCTGTAAAATGAACTAGAGAAGAAAACGGCAAACCTCCAGTATCTTTGCCCAAAGAAAAAAACCAAATGTGTTCACAAAGAGTCAGACATGACATAAAATAACTGGACAACAACAATTTCCTGACTCCAGACCCAGCACTCAATCCATTCTATCATTTATCTGCCTCTGAAAGGACCAACCACAGCATTCTACTATGCTGGCTCCTTGGTGGGCTCAAGCTACTGCTTGGCTGCCACCCTGCACTCTCCCTAGACCTTGGGATGGCCACAAGGTTGATGGCCAGGCGCACCCATCTCCAAGATGATGCCTAGTCACCTCCTGACTTCTACCACCTTCAGGGGATTCTGCTAATTACTAGTGGGACCTTGGATGGGACCTCAGCATCTCCTGAACTCATCATGGTCACCTGAGCACTCCCATCTTGGAATACTTTCTCACCCAAGACCAGGAAAAAAAAATGAGCATACAACTATACAAAATAGAGGTGCTGTGTGCTCTCAGTCCGATGGCAACTGTTTAGGAAAATGTGACCAGCTGCCTCTGCCCAACTTGGCAGTTCAAAGCGTTCCTCCTTGCCTGAAGCCTTCAAAGAAAGAAGCTGAAAGATGGTTGGGTCATCCCTTTAGTATGAACGCTCAGCACCTCCTGAGTCACCCGTTCTTCTGACTTTGAGCCATTTTTAGAAGACTTTTCGGCACCAAGCCACGCCAACTCCTTGGTCATTTGCAGCCATTGGAAACAGGTGGGGAACATCTGTGCTTGCATCAAGGCTTGCCCCTCCCCCTCTAGGCCCGTCTAGCCCTATTACACTGGTAACTGGCTTGTAGGGTTGTTGTGAGGATTAAATGAAATTAATTATATGTGTATAGCAACTTGCAATGTTTTAAGCACCTACTATAAGCACCCTGAAACAACCCATCCAGATGCTCAGTGGAAAAATGAGTCAGCTCATTTGCTTGGCATTCTATAGAAGAAGCCAGTAGAACTGTCTGCATTTGCCCCCTTTTTAGCTCAGCAATTCAAATAACAAATAGGCTTCTTTGACTTTAAGATGCCAGTTTTTAAAAATGCATGAGTCTGTAGGATGGTTGTTGTTTAGTCATTTTTCAATTGTCTGACTCTTTGTGACCACATTTGGGGTTTTCTTAGCAGAGATACTGGAGTGTTTTGCCATTTTCTTCTCTAGCTCATTTTACAGATGAGGAAACTGAGGCAAACAGGGTTAAATGACTTGCCCAGGATCACATAGTTAGTGTCTGAGGCTGGATTTGAACTCATGAAGATAAATCTTCCTGACTCTAGGCCTAGCCTTCTAGCCACTGTGCCACCTAGCTGCCCCTATAGCAGTGGTTCTCAACCTTCCTAATGCCGTGATCCTTTAATATTCATATGTGGGCGTATCTGCATGTGGGCAGACCCACAGGGAGACAGATAGAGGAGCAGTGTCTCGGTTCCTAAGACCATTGGAAATATGTGTTTTCTGATGGTCTTAGGCGACCCCTGTGGAAGGGTCATTCGACCTGTAAAGGGGTCACGACCCACAGGCTGAGAACTGCTGCCCTACAGGATGGTAGGTCCACAGATTTAGAGGGAGTTACCTTAACTGAAGACAAGGATAATGTAGGCAACCAAAGCAAAGGAAGGATTATAATAGATCTTCAGGCCTGAAGGATTGGTGGAGATCACCTAGTCAAACCACCTCATTCTTTGGAAAGAGGCCTAGGAAAGGGAAAGAAGGGTGCCCAAAGTCACACAAGGAATAAATTCAGAGCACAAAAATGCACCCAAGTCTTTTGTCTCCAAACCCAGCTCTTAGTCTGAGCCAGGCTAACTCTCAAGAAAATTATGAGATCAATGAAATTTGTCTTTAACCCCTTCTACCTCCCATTACAGGTGGCACAGCGGATAGAGTACAGGGCTGAGATTCAGGAAGACTCTTCTTCCTGAGTTCAAATCTAGCCTCAGACACTTACTAGGTGTGTGTCCCTGGGCAAGTCACTTAACTCTGTTTGCCTCAGTTTCCTCATCTGTAAAATGAGCTGGAGAAGGAAATGGTCCAGTGCCTTTTTTTGCCAAGAAAATCCCAAATGGGGTCATGAAGAGTTGGACATGACTGAACAACAACAAAAACCTCCCATTTCAATGGCCCCCCCCCCCCTTTAGGGACCTCCTCATATTTTAATGCCCCTTTGCCCCAACATCTATTTTGCTTTCAATTTATCAATTGATACAGTCACCTAGTACTTGACTTAAGATGTTACTCCTCTATGATGGGAGCAATAGCTTCACCACTACCATATTCCCCCATTCCAACCCCCACCTTCTTGGGAGTCAGGTTCATTTTTTCCCTTTAAAAATATTAAATTGGGGGTGGCTAGGTGGTGCAGTGAATAGAGCATCAGCCCTGGAACCAGGAGGATCTGAGTTCAAATCCTGCCTCAGACACTTAACACTTACTAGCTGTGTGACCTTGGGCAAGTTACTTAACCCTAATTGCCCCTCCAAAAAAAAAAGCAAAAACTAAAAAAATAAAAATATTAAATTTCTCCTCAAATTTTTAAACGACTCATGGAGCTAAAGTTCAATTTATATCTTCTTCTTTGCTCGGGTACAAAACAGGATATAAGGGGCTGCAGCTCTTCCCTTAGCTACTGACCCGAGACCAACAACATGAATACTACTGGGAAGCCCTGTTCAACTGAACCGCTGCTTTATTCTGGGTGAACTTTTTCAGCCCCGAATGTCCTTCTTCTGCTATAAATAAGTAAATCTCCTTTTAAAATTGCTAGGTGGATTATAAGGGTCATTTCATTGTAGTTTTGGATCTAAACCATTAGTCAGTTGTTCTGTCAATAGGCATTTGTTAACTGCCTACTAATGTGCCAGGGCAGCTAGGTGTTGCAGTGGATAAAGTGCCAGGCCTGGAGTCAGGAAGACCTGAGTTCAAATTCAGCCTCAGACACTTCCTAGCTGTGAGACCCTGGCCAAGTCACTTAATCCTGTTTTCCTCAATTTCCTCTTCTGTTAAAATGAGATAGAAAAAATTGCCAGGAAAATCCCAAATGGGGGTCATGAAGAGTAACTGAACAACCAGCTATGTGCCAGGCGTTGTATTAAGCAGGAACAGGCCCGGCCTATGACAACCTTCCCAGTGCATTTGCAGCTTAATCCTGAATCCTGAAGATGGGTCTGCAGAGCCAAGACAAAATCTCTAGGGGCAGAATTTCAGGCATTATGAAAGATGGATGGGGGAATCCTTGGGAGTTGTTGTTGTTCAGTCATTTTCACTTGTGTCCAACTCTTTACAACCATTTTTTGGGGTTTTCTTGGTAAAGATACTAGACTGGTTTGCCATTTCCTTCTCTAGCTCATTTTACAGATAAGGAAACTGAGGCAAACAGGGGTAAGTGACTTGCCCAAGGTCACACAACCAGTAAGTGTCTGGCACTGAATTTGAACTCCAGGCCCAGGACTCTATCCACTGTGCTACCTAATACTTGGGAGTAATCCACCTCAAATTGTAACATATAGGGGCCCATCTACTCTATAGATGTATAATGAATTTGAGGGTGAAAGCATTTTTTTTCTAACCAATAAGTCTGACTTTTTGCAAGAAAATATATTGCTAAATGTCCCCATCCCCCTCTTACCTCCCTAATCCCTCCTCCTACTCCACTCCTGAACATTTGCAGGATAAGAAATACTAGATCATCTGTCCAAGAGTCGTTACTGACTTGTTCCAAACTCCTGTATAATCCTTATAGATTAGAGCATTGTATTATAGAGCATTTTTACCTGGTTTTGAAATGTTTTTCAGTTCTGGTTTGGGAATATGGGTGTGTCTGTTGTGCTGAGAGCTCAGAGATTAAAAAAAGAATACTGGTAAAGCCCAGGGTCAGAGGGGCTCAAAAACATGCCAGCTTCCTTATCCTGACAAAGAAATTAATGCTCAGAGCACCCTTGAGAAATAAATGGCATGTATATTATAAATTGTGCAATTAAGATGAAGTTTCCTGATAACATGAGTACCTAGAATTGATTCCAAAACATGATTCATTTCCATTTTCATTTTTTGGAGGGGAGGGGAGAATTTAGTTTAGACCTGTGATTTCATCAGTGTAGGGGACTTCCAGGGTGGAAACTCCCTCCACCAATACAGATCAGTGACTCATCTCTAATCTCTATCCTTAGAGTTGACCTGCACAACTTGGCAGTAGGTAGGGGCCAAAATTATAATAGGCTAAATTTCTTTGGGCCACAGATAGAGTTTTAATGACTCACTTTCCAAGTAAAAGTATAATTAACAATTAGACTATTTCTCAAAAACACTTTTTTAAAAAATCAGGACATAATCCAAAAACTGCCATCAGCAAACACTTCTTTTTGAATTCACCTTCAGTAAAAGACTTCCTAGCAGCGGCAATTTCTTTAGAAATCTCAAAACTAACCTTAATAGCTTCCTTATTTTCTGAGTTTACTTTCTTGAAAAACTGTTGTTCCCCACTGAGATTTTTCAACAATTTAGATGCTTTAATTTGTTTTTCACTGTTGTCCAGTTTGCTTAAGTCAGGATATTTTGATTCAAAATAGCCACAAATTTTGTATTCCTTTGGAATGGCTATTACTTCTCAGCAAATAAGGCACAATATTTTGTCTCTTGTGTAAGTAAACAAGTATCTATTTGTCCACTCCAGATTAAACACTCTTTGTTCTGATTAGAGCTTCTATTTCTTTTTATCATCCATTTAACAAAGTCACCCCAAAAACTTTAATATTAGAACCAAAATATCTCTATAATAACTGCTCACATACAAAGAAATACTGAACTGAGTATCTGACTGACCTTGGAGAGAGCACCGGACACTCGTGTAACTTGGAGGATGGTGTAGTGGCAACCACACTGGTATACCCAGGGTGGCTGCTAGCACAGGTCCTTAGATCTGCTTTACTAGGAAAGATAGCTTTTTAAGGGGTCAACACGCTTTTTAAATTACATTCACTAGTTCAGGGGAAAAGTCAGCACCCTGAATTTTAGAGAAAATACAAGCAGAGAAATAAAGACCAACAGACAGGGCTGAATCAACTATACACTTTATATACATCCCTGGATGGAGAGCGCCTTTACATCTGAGCAGGCAGGGAGCTCTGAACATGCAGTCGCTCAGAATCTCAACCCGGGAATCACAAGATTCTTCTCATAAGCAAGCCCCCAAAGCAACATACCAATTTAGAGTATGTATACCTCATCAGAAATTAGCCAAAGGTGTGAAAGCCTTCCTACAAGCAAGCCTCCCCTAAGCAAGCTTCCCTCAATGGCCCATTAAGGGGCAGGGAAGATCTTCAAATTCCCGTACCATTACAATGCTCTATTCACTGTACCACCTAGCTGCCCCCATCCTCTACATTTTTCATGGGTCACCTATCCTTTGGCAGGCCATAAGTGGCCCATGGGCTGTATGTTGTACAGGTTTGCCTTAGAGAGTTGGTTGGAAGCTGAGAGATTAAGGGACTTAACCAGGGTTGATCACACAGAGAGCATATGTAGAGAGAGGATTTAAACACAGGTCTTCCTGATCTTAAAGCCTACCCTTTATCATTCTATGTTGCCCCTCTTACCCATTCCATAAGATGTCCCAATAGTTTTGTTGGGAGACTCTTCATCAAGAAGACAACTAAATATATAAAATATTATAATATAATATATATTTTATCTATATTATTTATTTATAGATATAGATATAGATATGGATATAGATATATAAAGAATCAGAGTAGGCCTTCTTAAATCCTTAGAATTGAAAAGGATCTTAGAAGTTACCGAGTCTTTTTTCCCCTAAAGATAAAATAAACTATTCCTGGTTTTGCTGCACTTTTGACCTTTCTCTTTCTATAATTATATCTCTTTCATGCATTGATGTTGCAGTCTTCAAAAACATCATCAAATTTATTAAAATTACTGCGAGGAGAAGCAAAAAATTTAAAACCTTTAAAAAATAGAAATTTTATAATAATACTTCCATCTAGCATATCAAAAACACATTGATATTGGGAGCATTTGTGATATGTGTTAATAAATTGGAGCCATTGTGGATTTACTTATTAAATTCCCATTGAAGGAATCCTGTATCCAACATCCCTGACAGGTGGCTGTTTGAGAAAGCTCCCCAGCTCTTAAACTGCCCATTTCATTGTTGCACAGTTCTCAGCATCAGGAAGGGCTTCCTTATGTTTTACATGATTGTCCATGTATAACCCATAGCAGATTGTATGCCATCTCAGGGAGGAGAAAGAGAGGGAGGAAGGGATGGAATTTAGAACTCAAAACTTTTTTTTTTAAATGTTAAAGTTATTTTAACATGTAATTGAGGAAAATAAAACTTTATTTAAAAAAAAAATAAAATTGGAAAGGAAAAAAAAATTTAAAAAAAAAAAAGAAAAGAAAGTGCTTCCTTGCATCAAGATGAAAACTATATGACTTCCATTCATCTTTGCTACCATCAGAAGCCACACAAAATTACTCCCTTATTTTCAGATATAACCAATAAGTTGATTAATTTTGCTTAACTACATTTATATATTATAAACAGAGGTGTGCTGCAGCCATCTCAAATCCAGCCCACAATGATTGATTTTAAATATTTTTTAAATCTTTTAAAAAATTATTTTTAACATTATTATTTTTTATTTCAAATTCAAATCCTGTCTCCCCCCAGCCCCTTCCCCACCCACCGAGAAGATAAGAATATGATACTCATTTACATATAAGGTCATGCAGAACATATTAACATATTAGCCAGATTGCAAAAAAAAGTGAGAAAAATAAAGTTAAAAATTTGCCTTTATCTGCACTCAGCATTCGTGAGTTCTCTCCAGTTGGTAAATTTTCAATGTGAGCTTTTACACTTCGGAAATCAGCAAACACTACACATCAGGACTTGAGTCATTATTGTTTTATTGATTATCGAGGCTTAAGAAAATAGTGGGAGAAATGTTAATAATGCAGACTAGACCTAAAAGTTATGTCCTGAATACATTGGTTTTGGGCTTTGTGTTTTAGAGAGTCAGCCATTAAACATTTGCCAACACATCTGCAGAGAAGGTTTCTGTCTGGGGAGTATCGGGGAGGAATAGTGAGGGAGGTTGTGGTTTTGAATACATACTTATAACTTCACTGTTGTTGGGAACTTCTGATGAGGAAATCCCTTCCTCCAGTGCAGATGAGTACCTTCCCAATGTAAAGTCTTAGAGAGCCACCTGGGGCATTATGAGGTTAAATGACTCACCCAGGGTCATGCATTCAGGATAGGTCAGATGCAGGACTGCTGTCCAGGTCTCCCTGATGAGAAATAGCCCTCCATCCACTATGACACTCTATCTACCTTCTATTGAAAAGAATTTAAAAAATGAAAGAAAAGAACATCAAGAAAACATTAAAAGTGATACAAGGGAGAAATTTTTTTTCAAAAATTCACAAGGAGACACGATAAGGGTAATCTTGTTACTACCTTGTTAAATTTAATATGCATGTTTAAAATACAAACTGCACATACAAGAAATTCATAGTTTTATAGGCAATCCCTTTTTTCTTTTTTGCATATTGAAATGTTTGTGCTCAATGACTATTAAGTTTATAATAAAACTAAAATTAATTAAAATAAAACGTAACAGGGGTCTGGGGTTGGCCATTGAGAGCCATGTCCTTATGAGTATGATGGCCTGCTCTGCCTGATAAGATCCCACTTAGAGCACAGAGCATGAAAAGTTTGTTTCCAATCTGCTTTTGCTGACCCAGAACCAAGAATGCTTACAAAGGGCACTGACCATATGATTCAGGGTCTCTGTTTACTGACTACATTCAAGTGTAGAGGCAAGGAATGTTAGACTATAACTCTCTGGATGGGGAATGAGGCCTCAGGCTGCTGTGTGGCCCGTAAGTCCATGGTCCTGCTGTTCCTTCTATTTCTTTTGGGTCTATTCTTTCCAGCTCTAAGCAAATGGAGTACTAGAATATAATAGACTGTGAGCTTGTGAGATTTAAAAGTTTGGAGGACCAGAGATCCACTAAAAGTACCATCAAAGTCCAGAAAAGTGCTCTGTGGAACCCAACCCAGCAGCAGATCCAACGCCAAGGCATCATTTTCTTGAATGACTTCCCCCATCTACGATACTATATTGGGTATGTCCCTTAGAGTTAATCTGGGTATTTATAATAGTCAAGACAACTTATTTGCTCAAAGGCATTCTTAAAACAATATTGCTGTTACTGTATACAATGTTCTCTTAATTCTGTTCATTTCACTCTTCATTATTTCATGCAAATCTTTCCATGTATTTTTTTTCCCAAGATCATTGAACTCATCATTTCTTATGGCACATAGTATTCTATCACAACCACTGACCCTGACTTGCGCTATCTGCATCCAGAAAAAGAACTGATAAATAGAAGTATGTATACAATATTTTAAACACATACACACACACACACACACACACACACACACACTCCTATTTGGGTCTAATGGCAGCCATCTCTAGGGTGAGGGGGGGAAGGAAGAAAAAAAGGAATGTACATGATAATTTTGTTGTATATTTGAAAGGAATAGCAAATTGTGCGTAGTAGATTTGCAGTCCCGTGTGCAATCATCTTTTTGTTGTATTATGTTATGGAAATGCTTGTTTTATTCCATAAATTAAAAATAAAAATTTGAAAAATACCATATTTGGAAATGAACTCAGTTGGGTGAATGTTTGTAGCCACTGCTGTAAGTTTAAACCTACTATCCTCAGAGACTGAAGTAAGACAATGAAGGGTTTGTCCCCAGCTGTTTGGGGAAAAGTTTTGCACTTCTGTTTTCACTCTATTTTCTCAGTCACTATCGCTTTGTTAAAGCTAATTGATGTTAACCAGTTAAAAGGTATTCATTTGGGAGCTATTCATTGAAGTGTACTAGTTATATAAGCAAGATATGGAATGAAACTGCTCCTTGATATTGGGGAGAATAAAGCTGATAGCATTAGAGAAAAGTTCACTGGCCTTTAGGGCCCCACCTACAGGTGGGCTAAGGAACCCCAGGGTGTTTATAAGAGAGACAAAAATTAAAAAGAAGTTACTCCCTCCTTCATGTGACAGCTCTCCAGATCATTGAAGATGACTAATATGTTTCCCCTAAGTTTTCTCTTCTCCAGACAAAATATCCCCAATTCCTTGAAACAATCTCCTCATGGTCTGGTTTGTAGTGATGCACCTTAATTTTTGAAACCTGTGTTTCAAAGCCACCTATTCAGTGATTTTTGCTATACAGCAGTTGCCAAAGGGACGTCACAGCACTAAATTCCAATGAAACATTTATTTGATCTATCAACATTGGCTTCCTTGGCCTAGTGGAAAGAGAAACCTGAGTTGAAATCTGCTCCTTCCTAGCTACATGACCTTTTTTACCCTTTAAAGAGAAATTATTTTAATCAGTGTTTTTTTATAATTTCTGTGTCATATTTATTATGAATACACAGCGCTAGACTTGGATTCAGAAAGATCTGAATTTGAATCTTGCCAAGAACACTTGCTAACTATGTGACCCTGGACAAGTCACTTACCTTCACTGTGCCTCAGTTTCCTCACCTTTAATAATAATAATAACATAGGTATTGCTTACTCTGCACAGGCACTGCACTAAGCACTTTATAATTATTATCTCATTTGATCCTCACAATAACCCTGCACGGCAGGTGATATAATAAGGGGGTTTAGACTCAATGGCCTTTAAGATTCCTTTCTGCTCTCAGTCTATGATAATCACAGCTAGCATTTTATAGCACTTCAAGGTTTGTAAAAGTACTTTACAAATATTATGCCCTGGGAGGTAGATGATACTATCCTCATCTTACAAATGAGGAAACTAAGGAAGAGAGAAGCTAAATACTTACTGATATAGTTAGTAACTATTTGAGGCTGGATATGAATTCAGGTCTTCCTGACTCCAGGCCAAGTGCTCTATCCTTTCAATACCTAGCTGCATCATATGATCCTGTGACATCCTTCCCTGCCTCCCTGATCCAGTATAACATAGATTAATCAATCTAATCAGTCAATCAACAAGTATTTAATAAGCTACTGCTGTGTGCCAGGCAGTGTTTTACATGCTAAGGATACAAAGTCAAAAGTAAAAGTCTCTGTCTCAAAAAGCCTACATTCTAACTGTGCATCCCCTTTGACCCAGCAATACCACTACTAAATCTATACCTCAGAGAGGTCAAAGAAAAAGGAAAATGACCCATGTGTGCAAAAATACTCATAGTAGGTCTTTTTGTGGTGGCAAGGAACTGGAAATTGAAAAGATGCCCATCAGTTGGGGAATGGCTGAACAAGTTGTAGCATATGATTGTGACAGAAGATTATTGAGCTGTAAGAAATGATGAAGAGAGGTTTCAGAAAAACCTGGGAAGTTTTATACAAACCGATGCAAAGAGAAGTGAGAAGAACTAGGAGAACAATGTATCTAGTAACAGTAATATTGTTACAATAAGCAAGTGTAAAAGACTTAGTACTCTGATTAAGACAATATTCAACTGTAGGTACAAAAGACTCATGATAAAACATGATATCCACCTCTAGAGAGAGTGCAGATTGAAGAATATTCTTTTTTTTTTT
>CM053582.1:241199692-241238620 GCA_028627135.1 Pseudochirops cupreus
AAATTTTGGAAATAAGGCCTTTATCAGAGACATTGGTTGTAAATATTCTTTCCCAATTTCCCACTTCCCTCTTAATCTTGGTTACATTGGCTTTGTTTGTACAGAAACTTTTCAATTTAATGTACTCAAGGTTATCCATTTTGCATTTTATAATGCTCTCCAATTCTTCTTTGGTCATAAAGTCCTTCCTATTCCATAAGAATATTCTTTCCTTTATTTTTCTTGCCTTTTTTTTTCTGGGAACATAGCTAATGTGGATATTTGTTTTGCATGTATAAAAAAGAAGAAGCAGTTTTCATTCTATTGGGGGGGGCAGGGGAGAGGGGAGAGAGAGAATGATCCATATGTAAAAAAAAACTCTTTGCAGTGGCAAAGAACTGAAAACTAAGGGAGTTCTCATCAGAGAATAGCTGAACAAGTCATGGATATGAATGTAATAGAATACAATTTTACTATAAAAAATCAATAAGGGGACAGTTTTAGAGAAACTTGAGAAGACTTGTATGAACTGATACAGAGTGAATTGAGCAGAACAAAGAGAACAATTTATATGATAACTTTATAAAGATAAATGACTTTGAAAGACTTAAGAACTCTGAATAATGGAATAACCAACCACAATTCCAGAGGAGTTATGATGAAATAAGCTCCTACCTCCAGGTAGAGAAATGATGGATTCAAGAGTGCAGATTGAGGAATTTTTTTTCCATGACCAATGGAGGAATTTGTTTTGCTTGACTCTACACAACCGTTACAATTTTTTTTTCAGTGACAGAAGAAAAAGAAATGCGAGGAAGAGAAGGAAAATTGTCATTAAATGAAAAGTAAAACATTTTTAAAATTGGTTTCAAGATGATAGGGGAGACTAACAGCTCTAGAAAGCAGGGAAAAAAATCATGTTAAAACAAGAGTTTTTTTTAAAGGGCAATTCTAATTGTGTGATCTTGAGTAAATTGCTTCTCTTCTCAGAGCCTCAGTTTCCTTGTCTGAAGAAATGTAGGGATTGCACCTCCTGATGGGGCAGGGATGGACCCTGGGTACAGATTGAGCCCTTTTTTTGGACATAGTGAATTAGGGGATTCATTTTGCTTGACTTTGTCTATTTAATACAAGCGTTTTCTTTTTTCTTCTTTTTTTTTGCAATGATGGGGAAGTAGGTGAGGGGAATGAGAGAAAATAGATTTTTTTTGTCACGTTGAAAAAAATTAAGCTAAATTTGAAAAAAAAAAGAAGAGAAAACATGTGTCCCTCCTTTCATTGGTGAGGGGGGAGGGGCGGTGACAGCATCAGGACGTTGAATGTACTATGAGACTGAACTGATGTATTATGTTTGCTGAATTACTTTCTCTTTTTCCTCTTTTTTTAAGGGATCCCTGGGGAAGGCAGGGGCAGAGATATATTCAGAAATAAAAGAATAGGAAAAAGAAATCGATAACAACTACAGCAGAGAGGAGGGGGTGGGCAAGGTGGTCTCTAAGGCACTTTCCAGCTCTGGCATCTGGTAACTCTGTGCTGGTGGTAATTTTTAATCTACTGTGACTCCGTCCCAGCACATGTCCCGTTGACCATTTCGGGCACAGCGACAGACAAGGAGGAAAGACCCTTCAAATCCTAAAGGTGGCTAGGAGTGCTGTGGTTAGGGCAGAAGGCCTCCTGAATCCAACTCCCCCTCAGACAGCTACTACCTGGGTGACCCTGGGCAGCTCACTTAACCATTTTTTGCTTGAGTTTCCTCAGCTGTAAAGGGGTTAATAATGGCACCTACCCTGAAAAATTGTTCTGAGTATTAAATGAGATGATAGTTGTATAAAGTGCTTAGCACAGTACATAGTAGGCACTTTAATAAATGCTTATTTCCTTCTTTCTTATGTTGCCACATGTAAACTTATCCTGTCTCCATCTATGGTCCCCTGAAGTCTCCTTTTTTAAAAACTTTGCAGTGGCGTGAGAGGCACCTCCACACACACACACACACACACACACACACACACACACACACACATACATACATACATACACACAATTCCCAAGGGTCATAATGTACCCTTTGGGCTTATCACACCATCTCCTCACTTCTGCCAAGACTTAAACATCACATAGCTATGGAGCTGGAAGGAACCTTAGAGGCCATAAATTTGACCCCTTCATTTCAAAATTGAGGAAACTGAGTCATCAAGATGGGAAGTGATTTGGCCAAGGTCATACAACTAGCAAGTGGTGGAGCCAGAATTTGAACTGAGGTCTTCTTGAAAGCATCTTCTGGCTCGCACCTTCCCCATACTGTAGCCCTCCTTATCTCCACCATCTTGGCAAAGCCGACTTGGGAAGAGGGCAGAGTATAATAAAATCCTTTTCTGTTTTTCCATGTCTAAACTTGCCATTGGGTTATTGGGCGATATTCTGCTTGGCTTCTTGCTCTGGCTTCCTAACTGCTGTTGGCCTAACGCTGGAGTGATCAGTCATGTTTTATTCATGTGTTACAGAGAGCACTTTCTTCTTTGGTAATCCTATTGGCCTTCTTGGTGTGGCAGAGAGATCCTTTCAGTTGTTAGATCATTCCCAGACTTCATCCAATGACCCTCAGGGCAGTATTGGGCTATTTCATACCTGTTCCAGCTGATTCCTTAGACACATTTCTGCCCTTAACTTGTTGACTGCATGGAAAAGCATTTTGGTATCTTCCTGAATACAAATGAAAGCTCTAGACACTCTAGTCAGAGGTTACCGGAAGCTGATGGGCTCTTGGTTTACTGTGGAACAGGTTGACTCCAGGGTCACTGGAATGACCACTGAACGAAATGATTCCCCTGACTTATTAAGAATTCTGGTTTTTTGTACAGGTACACACAGGTACCACAGCCAAATGACATACAGGCATTGAATTAGGTGACTCCAATGTCCCTTCTAGGTCTAAAATCTCCTATGAGGGTAGGTGATCTGGATGGTTGCCCAAGGACTCATGTGAGTAGAGCCATAATAGAGAGCAGGTTATTGCAAGCAAACGGCCTGAGGCTCATAGATATCTGGTCAGCCCACAAGCTCACCCTTCTGCCCTCACTAATGCAAAGTGAGTGGTCCTGGACCTGCCTGATGTCCACCAAATTCAGGCTACTTCTTGTGACTTCTCTCCTCTTTCAGGCCATGATTTTTGGACAATAATTGTCACAGTAATTTTCAGCATTCGATTCCATTTTATCTCAGCCTTTATCACACCCTACATGCAGGACACTATGCTTGGTGCTAGGGAGATGGAGCCAAAAATTAAATCGTCCCTAACCTCAAGGAGCTTACATGGTTCAGTGGATAGAACACTGGAAATAAAGTCGTGAAGACCTGGATCTGAATCTCCCCTATGACAAAGTTGTGGGACAATGGGGCAAGGCACCTAATATCTCTGAGCCTTAGTTTCTTAATCTGTGAAATAAGGATGATAATCAGAATCTTAGATGGAATTTTTTTTCAACTGTGCCAAAAACCTTGAGGGAGGTTGATGGCATCACAGTTCAGTGGGGAGGGGGAGGCATGACAGTGAAGAAGAGAGTCCTACTGTATGTATAGTCACACTAGGAAAGAGGGTGGGTGGCCAGTCCTCCAGAGTCCAGCCTCCAGGGGGCTGGTGGTAAAAGCAGATCCCAAGAGAGGAGTCCTAAGAGATCCCTGGGAATAATGGGCCAGAGCTTAGTGAGGGATCAGAGTCACCCTAAAGAATGAAGGCATGTTAGGCATTAGGATGATCATCTTTAAGAGAGAATGCCCTCTCCTGGGAATGTTGGCACCCTGAAGAAAAGTCCTAGCCATCTCTTTCTGGTTAGAGCTCTGATATTCATACCCGTTATATCTATGTCACAGAGGGGAGGGAATAAGCTTTTATTAAGCATCTACAATGTGTCCCACACTAGGCTAAGAGCTTTACAAAATATTGTCTTACTTGATCTTCACAACCACCTTGATGGTAGGTACTATTACCCCCATTTTGCAGTTGAAGAAACTAAGGCAAAGATGACAGAACTAGCAAGTGTCAAAGGTCACATCTGAACTCCAGTCTCAATGACTCCAGGCCCAGAGCTCTGTGTGCTATGGTGCCACCCAGCTCCTCTTCGTTGGATACAATAATAGGGTATTTGTTGTTGTTGTGTTGTGTGTTTGTCCTTTGTTCTCAAAGAGGACCATGACATCAGGGAGATGATGACATGACTTGCAGATGACTTTGATTTGAATGAGAGAGGGCTGTGCAAGGTCACCAGCCTCACTTTCTCCAGAGCCATCTGGGTCCAATGACCAGATACTGAACAGAGCACATGAAGAGCTAGGCTGCCTGTATCAGGCTGGCCATATGCATGACAACGATGGGGTACTTTGAGATGATGAGGGAGGTGATCTTCTGATTGTCTATTAAGCAGCAAGAAAAAGTAATTCAGTGGAACTTTAGCAAAGGGAATGACTTAGACCAAAGGACTGTCTTCTTTTGACTTTTCTCGTGGCATCATGAAGCTCTGGGACTTTCCATGAGGGAAGGACAGCTCTCTTTTTCCCCCTACCTTGGCTACTATGTGGCTGTGAGCACACAAATATGTGACAGGTAAAGCCCATCTCCTATCTAGACAAGCTTGATCCTGGTTTTGGGCGGCATCTTCTGTTTATTCTTCCAATCTTAGGTCAACAATTATCAGTCCTCCCAAGATGGATGCATCTAGACTTGGAGGACCCTTTCTGAGTTCAAGGAGTTTCAGATCCTGGGCCCTTTGACTGAAGCTGATTTGGTGGCAAAGGGAGGAGTCCCTAATAGTTCTTCTAGAACTTCTTAGAGAAGATAACCATTGACAAGAGGACAAATTCAATGCCTGGCCCAGCTTACCAGAAGGCATCTGCTGTGAGCATGGTGATATGGAAGTGAGATGAAACGCGAGATGTCTATTTAGAAGTCACATAAATTCTCATGTTTTCGTGGTTTTAAGTGTCAGCCTCCTAGTGGAGTTAATATTAGTTAATATTCATAACAGTTAACATTGCCACTTCTTTATTCATGTGTCTTTCTGTCGATTCCTGTTGAGAGAATAAATATTTGTCCCATACCTGATTCATATTACACCTTGACTACATTCCCATCTGGGAAGACTGAAGATATGAGTAAAAATCTTGAACAATTTTCCCTAGGGTCCTAGGGTAGGGGCCTAATAATGGGAAAAGGAATTCTAATCTCTCTCATTAAAGGCCAGGCTCCCCTAAAACTGAGCCCAATCTCTCCACATGTGTGGAGCCAGAGTAGATGGACCCTTGAGTGCAGAAGGAGATTGCCCTAGCCCTCATGGGTCCAAGAGTGGTTCTTACTGTTAGAGCAGGCAAATCATTTAAGCCAACTCACTAGTCACTCCCTTCTCTCAGCCTCAACTTATTGTATCTGTAAAGTGGGAATAGGTACTAACATTCATACCTACTTCACAGGAGTGTTATAAGGATTAAACAAGATATCCTATGCAAAGCATACAAATATCAGCTATCATTATTAGTCACTTATTAGGAGCACCCCAGAGGATGACATAGTGCTGTTTGATCCAAAATCTGAAAATTCTAGGGATGGCCTTGTGAGGAATGACTTTGTGGGAGGATACGATCTATTCTTTTACGACATCCTTCTCAGAAGGTGGGCATATGGCCGCCACACTTAATAAATAATCACTTTTCATTCATTGGTGGGAAGGGGGGGATGGAGAAAGAGAACAGGGAGCTCTTGGTGAGACAATACAACACAATAAAACAAGCATTTATTAGTCCACTACTGTATGCAGAGCCCTGGGTTAAGTAAGAATTGAGAAAAAAACAAAGTTTAAATAAAATGGAATCCTCCTAAGGAGGATTAGTAAGATGGTGAGACAAAGCGAGACGAAGACACAGCTAACTATAAGAGATGTAGCCTCCCTGCCACTCTCTCCCAAGCACACATCCCAACCCTATCTCTTGGGGCTCACAGTTAATGCTTACATTTTTCTTTTGTTTTCAGAAGAAGAAATCAAAGCTATCTATAGTCATATGAAAAAAATGTTCTGGAGGCAGCTAGGTGGCACAGTGAATAGAGCACCAGCCCTGGAGTCAGGAAGGCCTGAGTTCAAATCCAGCCTCAGACACTTAACACAAAAACTAGCCATGTGACCTTGGGCAAGTCACTTAACTCCAATTGCCCTCCAAAAAATTTTTTTTAAATGTTCTAAATCACTATTGATTAGAGAAATGCAAATTAAAACAACTCTGAGATACTACCTCACACGTATCAAATTGGTTAAAATGATAGAGAAGGAAAAATGCTAGAGGGGAAGTGGGAAAATAGGGACCCCTAATGCACTGTTGGTGGAGTTGTGAACTGATTCAACCATAATGAATAACAGTTTAGAACTATGCCCAAATAGCTATAAAACTGTACATACCCTTTGACCCAGCAATGCCACTACTAGGTCTGAATCACAAAGAGATCAATGAAAAAGAAAAAGGACCTATTTGTTTTAAAATATTTATAGCATGGGGGAGGGGTTATACAGTGGGATGGCTATTTTGAGGTGTTGGGTAGGGGAAAGATGGGGAGAAAATTTGTAACTCAAAATCTCATGGAAATGAATGATGTAAACAAGAAAATTAATAAATTAATTTTTAAAAAAAGAAAAAGAAAAAATATTTATAGCAGCTCTTTTTGTGGTGGCAAATAATTGGAAATTGAGGGGATGCCCATCAGTTGAGGAATGGCGGAACAAGTTGAGGTATATGATTGTAATGGTATTGTGGTATAAGAAACGATAAGGGGAATGGTTTCAGAAAAATCTGGGAAGACTTATGTGGACTGATACAGAGTGAAGTGAGCAGAAACAGGAGAACATTGTACCCAGTAACAGCAATATTATAACGATGATCAACTGTGACAGACATAGCTACTGTGATCGACACAATGATCCAAGACAATTCCAAAGGGCTCATGTTGAAAAATATTATCCACATACAGAGAGAGAACTGATGAATTCTTAACTGCAGATCGAAGCATATTTTTTTACTTCCTTTATTTTTCTTGCCTTTTTTTTTTACAACATGGTTAAAATATGTTTTATATGATTTCACATGTATAATTGATATCCTATTGCTTGCCTTCTCTGTAGGTGGGGGAGATGCTGGAGGGAGGGAGAAAATATTGGAACACAAATTTTAAAAAATGAATGTTAAAAATAAATAAATAATAAAATTTTTAAACTTTAAAAAAGTTCCCTTTGTAAATTGTTCAGGCAAATCTTCCTAAATCTTTGCTGTGTCTATTTCATTATAGCACTGATATGCGTTACCCTTACCTGACGGAACAGGTGGCCAACGCAAGGCAGAATGGCAGAAAGAGACTTCAACATGGAATCAGAATGCATGGTTTCTAGTCCTGCCTTGGGCCACCTAGTAGCTGTGTGACCTTGGACCAGTCTCTCCCCCGAACCCAGTCCTCCATTACTGCTTCATAAAATGAAGAGGACTGTACTAGAACATTGTCGTACTGGAAAGAAGACAGATTTGGAGTTAAAAGCTCTGAGTTCCAGGTGAGCCTGGAATTTTACCTTTTACCTTTCTAGGCCTCAGTTTCCCCATTTATAAAACGAGAGTGTGGTACTAGATAGCCTGAAGGATCCCTTCCATCACTAAATCTGTGATCTTGCTGTTTCCTAAGGTTGCTTCCATTTCTCACAGCCAGTGATTTTAATTGGACAAGCTAACCTCTCAGAGTCTCCTGCAACCCTATAATCTGAGATCTTTGGAGAAAATGCATCCTGCAAGAACAAAGCCACACATTGTCAGGTGGAGTCTTATTGGCATGGAGTTACCCGGCTTTCCCAAACTCTTGACCAGCTCTCTATGCCTGGGAGGCTGCCTCAACTCCCACCCCCACCCCAGCTGGAGGGAGCCCCCCTGAGGCCCTCATTAGAGAGTCCAGGAGCTCTTCTGGATGTGACGTCAGATCGCCTCAGGCTTGACAGCTCGCTGACCTTCCTGAGTATCCAATGCCAAGCCCAGAGCTCTGTTAACTGCTCTGCTCAGGCCAGGCCCTTAAAGATCATCTTGTCATTATTTTTACTGTATAGAAAAACCTCCCCAGGCCATGCCCCGCTCATTCAGATTAGGTGTATTCCCAGAGGCAGCAGAGTGCAGTGGAGAGGCAGACTCAAATCCATGCAGACCATGGTTCAAGTCCTTCCTCTGACACATGCTGGCTGTGTGACCCTGGGCAAGTCATTTTGACCCTCCAAACAATAAACATGTATTAAGTGCCTATCATGTTCCAGAGGCAGATAGATGACTCAGTGGATAGCGTGCTGGAACTGAAGTCAGGAAGACTCATCTTCCTGAGCTCAGATCTGGCCTCAGACACTTCCGAGCTATGTGACCTTGCCCTCATCACTTAATCCTGTTTGCCTTGGTTTCCTCATCTGTAAAATGAGCCAGAGAAGGAAAAGGCAAACTAGTCCAGTATCTTTGACAAGAAAACCCAAATGGGGTCACAAAGACTTGGACTGGACTGAAAAAACAACAGCGACAATGACGACGACGCTATGTGCAGGCACTATGCTAAGCCTCTCTGTTCTACAGGCTCACTGAGGCTCTAAATTGCAGAGAGGGTGCCAACTTGCATTGGTGGAGGGTGTTGACTCACCTGGGAGTTCCATATACCAATGAAATCTTAAGTACAATCCCCATTGCTATATTTTGAGAGAGGCTGTGTGAAGAAATGGATGGAGATTTGACCTGGGTTCATGCAAAACTGGTCTGTCCCTTATTAACTCTGGGTCTAAGTTCAAGTCACTTAACTTTTCTGAACCTCAAAAAACCCTTTTAAGACCATATGTCAGGGCAGCTAGGTGGTGCAGTGAATACAGCAGAAAGTCGGGAGGACCTGAGTTCAAATCCAGCCTCAGATGCTCGACACTTACTAGCTGTGTGACCTTAGACAAGTCACTTAACCCCAATTGCTCTGCCTTCCCCCTCCAAAAAAAAAAAGACTTTGTTATATTCAGGGTGCTATGGGAACTGGTGGAGGGAATTCCCATGCTGAGTCAACCATGGGTCATAGAAGTATTGACACATACTTGACTCTGATCAAAGAGAACCTTCAAGATCGTCTCTTCCTCAGAGAGTTTTCAGAGTCTTCCTCATCCTATTCCCTACTTAAGAAACACCTTTTTCTTATCCATCCTTCAGCCCCCAAGAAGCCTTCTCTGATTACTCCAATTCAGGGTCCTCTCTCCACCTAATAAACACAGCACACTATCTTTACTATATCTTTAATCAAAGACTGAGTTGGGATATAGTGAAGTGGAAAGAATGTTGAATTTTTTTAATTTAATATTTCATTTTTCTCCCCAGTTACATATAAAAACAATTTTAACGTTCATTTCTTAAAATTTTTGAGTTTCAAATTCTCTCCCTCTCTCTCCTCCCCATCCCCAGTAAGAAGGCAAGCAATTTGATATAGGTTATGCATGTACCGTCATGCAAAACATATTTCCATGTTAGTCATGTTGTGAAAGAAAATACAGACCAAAAAAAAAAACCCACACACAAGAAAAATAAAGGAAAAGTATGCTTCAATCTGCAAGGAGTGTTCAATTTTGAGTCAAAGGACCTGGGTTCAAATCTCTGTTATGTTGTAAAGAAGCAGCATGGTACAGTTGAGAAAGCAATGGATTAGGAGTTAGAGGACTTTGTTTCATGTCTTGTCTATCTCACTTACTTATCTCACAGATATGTGTGACCTTAGGTAAGTCACTTACCTTTTCTTGCCTCCACCTTTAAAATGGGAGTGGGGCAGTGGTGGAGACTAGATGGCCCTTAAGGTCCTTTCCAATCTTCATACTAGAATTCTTACATTCTTGTATACCTATTAACTATGTGTCTTTGGACAAGTCAATTACCCTCACTGGGACTAAGTTTCCTTATCTGCAAAATGAAGGTGTAGACTAGATTTCAAGCCTGAGGCATTTGCAAGCTGCTGCTTAGGTGTGACTCCTGATTTGACCTAGGAAGAAAGGGAAAGGACTTTGGAAGTCAAACTTGTAGGCGAGAGCCCCTCAACGTGTCCCTGGTTTCCAGCTTGCCTCCCTAGAGACTTTGGGGATTTTCCCTTTGGGGAGCATCAGCGCCTCCCTTGAAGGCTTCTGAGTCCCAGTCAGAGAGCTTATTCACTCTGTGTTTCAGTATAGACTATTCTCTGTATAACGTCTCTGATTTCTATTTGCTTTGCTTGGAAAATGGGTTTACCCACTATTCAGTATCTGTGATGGTGTTTTGTGTAACTAATGCTGGTGGGAAGGAGTCTAGCCTGTGGGTGTAAGCTATGAGCAGCTCCTTCCCCTTTAAGGGAGAGTAATCAGGGAAGTTGAGGGTTTTGTTGCTTTCAAAACTAAAAAAAAAAGAAGAATCATGCCTCTAGATGAGTAATATTTAAAGGGACAGACAGAATTCTAATCTAGTATCTGCCTCTCTCAGAGAAAAACAGAGTAGCCAGACTCAAAGTCTCTTGTCCTACTCCCAAAGATTACAGAGAAATGCCTTCCTGTTAGTCAAATTGTATTTACGTGGGGGGCAGCTAGGTGGTGCAGTGAATAGAGCAACAGCCCTGGAGTCAGGAGAACCTGAGTTCAAATCGGGCCTCAGACACTTGACACACTTACTAGCTGTGTGACCTTGGGCAAGTCACTTAACCCCAATTGTCTTCCCCCTAAAAAAACCACAAACAAACCAATTATATTTACATGTTCCATGCCAAATATACACCTTACAAAGGCATTGGACCAGATGATCTCAAAAGCCCCTTGTAATTCTAAATTTGTCAACAAACATTCATGGATCATTTACAACATGTAAGGAACACTGTGCTAGGAGGTAGAGAGGGATCCAAAATTCTATTAATGGCAGGAATATAGAACAAAAAGTCACTAGCTCTACCATGCCCCTCTAGTTTTGCTAGGTGAAGATTCTGGGGTGATTGGTATGGACTCACCTAGAGAATAAAGGCTTTTTCTCACCGCATCCCAAAGGGCATACCAAGTTTAAGAAGCAGGGACCCGAGACAGAAGTAAGGGAGTTCAAAAGACATCCAGTGTAAGCCTAAAGGCTATTGCTACTTGCTGGCTGGGTATAGCCATGGGTCTGACTCACAAAAACAAAAAAATGATTAAAATAATCTCTGAGACTATGGCTCAAAGAGCTGAGACCCTGTTTTGTAGGGGAGAGGAGTCATAGCAGCTGCAATTTGGTAGGAGACCAGCAGGTGACAGAAAAAAGCAGCAGCAGACCCAAAGAGAGAAGCCCAGCAGAAACACCAGCAAGATGAAAGCATCGTGGAAAGCCTGTGTAGGGGGTAGCCCAGCAAAGAGAGTGGCCTGCCAGGGGCTCTAACAAGTTTGCAGCACAGCAGTTCACAGGTCAAAGACATAACAGACAAGGGATGATATCAGATGAGAGGCAGCATAGTACAGCAAAAGCATGTGGGGTTTGGAGTCAGACGGCCAGAATTTGAATACTTGTTCTTCTTACTACCTGTGTGACTTCAGACAAGCTACATAACCCCACTGACCATAAATGAAGGGGTTGTACATCTAAGGGCCCTTCCAGCTCTCAGGCTATGATCCTCTAGTCCTGTGGGGGGAGAGAGAGGGACAGGACAGTAAGAGGCAGAGTTAGCCAGTGCTGGACAGGCATCTCAACCCATATCCAGTGGTTAGCGCATGGGATGCCCTGCCTTTGCCTGGTCTCTACACGTATGCCCTCCCCTACTAGCAGCGTGGGGATCTGTGGGAGGCTGCACCTCTGTGTATAGGAGAGGGGTGTTGGTACTTTTTCTTGTTATTCTGTTTAAAAGGGGTTTGCTTTTAACTCAGGTACAGCACATTACCATGCCACCCACCAGTCTTGAATAGGTATGCAGTAAATTGGGTGCAAGTCAGACCCTGTACATATGCACATGTGGGTCTTCCAACTCACCCGTGTTGTGCCTCAAAGCAAAAAAAAAAAGAATAAAAAAGTAAATTCTACATGGCTATAAGCAAAATAAGTTTGAGACTCAGAACTAGCATGACTTTTAGGTGACTGAGTAAAGGAGACAGTAGAAGGAGCTTGCAAGATGAAGTTATAAGTGGACAGAAAACTAAAGCAAAGTCGGTCTTAAACTGGGCAGCTTTTAAAGGGCCCATAATTGAGGGAGGACCAGGGCTATGATGTTTAAGACATGCTTCCTTCCCTCTTAATTTATTTGGAGATTTCTTGTTCAGCTGTTTTTCTGTTGTGTTCAACTCTTCATGACCCCCTTTTGGGGTTTTCTTGACAAAAATAGTGGGGTGCTTTGCCATTTCCTTCTCCAGTTTGTTTTACAGATAAGGAAATTGAGGCAAACAGGGTTAAGTGACTTGCCCTGGGTCACGCAGCTATGAAGTGTTTGAGTCTGGATTTGAACTCAGTTCTTCCTGACTCAAGGACTTTGTCTGCTGTGCCTCCCAATTGCTTCTTGGTGGCTTTGTTTACTGTCTAAAGCCAAAGCAAAATTTTCATATCTGAGTCATCTGTGCCAAAGCAATAGCCACTAACAATGGTCAAGCACAATTATTCCTCCTCCATCATCCTAACAGCACATGGTAGCTGAAATTTCTCAGGAGACCCTTTGATAATCATAAACACATGGAAAATTGGAACTAGAGGGGCCTGAGGGATCATTTAGTCCAGCCTCATTTTAAAGATGAGGACAGAGATTCAGAGAAAGGGCATGACACCCAGCAGCAGGTAGGTGAGTGCCCACACAGACAAGCCAGTGTTCTTTGCCCTGCACCAATGCTAACCCAAGGAGTGACCGCCATCCTGGAACTTCAAACACCATGTATACTGGTGGAAAACATATTTTTGGCAGGCGGAGGTGGGTGTGTTTTGCAGCAATGTCTCCCCTGAATAGCTCCAAAGAAGGCTCCTGGTGAGTAGGAGCCCTAAGAAGGGCCTCTCAGTCTCATGGCAGCTGGAAGTAGTGGAAAGAGGGTTGGATTGAGAATCTAGATCACCAGGGTTCAAATCCCAGTTCCATCCCTTACTTCTTTTGGGCAAATCATTTCCCCTCAAATTCCTCATCTGTAAAATGAGACCAGGTGACTCCCGAGGTGTCACTTGGCTCTAAATCTGTGAACCCCTTTTTTACTGAGTTTAATTTCCTGTTGCACTTCCAAAGTGTTTGGCAAGGTAGGAGCCGGGATGCTCTCCAACGCACTAAACCATCTGCAGATTGCTACTGAAGACCGTGGAGTAATAGCGCCATCTAGTGGCTAATAAGGAACCTGTTGTTATTCAGTTGTATCTGACTAGGACCTCCATGGCTCATGGGGCACCAACACTGAGCATGGAGTTTTCTTGGCAAAAATACTTGAATGATTTGCCATTTCCTTCTCCAGCCCATTTTACAGATGGAGAGACTGAGGCAAACAGGGTTAAGTGACTTGCCTAAGGTCACACAGCTAGTAAGTGTCTGAGGCTGGATTTGAACACAGTTCTTCCTAATTCCAGGCCTAGGACTCTATCTCTCCCTCCTCCCCCCCCCCACCCAGCCATCTAGCTACCTAATATGCAACCTCCTAATGGGTGTGTCACAGACTTGTGCTCAGATGGTTCCTGGAGGAACCTCTGGATAGGAATAGGCCCTACCTGTCTTTGTGCAAATTTTCTCTGTTCATCCCATCAAAGATCTTTTCCTTTCTTTTTTTAAACCCTTCTTCCCTTATAGCAGGGGTTCTTAACCTTTTTGTGTGTGATGGACTTTTTTGACAGTGTGGAGAAGCCTATGGACCCCCTTCTCAGAATATTTTTACATGCATAGAATAAGATGCATAGCATTATAAAGAAAACCAATTATGGGGAAGCTAGGTGGCACAGTGAATAGAGCACCAACCCTGGAGTCAGGAGGACTTGAGTTCAAGTTCAGCCTTAGACACTTAACACACTAGCTGTGTGACCTTGGGCAAGTCACTTAACCCCAATTGCCTTGCCCTCTCCCCTCCAAAAAAAAACCCCCACAAAAACCCAATTATGTTGAAATACAGTTATGGAAATGTTAAATACATTTACAAACCATAGGTTAAGAAGCCCTGACTTGGTTGGGCACACAGTGCTCCTGATCCAATGGATCTGAGCTGCTCACTGTAGCACCCCACTGAGAAGATAATAGGCTATTAAAAAGACTCAAAGACTGAGCGTGGTTCAGGCAAAATAGCCTGGCTCTGGAGGCAGACAGTGGAGGTTCAGATCCTCCCTCAGATACCTGCTACCCAGGTGACCTTGGGAGAGCCACTGTCTGGTCCTTGGTTTTTCCAACTATAAAATGAGAGGGCCAGATTGGGTAGCCCATGAGGACCCTTACGAATCTAGATCTGTGAACGTGGGATCTGAGAGCCAGCATGGCTAAGAGGGGAGGGCATATGGAAGACCTAGGAAGACATCTGAGGATATCTGCACGGCCAAGGGCTCGTCACAAGCTCTCTGGGCCTCATTGTATTCATCTGCAAAACAGGCATAATAATTCTTGTAGAATTTACCTCCCAGGGTTGTAGTGGGGCTAAAACGAGATAATTTATGTCAAGTGCTTTGCACAATTTAAAGCCCTATATAAGGACCTACTATTATCTCAAGCCCATTTTGCTGTCTGGAGTGGGGACGATAGGAGTAGATGCTTTTTGCTTTGATGAGACATAAGGTTCTGGCTGTGACACGTCCCGTCCACAGACAGCCAGATCTTTCCACTGCATAATCGGCTCCTCAAGCCCCCATCCATGTTGCAGGAGGGGCATTTGCTTTCTCAGGCCTGGGGTGAGCCAGTTTGTCAAATGCTCCTCCCCTGGTTTCCAGGGGAAAAAAGGAAATGGTTTTCCCCATATGTCCAGGGTGCTAGGCAGAAGGGAGGTGGGAGATGAGACATACATTTAATACTGGGCAGTAATGTATAGAAATCATTAGCAACTTAGCTTATGCGTGTGTTTGCCCTTCCTTTCTCAGTGCAAGGCTGTGTTTAGCAGAGTGCTTGCCTGATGTCTTCTTTGGGGTAATTAGCCCAAATGGGGGCTTGGCGAATCTGGTAGAATGGAGATTATGTTCTCTTTTTGTTCCCAAAGCTGATAGAAAAGTTTCAAAAACAAAATAAAAATCTTTGGGGTATGCTTAAAATCCCCTAAGGGGCACAGTTAAATAAGCATACCATTAGGGAATAATGATAATCACTGGTATTTACATGAGGGATTTCAAGTCTACAAGGCACCAGGTTTGCGAGGCACTTTACAACAGCTTAGATTCTTAAAACTTTGAGGTAGGTACACGACAAGCAGGTATCATTTTATGTACAGTACTGGCACTCAAGAAGCTTACATTCTGACGGGTATATGTCATGCATTCTGTAGATACATGCAAAATGCACTCAGAGCAGATAAAAAGCAGCTTTAGTACGCACTGAGGGAAGGACTCTAGTGACCGCTGGACTGGCCAGGAAAAGCCTCAGATGCTGAGGGCGAGGCTCCTGCAGCTTCCTGGTTATCTTCACAGTGGTGTGACAATCCCAACAGGAAGACTGATAAAGAATGGTCCGACAGACAGGAGATGAATCCGATGTGTGCTACAGCCAGCTCCAGTAGGCTCAGGAAAGCTGGTGATTAACCTTTCAGTGTGAGCATTTACCCCTTGAAAATCAGCAAGTGCCACAAACGGGGCTTGGTTTATTATTTTGTTGATTTTCTAACCTTAAGAAAGTGATGGAAATAATGTTAATGTGAGGGATAATTTATAGTGAAGTTTCCCCATTCTGAAAAATCAAATCTAGAATGGCTTCAGTATTCACTAGGCCTAGGGTTAGGTCACCTGACCTTCAAGCAATCTGAGGCTTAGAGCAATAGAGACCCTCCCCCAGAGGCAACTCAGCAGAAGATATGCCAAATAAGATTAAGACTGCTTTCACTGGATACCCACGTGTTTCCGGGTCCTTTGTGTCAGAGAGATTCCTGTGCTTAGGTTGTGGGTCAGCCCCCCTACCAATGAGAGTGAAGGCCAGTTGGGGGGGGTTGGGTTTCTGCATTGGAAGATTATATAACCATGGACTGTCTTCTACCTGTCGCTCTCTCCCTGCCGTCATGGGGGTGACGGGGGCAGAGTCCTTTCTCATGAGAAAGAATAAAGACCTTTTCTGACCTTAGATTCGGACTCTGAACCCTTTCATCTCACACGTTAATAATGAAGATTAAAGTTAAAAGTGAGTCCTGAGTACACTGATTTCTTTTTTCAAAAACACTTACTAGTGCATCCTTAAGATGAACCATGGGGGAACAAAACCACAAAACTGGAAGCAAGGTAGAATGTCCGGGAAGAGAAGGGAATCAGTGGTGGCAAAGGCCCAGGGTGAATTTGGAGGGTGAGGGAGAAAGAAGCATTCAGAAGAATTCTGAGACTGTAAACCCATCCCTTTAACTGGGGATTTACTGGCTAGATTTCTTTCTTCTTCTTCCTTCCTTCCTGCCTTCCTGCCTTCCTCCCTTCCTGCCTTTCTCCTACTTCACTCTGAAGCTCATAGATGGAACAATAGGTCCCTGCCCAAGCTCCATTTAATGGCTGTATTTTGGGCCCTCCTAGCTTAGAGTCAATGTCAGTGGTAACGGTTTCTCTTTGGAACAGCAACACTGAGGATCTTCCCCTCTCAGCTTGATTTTTTTTCTTTTTTTCTAATTAAAGGGGCAATCCTTTGACTCACTTCTTAATGAGGCCTATTCACTGAATGGGCAGTTTTTATCTCACTCGAAGTGAGAAGCTGAAAAAGGCCTTAGCCTAGAGGGCCAGAGTCTCCCATTGCATCCTGAATCATCTCCAGTCATCCTGATGAACATCTGGCCACTGGACCCAGATGGCTCTAGAGGAGAAAGTGAGGCTGGTGACCTTGCACAGCCCTCCCTCACTCAAATCAAAGTCAACTGCAAGTCATGTCATTTCCCTGATACCATGGTAGACCCCTCCATAGACATATGGAAGTTAGGAAGAAGGGGGAATTTAGAAAGATCATGAATAAATCCTGTTTGGGACAAGTTGAGTTTGAAATGTCTGATGCAGAAAGGAAGAAGGATGAAGACTGAGAAAAAGTCACTGGATTTAACAATTAGGAGATTGTTGGTGACCTTGAAGAGAGCAATTTCAACTAAATGGTGGGATCAGAAGCCAGACTTCCAGAGAAATAAGTGGGAGGTGAGGCAGAAGATGTGAATGTACACTTCTGGGGGAGAAAAATCAACATTTTATTCTTTGTTTCTTTTTAAACATTGCTATTATTTCTCAATGACTATCTCTCCTCATCTCTCCCTCCTCCCCTCCCTTGTAACAAAGAAGCATAGTTAATTAAAATAAACCCACACTTTGGCCACATCTGACAAGGGTGGAGCACCATGAGGACATTATGTCTTGTGATTTGGACATGCAGATTTCATTACCTTTTAAAAAAATATTAAAAATATTTTCTAGAGACCAACATTGAATAGCGTCAGAAACACTGGCTCTGAAAGCCCAGAACATGGGTTTGAATCTCATTTCTAATACTTGCTATCCCTGTGGCCTTGAGCAAATTGCTTACCATTCCTTGGGCTTTGGAGATCTCCCTCCTCACCTGTCTGTTACAAGCCGGATGACAAAGTAAGAATAATAGCTTATGTTTACATGATCCAGGAACTGTGTGAAATGCTTTACAAATATTATCTCATTTTATCCTCACAACAACCCTGAGCAGTAGGTGCTATTATTATACCCATTTTAAAGATGAAGAAACTGAGGAAGGCCGAGTGACTTGCCGGGGTCACACAGCTAGTTAAATGTGCGAGGCCACATGTGAACTCAGATCTTCCTGATTCCAGGCCCAGTGCTCTATCTAATGTACCATTGAAGTGGTAACGATGTAAATAAAGTAACAATAAAATTCTGAGTTTTTTTCAAAAGCTGTTTTTCCTTGCTTCTACTTCCTTATCTCTTGCTCAGTTCTTTTGCAATGGATTCATACTTGCCTCTGACACATGCTAGGGGTGACTCTGGGCAAGTCTTGCAATCTTTTGGTAACTTTATAAGACTATAAGCCACAGAGGATTTGCTGGTATAGCAGCAACCACACTGGCATACCTAGGATGGCTGCTAGCACAGGTCCTTAGATCTGCTTTACTAGGAAAGAGAGCTTTTTAAGGGGTCAACAAGTTTTTTAAATTACATTCACTAGTTCAGGGGAAAAGTCAGCACCTGGAACTTCAGAGAAATACAGACCAAGAGACAGGGTTCTGACTGTCTGAATCAGCTATACACTTTACATACATCTCCGGATTGAGAGAACCTTTATATCTGAGCAGGTGGGGAGTTCTGAACATAGGGCCACTCAGAATCTCCACCAGGAAATCACAAGAGCCTTCTCATAAGAGACCCCCAAAGCAAAATACCAACTCAGAGTATGTATACTTCTCAGAGCCTGAAGACATCACAATCCTCATGACTCAGTGCCTAATTAGAAATTAGCAAAAGTATGAAAGCCTTCCTATGAGATGGCCTCCCTTAAGCAAGCTTCCCTTAATGGGCTCCATGAAAGGCCTATTAATGGGAGGAAAGATCTTATTATCCCATTAACATTACAGTTTGTCTCTTCAAATGGGTTTTGCTTTGAATTCACGTAGTACTTCACCCAGGTAAAACTGTGATGGTACATATACCATTCCACCCACCAGTTTTGGGTAGGTGTGACTTAAATTGTATACAGTTCATACTTGTAATATGCACAGGTGGATCTCCCAACTCAATAAGACATTGAGGCACAACATGGGTGACACACAAAAAACATTCCCACGCCAGGAGTTTCCCAGAGGGATAAAATCACTGGTCTGGACAAAAGTATTCCTTCGCTTGGCAAAACCTTTGCAGATCATGGTCAGAGTCAGAAGCAGATAGTCCAGAATGGGGCTTTACCCCCTTGAGTGTCAACATGGTGACCTCTTCCTAACATCCTGGCCTTCTCTTGGGTCTAGCCGTGCATGACCTGGAGTCAATGAAAAAAAACCTGATCTGTGTGTTGAGAAAAGTCAGCATGTGTTCCGTAACAATAGACAATGATGAAGCTGTCTCCCCTGAGAGCTCTGCTAGCTGGTCCCAGGAAGGGCAGTCTCTAGTGTGAGAACGTCTACCTCAGCAAGGCTTCCTGAAGGTGGTTTCATCTTTGCCTTTCAAGTGGTTCCTCCGGGCCTTGTTGAGCTCGCTGCTGTGGCTGGGATGTGGAAATGGGCGAGGTGGCTCGGGGTGGCTCCAGAACAAAGGGAGCTATTTTTTCCCTGCAAAATGTCTCAATGGGTGTGTTTACAAAGAGTTAGGACGGGGATAGAAGAAACAACTTGCTTTCTGCTGGGAACATGAGTCACTGTGGTAGGGGGTAGAGAGGGCACAGGGCTCCTCTCCCACAGGGGAGATAAGGATAAGTGTCCTGGACTTTCCCTTCCACATGGGAGCAAGTACCCGTGGTACACGTGACCCTGGCCCTTAAGGAGTTTTCAGTCTTGCTGGGGAGACAAGGCGTATGCAGAAAGAAGTTAAATAAGCAGAGGAGAACTTCTGTAAGACTATAGCCAGTGAGCAACACAGACCCCTAGGATGATCAATTGACAAGTGGAAGGTACCTTACAAACCATTTAGAGGAGAAAACTTGGACCTAGGAAGGATAAGCAATTTGTCCAATTTCTCACAGGTTGCTGTTCAGTCATATCTGACTCTTCATGCCCCATTTGGGGTTTTCTTGACAGAGATACATTTTTGTCATTTCCTTCTCCAGCTCACTTTACAGATGAGGCAAACAGGGTTAAGTGACTTGCCCAGGGTCACACAGCTAGTAAGTGTCTAAGGCCGGATTTGAACTCAGGAAGATGAAGTCTTCCTGATTCCAAGCCCCATGTTCTATCCATTGCCTACAGGTAGCAAGTGACAAAAGTAACACTTGAACCCAGGTCCTCTGATTCCAAATCAATCGATAAACCCTTGTTAAGTGTCTCCTCTGTGCCAGGGCTTGTGTTGTGGGTTTCCACTGTCCCACACTGAGACCATTCAAGCCACAGGAGTTCAGAGAAGGGAGACATTATTGCAGGACTGGGTGGGGGTCTGCAGGGAAGGCTTCCTGGAAGAGGTGGTCCCTGAGCTGATCTCAGACTAGAGCTGGCTAGGTGAGAAGGAGAGAGAAGGCATTCTAGGTACATGTGGAGGGGGGTGGAGGTGGGAAGAGCAGCATGTAACCAGCAGAAAATCGGAATGCAGGACTATCGAGGCACCGTGAGGAGAACAGGGTGGTTGGAGTACTAAGTGGGTGAAGGGGATTGTTTGCTATGTGGTATGTGCAAAGAGCACACTTAGCACAACTCCCGACACAGCATAAGCACATAAGCATCAAGGTGACTCAGTGTCACCAGAGTACCAGCATTGGAATCAGGAAGACACGAGTTCAAATCCTGCCTCACATACTTACTAGCTGTGTGACTGTGGGCAAGTCATTTAACCTCTGTCTCTGTTTCCTCATCTGTAAAATGAGAGGGTTAAAGGGTAGCTAGATGGTGCAGTGGATAGAGCACCTGGTCTGCAGTCAGGAGGACCTGTGTTCAAATTCAACCTCAGACATTTATTAGCTCTGTGACCCTAGGCAAGTCATTTAACCCCAATTGCATCCAAAAAAAAAAAGAAATGAGGGGGTTAAACTCAATGACCTCTAAGGTCCCTTCTGGCCCTAAGTCTATGCTCTTATAAGTAGTGAGAGAAAAGGCAAGTCACTCAGCCTCTCAGCCTCAGTTTCCTCATCTGTAAAATAAGAGGGGTGAATTCAGTAA
Organism: Pseudochirops cupreus; assembly: GCA_028627135.1. Classification (NCBI taxonomy): domain Eukaryota; kingdom Metazoa; phylum Chordata; class Mammalia; order Diprotodontia; family Pseudocheiridae; genus Pseudochirops; species Pseudochirops cupreus. Next base: position 241,220,584 of record CM053582.1, read on the forward strand.
CCTCTAAGCTCCCTTCCAGATCTAGATTTATCCTTCATATAGACTTTGAGCCTGCTGACTCTGTTCTCCCCATCCTGCCACATTACCTGGATACCTTTCTTCTCACTGCAAAACCAAATCACTTCCTTTTCCAATCATGTTCTCCATGATAATCCTTATACTTTTTATCACCTGTAAGTCATCACTGCAAACATGCTCCAACCTGCTTGTGACACCCATGACATTACCCTTTGAGTCACTCATGACTTTAATTCTGCAGAGATCGCAGGATCCCATGACTTGCAGCCATATATGGCAGCATTGCTGGGAGTGCCAGTATTTTTAATGGCGGCTTGGTGGTGCCGCGCATTGAGAGTGCCAGGCCTGAAGGCAGGAAGGTCTGAGTTCAAATCTAGCCTCAGACACTTACTGGTCTATTTGCTATATCTCTCTTCCCCATCCACCCCCCAATAGAATGTAAGCTCTTTTTTTTTTATAATCACAGCATCTAGTACAGTGTCTTCTATACAGTAAATGCTTAATAGATTTGTGGTTGAATGGGTACAGTCCTTTTGGCAAACAAGACCTGGAGGACCTCACTAGGGAATCCATTTCCATTTGGGCTCTGTATGGATGACATTCCCCATCACAGTGGAGAGCACCTTTAACAAGCATAGGTCTTCCTATTTCTTTCATTTCATGCTTCACTTTATGTATCAGTAAAGGATTATTCAACTATTCAGTTCAATTCAATTGCTGACCAGTTATCTTTGTGGCTGTATTACCATAGATCTCACATGATCTTAATGCATGCATGAGAAACACCTTGCTGGTGAAGAGACTTGAAGGCAACATTTTGTTCTGACAAGTCAAATGCTTTTTTTGGGTAACGTGCAAATAATAAATACAATGGGATCTTATTGTCTCTTCATCTCTTAGATAATTATATGCCTGTGAAGATGTTGTCTGTGATAGAAGATAATGTGTGAAAGTCTGCCTGATCCCTTCTCATATTTTCATCAAGGACACCCTCAATGTGTGTAGATCATTCGCAAGGATTTTAGAGAGAGGATCAAGTAGGCATATGAATTGGTTACTGATGCTCCCTTGATTACTTTAATTTAGCAATAATACTTACTGTCTCTGTTTTTTTTCTAGTAACTTGGTGTTTGCCTTTGTTTCAGATATTTGGAAACCAAACTCTACAAGCTTTCAAAATTGTGTCCCTTTTACTATTGTTTTATAAGAAATGAGGAGGAGATTTCAGAAAAAACCTGAAAAGACTTATATGAACTGATGCTGAGTGAAGTGAGCAGAACCAGGAGAACATTGTACACAGTAATAGCAACATTGTGCAATAATTAACTATGATAGACTTAGCTCTTCACAGCAATACAATGATCTAAGATAGTTCCAAAAGACTTATAATAGAAAATGCTGTCCACATGTGGAGAAAGAACTCTGGAATCTGAATGCTGAAGAAAACATACTGTTTTCTCTTTTTTTGTTGTTTTTTCTTCCTCGTGGTTTTCCTCTTATGTTCTGATTTGTCTTTCACAACATAACTAAAGTGGAAATAAGTTTAATATGATGTACATGTACAGCCTGTATCAGATTGCTTGCTGTCTTGGGGAAGGAGGAGAAAAAAATTAGAACTCAAAATCTTAAAAAAGTGAATATTGAAAACTAAAAAAAAAAAGTGTCCCTTCTAGCAGGAATTTCTTCTCAGTGTTTAGTGTGGTACAGACACTATTCCCAACTGCATTTTTTAAAATGCCATTTCCACTTTCTCTTATAGTACATACTGAGGTTCTAGGTTCTCCTCAAAATGGAGGTTACATGGTCATCAATGATGAGAATGGGTCATTTTAGACATTCTGGCAAATCTGTTCTGTTTCCCATCTGTTTGGTGTCTTCCGGTTTTATCTAACAGAGAGAGAGAACGATTCTCCATCATTATCAAGACAGGCATAAAATAGGGAGATGTCTTTGCCAAAGGTGTTTGCTACTGTTGTGGGGGGATCTGGCCTGGTGTTGTCTCCAGTTTGGTTTCCTTTAGCCTTGTTTTCCCCTCTTCTGCTTTTCAACAGTGAAGGAAGAGGAGGAGGAGGAGGAGGAGGATGATATAAATACTAGGATTGCAAGGTGAGAGGGTGTTGAAGCTGTAAAAATTTTTTTCTAAATGTCATGGAGCACAAGAATGGGATCCATACATTAAAATTTAAATAGCAGGATAAAAAAAATCTAGTAGCTCTCACATTCTAGGATACAACCAAGTTCTAAATAATGGCCCACACAATGAATTCTATAAATTCAAAGGTAGGAAAGTTCATCCTGAGCTGTAAGGAGCCAGAGAAGGTTTCCTAGATCCTCGGCCTTGGAAGATTGAAGAATTTATATAAAAAGAGGCAAAGAAGACCCAGTACCTTGTATATATCCTTGTTTGCTGATTATAATTATTTGAAAAGAATGTTCCAGGAAGGGAGGAAGTCATAAACAAAGGACTAGATAAGGGGATGAGTAAGACTTTTTTGAGGGACAGTGATAAAAATAGTCTGGGTGAAGCCAGAGGATATTCATGAGGCAATAAAATTAGACATGGTAAAGTAGGTCCAGATTATGGGGGTCTTGAATGCCAGGCTTAGGAGTTTGGATTTAAGAAACAAATCAGAGCCATAAATAGGAATTTATTATGTCCAGGGTAAATTCAGTGGAGGGCTGGGGTAGAGTGAATGAGAACAATGAAGGACAATCTGTCTGAATATAATTGTGCTGGGTGAAAAAGTGGCCTGTGCCCCTGTGACATGGCCAATGATTCTTTTTCTCTCAATCTCCAGAGGAAAGCGATGGAAAGTTGGGAGAAGGCAGGGAAAGAAGGATGAGCGGAAGAAAAACCTTCATGCAAAAAGGCTGATGCCCTTGAAAGGAGTTCCACAGTAACAGGACCCTGGGGTGGTGGCCCAGGCCTGGGAAGAAGAGCAAGGATGATAAAGCCAATCACAAAGCATAGGGACAGAAGGCTTCCCCACATGTCAGTTCCCCGAGGTAAAACCTTGGTCACTCTGCCCTCCTCACAGTTCTGAGTCAACCACAGGATGAGCTAGGTTCTAGCCACCAATTCTATCATTTCCTAGCTTTGTAACCTCAGGCAGATCAATTCATCAGAAGGGGCCCTAGCTTTAGCATATGAAACATTTTATCAAATAGGAAAAATGCTTTTATTACTTAACTCACTGGACTTTTATGAGAATTAAAGAGGGTGTGTGTGTGTGTGTGTGTGTGTGTGTGTGTGTGTGTGTGCGCGCGCGCGTAATTTGGCAAACCCTAAAGTATTGCACAAATGTCAGGTGATCGTGTCCGGGTCCTGGTAAAACAAATGTAATACACTTTTTGTATACACTCTTAGCCTGTCCTTAATTATACTTAGGGACAAATACAAGGGGGATGGTGAGGGGAAGTGTCAGGGGAAAAAAGGACTGAAAATGATAGGCTGGAGCCAGAGCTGATTGGGTCTTGAATGCTAAACTTAGGAATGTTTTTAATTTGGCCAGTAATAGAAAGACTGTGAAGGTTTTGAGAAGGGGGGTGAGGATGGTTAGAGACAGGCATTAGAAAGATTATTTTGACAACTATATGAAAGATGAATGGGAGAGGTACAAGACTGGAGGCAGAAAGTCTTGTTAGGAAGCCATTATGTAGCTCAGGTGAGAGATGTTGAGGCTTAAACCAGGGTAGCAGTCCTATGAATGTTAAAGAGGTGACAGGGAGGAGATCAGAGTAGAATCTAATCCCCACTGGCTAATTGATTGAATACAGGGGAGGGGATATAGAGAGGGAAATATTAAGAGGAACCCCAAGGCCTAGTCTGTACAACTAAGAAGATGGTGGTAGCAGGAGAATCGATGAAGTAGGAAGGAAGGACCAATTATGAACTGGGATATGTTCATTTGAGTTGTCAGGGAAGCATCCAAATGAAACTATCCAATAAGCCGTTGGAGATATAGGACCAGGGCCCAGATGAAAGATATGCCAGTCTATGAGGGTAACAATTGAAGCAATAGGTGTTTATGAGATTTTCAGATGAAAAGGAGAGAGAAAGAGAGAGAGAACTTCAGGGTGGGAGACAGAACAGTGAAGGGATAAAGAAGGAATAGTGAAAGAAAGAGGGAGCAAATGAGAAACCGAGGGCAGAAATAATCAAGAGGGGGTGGTCAACCCCATCATAATTCCCCAAGAGGTAAAAAAAGATGAAGATGGAGGAATGATTATCTACTTCAGAATAATTTCATTGGACTGGTGGGAACAGGGACCTGATAAGTGAGTGGGTGATGAGGAAGTAGAGGAATTAAGTATTTTTTTCCTTTTTATAATAAGTATTACTAATGCCTTTTGTTTTCACATGGAAACTCCCTTCCCAGCCCCAAAAGAAAACCCTCTCATTTAATAAAGAAAATAGCAAAAAAAAAATTCCAATTCAACATAAGTTGAATTGTTTTATGACATAAGTTAAATAAGTCTTATTATATTGATATATATGTATAAAACAATATGTCCATTCAAGTAGACCCCCTTTTCTCTGTCAATAGCTAGCAGGCATAGTTCTTTATGTGATACATTCTTTCTGGAAATTTAGCAGAGAAAGAAGCAGGATGGGGTTGGTGACTTCAGCTTTACATACAAAGGACAACATATCTTCTGCACATTGTACCAAACATGGCAATCCCAGGTGGACAAAAAGGTATGGAGAAGCCAACATTTCCCCTCTCCCCCAACCTCAGGGAACACATCGGTTATAGGGATGAAAGGAACACAGATGTTTTAGTAAGTTTCTAAGCCTGGGAGTAAGGGTGGGTATTGTAGAGTGAAAAAAAGTTAGAGAATTTGGCATCAGCAGCAACACTTGTGAGACTTCTGAATCCTTATTCTTTCTAGTGAGGTATGAGGCCGGAACATCCCAGCTTCAGATCTACACGGGGGACCTTCATGGGAAGGAGAGCCAAGTGAGGCAGTATGGCTATGGCCACAGCTAAGTGGAAAGAACACTGGCTGTGGAGTCAGGAAACCAGGGATGACTTCGAGGCTCCCAACAATTATTGTTTACCTCTGAAAAAATTCCTTTCCTTTTCTGGGCCTTAGTTTCCTATTTATAATATGAGGGAGTTAGATTAGATGACCTCTGCAATCCCTTTTCAATTCTAATGGTCTGTGTTTCTATGGCTTATGAAACCTGCTCTGAAACATCAGGGAGAAGAAGGTTTTCACCTATACCCCCCTGGGGAAAAAGGATGAATTCAATCAAGCAGCCTAGAAAACATGAGTTTGGGGTTCAAATAACTCAGTTGTTTGGCCACCCCAACTTTGTTTTCATCCCCTTTGGTCTGAGTGTGTAGACACAGCCACAGGCACATAGCTGTCCCAAGAACTAGACCACTCAGCTTTAGAAGAATGGTGCTGTAATAAGCATGTCTTCCACAGTTCCTGAAATGATTACTTACAGTAATTCCCACGGGCCTGTGGCTGTACCATCAGCTGAAACAGTATTTGCAATGAACTGAGCAATTGTTCTGGAGAGAGCTCTCCACAGTGAGCAGATCATCACCTTTTTCTGACAAATGGACCTTATGTGCTTTATACTTTGGGGGTGTGGAAAGAGTTATAATTTCTTACCTATCATTTTATAGTTTGACTATAATGTTACATTGAAAGGGACCTCAGAGGCCATGTAGTTCAACCCCTTCATTTTACAGATAAGGAAACTGAGGCTCAGAGACAGGGAATGAACTGCCTAGATTTGGACTCACAACATACTGAACATTTGTTCTCGAGCAGGCCTCAAAACGTGGCCTACAGATGGATAATTGATGGATTGTGGTCTGGTCACCATCACCATATGTTTTTATAAAAACAACCATAGCTTCACAGAGTATTTTCTTCACAACAACCTAGTAACTCCTTCTGGTTGCTTACCCATCAGATCCACACAACCACCTCCTTTCAGCTATCTTTTTTAAATGCTATTTTCTCTAATTAGAATGTAAGCTCCTTGAGGTCAGGGACTATCTTTTTTTTTTTCTGCTTGTACTATATTTTTATTTCCAGCACTTAGCAGTGCCCAGAAAATGGTAAGGCATTGCTTAATAAATGCTTTCTTGCTCTCTCTCTCTCTCTCTCTCTTTCCTTTCTGTCTCTCTGTCTCTCTCTGTCTCTGCTCTCTATGTCTCTGTCTCTTTTTCTCTTTCCACTCTATCTCTCTGTGTCTCTCTGCATCTCTGTCTCTCTCTGTCTCTCTGCATCTCTGTCTCTCTCTGTCTCTGTCTCTCTCTTTCCTCTCTGTCTCTCTCTGTCTCTGTCTGTCTGTCTCTCTCTTTCCTCTCTGTCTCTCTCTGTCTCTGTGTCTCTCTGTCTCTCTGTCTCTCTCTTTCCTCTCTGTCTCTGTGTCTCTGTGTCTCTCTCTGTCTGTCTCTGTCTCTCTTTCTCTTTCCTCTCTGTCTCTCTCTGTGTCTCTCTCTCTGTGTCTCTCTCTGTCTCTGTCTCTCTCTTTCCTCTCTGTGTCTCTCTGTGTCTCTGTCTCTCTCTGTCTCTCTCTCTTTCTCTTTCCTCTCTGTCTCTCTCTGTGTCTCTCTCTGTCTCTGTCTCTCTGTCTCTGTTTCTGTCTCTGTCTCTCTTTCCTTTCTGTCTGTGTGTGTGTTTCTCTCTGTCTGTCTGTCTGTCTCTCTCTGTCCCTCTCTGTCTCTGTCTCCCTCTGTCTCTGTCTCTCTCTGTCTCTGTCTCTCTTTGCCTCTGTTTCTGTCTCTGTCTCTCTCTGTGTGTGTCTCTCAGTCTGTTTGTCTGTCTCTCTCTGTCTCTCTGTCTCTGTATCTCTCAGTCCTATCTATCCACCCATCTAGCTATCTAATGAGGGAGAACACAAGTATTACTCTCCCCATTTTACAGATGAGGAAATAGGCTCAGAGATGGTGAGAGAGAGATCAACATTCTCATGATATTCCTATGCGTTGCTTGAACATCTGGTATGCAGCTACTCAAAGGCTTTGTGATGTTGTCTGCATGGAATGTCCTGTTTGGAAACCCTCTCCAGTTACATAGACCTTATATATGCCTTAGTAGAAAAGTCCTCAAGGGGGTGGGAAGTCTTCCTATAGAGGAAAAGTATCCAGCCCAAGGTCACACAAGGGCATCTAGGTGACCCAGTGGATAGAGTGCAGGGCCTGGAGTCAGGAAGACTCATCTTCCTGAGTTCAAATCTGGTCTCAGACATTTACTAGCTGTGTGACCCTGGGCAAGTCACTTAATCCTGTTTGCCTCAGTTTCCCCATCTGTTAAATGAGTTCAAGAAGGAAATGGCAAACTACTCCAATATTTTTGCCGAGAAAACCCCATATAGGGTCAGAGAGTCAGACACAGCTGAAATGCAGGAACAACAGTCATACAGGTAGTAAGTATCAGAGACAGGATACTGAACCCATACTTTCCTGACTTCAAGTCGAGCATTCTCTCCACTGGTCTGTGCCACTTCTGTGAGTTTCTGGAATGAACAAGTAATTGTGGTTGGTATATGAAACATATTGGTACTTGCCTTATTGATGTATCAAGGATGGATGGTACAATGGATGGACTGCTGCGTCTAGAGTCCTGAGGTAACCCTGGTCCCTGCCAACTTCATTCTTGCTGAACCAAAGCCTCCCCACTTCCCCTCTGCTGGGAAGTAGTTAGAGCCTAGGGCTTCTTTCCTGGGAAATTGTCTTCTCTCCTGACTTTTTGATGCATTGGCCATTTTGCTGGGCCAACAGTGTTGGCCCAACTTCAATGTAAAAATGGGCATAAGAGAATAACAAAATAAAAAAGTATGTTGGAAAATAAGGTTCGGCATTAAGAAATAAAATTGACCCAAGATTTGTTGACTATTCAGAAGCCTCAAGCATCTTTCCCATAAAAGTCTTATTCAAGAAGAAAACTGGAAAAGTTTAGATGTGGCAAACAGTAAACAACACCACAAAAATGAAATAGATTCTGTCTTAACAGACAGGAAACAACTGATTACCAATGTGGAAATCTTTTCTGAATCAGCGTGTGTGTGTGTGTGTGTGTGTGTGTGTGTGTGTGTGTGTGTGTGTGCGGTCAGATTTGTTAGAACAGGGGACGAAATCGACACTGAATTAGAAGGATAAGGATGAATGGAAGACAAAGTGCATAATTAATTGAAATAGTGCCAACCTAACCTAGTGAAATAACTTGCTGATGAGACTCTTGTCCCATCTGCCTTCCCCAACCCGCCTTGGACCCCGTACAAGAGGCAGAGAAAAGATGGGAGTTATTTACAAGTGGTTTTAATTTCATATCTAAGTAAAGGAGACCTCCTTCCCATCCTCATTGTGGGTGTGTGCATGCATGCGTGTGTGTGTGTGTGTATGTGTGCTTTTAATTCAACAATATTGAAATAAAATATGATTCTGTTTTGTAATGACAAAAAAAAATGGCCCACAGTCCTGCATGACCCTTTCTGCTTCTGCAGTAATGATGGCAGAGTAATGAAAAACGGAGGAGGTGCTGGGAATCCCAGTTTTCCGACTGTCCATAAGCATTAATTTAACTGCCTGTATTCCAAATGTTAGATCCTTGCACATTGATCAATAAATCAACCTACTTTTGATGGAAATTCATCCATATCAATATCGACATTATCACTATAAATGAAAACAAAACACCAAGTTGTGACTAACTGAAGGGTGACTGACAGGTTCTCTTTGGAGAGGCAAGTAAAGGAAGGGTCAGAGTTGACTTCATTAGTCAACAACAACAGCAACTAAAACCATCTCATGGCACATGTGACCATCTCACTTTGTAAGGTTTGGGATAAGCACAAGCAAAAAGACCAGCATGAAGATAATCATAGTTAATATACCAAAATCTATTGCAGAAGACTAAAAGGAAGAGGTATCCTTCAAGTCAACAAAACCCACCCAACTAAGTCAACATATACCTGATTACCTGGCGATTTCAATGTAAAAGTGGGCGAAAGAGAGAATAACAAAATTTAAAAATGTTGAAAAATAAAGTTTAGGATTAAGAAACAAAATTGACCCAAGATGTGTTGACTATTAAATATTTCTCATAAATGTTTAATAAGAAAGAACTGGAACAGTTTGGATTTGGCAAACAGTAAACAACACCACAAAAATTAAACAGACTCTGTCTTAACAGATAGGAAACAACTGATTACCAATGGGGAAATCTTTTCCAAATCAGTGTGTGTGTGCGTGCATGTGCATGCGTGTCCCTGCATGTATGATCAGACTTGTTAGGACAAGGGGTGAAATCAACACCAAATTAGAAGGATAAGAATGAGCAGAAGGCAAAGCACATAATTAATTAAAATAGCTTCAACCTAATCTAGTTAAATAACTTATTGATGCTAGAAGAAAAGTTATTAATATGAATTATGATAATTTCCAATGGAAGCTTAACCAATGTAGAAGTCATCACAAAAAGACCCAGGGACCACTTCAGTTAACAAAGCCTTGATCTCTTTGTCAATTATAGATATCATAGGCAAATTCAGCCCTGATTTAGAATATAATCTCATTTCTGAAACCTTATGAAATAGATGATGGAAGGTCATGAAAAATATTGTCTCACAAAATAACAAAAAGGGACATCAAGGAAAGCTAGGCATGGTGATGCACACTTGTAGTTCCTGCTACTGGATGAGGCCAATGGTGACTGTGACTTGAGTTCACAACTTCCATGCTAAGGTAGGACAAAGGTTGATTGAGAAGCCAACATCAATAGGGTGAGCTCCAGAAGCAGAGGGACATCAGATTGCCCAAGGAGAGGCGAGTTTGCCCAGGACAGAAGAACAGAGCAGATCCAATCTTCCATACCAATTAGCATTCAGATCGGGCCAATGAGGCGCCACCCGGTGAAATAGTGGAATCAAGTAGGAAGAGGAAAAAAAAAAGGCAGACAAGTTTGAAGAAAATTTTATGTGTGGTCTGATCAAATTATCCCAAGAACTGGAGCCAACAAAACAGGCCAAAATGAAAGATATAACTATGTTTCTATAACAAACTATAGCCATCCCAGTTTTTTAGCCTCATATTGCGTGTCAGTGAATTATGGAACACTATAATCTCTGAAGCATCAAGGTTGTGTGTGGCCTAAAAAGAAACGGGGAGACTTCCAGTCAGTGTAAGTTGGCTGCAGTGTATGACCACCAATAACTTGCATATAAGAAGTGGCATAAGGGGGCAGCTAGGTGGCACAGTCAATAGAGCATGGGCCCTGGAGTCAGGAGGACCTGACTTCAAATCCAGCCTCAGGCACTTAACACTTACTAGCCATGTGACCTTAGGCAAGTCACTTAATCCCAATTGCCCTGCCCTTCCCCCTCCAAAAAGAAAAACAAAACAAAAGCAAATTGGGCAGCTAGGTGGCACAGTGAATGAAGCACCAGCCTTGCAGTCAGGAGGACCTGAGTTCAGATACGGCCTCAGAAACTAAATACACAAAAAAAACTAACCATGTGTCCTTGGGCAAGTCACTTAACCCCAATTTCCCTAACTTCTCCCCTCCAAAAAGCTAAAAACTCCTCAAAAAAACCCCAACAAAGAAGTGGCATAAAATACGTCATCTAGACAAGGTATGGTTAGAAAAGGAGGCAGGCTGATCACTTAGTAATACTAAGTGGGGGACAAAAGGATGGCAGCTTAATCCAGGGGTGGGGAACCTGCAGCCTTGAGGCCACATGTGCCCTTCTAGGTCCATGGGTGTGGCCTTTTGACCAAGTCCAAGTTTTACAGAACAAATCCTTTTATCAAGGGAATTTGTTCCGTGAAGTTTGAATTCATTTAAGGGGCCGCACTTCAGGACCTAGAGGGCCACCTGTGGTCGGCTGGTGGAGACTGCGGGTTCCCCACCCCTGGTTTAAGTGCTGCGCTGATATTCACAGAAGGAGAAGTTGACAAACATTGATTAAATGCCAACTATGGGTGCCAGACATACTAAGCGTTTTACAAACACTACCTCATTTTATCCTCACAACACCCCTGGGAGGCAGGTGTTACTGCTGTCATTCCCATTTCACACTTAAGGAAACTGAGGCAGACAGAGTTTAAGTAACTTGCCCAGCAAGGTCACACAGCCAGCAAGTGTCTGAGGCCGGATTCGAACTTGCATCGTCCTGACTCCAAACCCAGTGTTCTATCCACTGCTCTACCTCACTGTCTCTGTAAAGAAATCTAGAGGAAGTAGCCTGGAGCACAGCAGGTAGCAGCACCATGGACAAGAAGGAGGCAAGATGAAAGATGGTAGCTGGTGTGTACCCAGCTGGGAGTGTCCACATCAGGGAGAAGTTGGATATCTTGGAGCCTAAGTATTTCTGAGTTGGCAAGTGGGAAAGATGGAATAGGTGGTTCCTCCTGATATGAGCTAAGAGTAACGAATGTTTGAGAACTTTGTTCCAAATCAGCGTCCCAAGGGTTTGTTCAGTTCACGACATGCTTCTGCTACGGCACACTCTCACACCTGAGAATTTTCTCAGATATACCAGGAAGGCTAAGGTGCTTCTCTCTCTTCTCTTGGAGCCTTAGCTACACCTTTAACCCCCACCATATTACTTATACACACGTACATGTGTGTAACTTTATACCCACAGACGTTAACCACACATCCTCCTCTTGCTACCATAGTGATCACCACCTTCCACCCCAAAGGTGCTGGAGGTAAGGTGGGGTGAAGTGTCAGAAATGGGCAAAGGGGAGGAAGGAAGCCCAGAACATTGTGACCCACCAAGAGTAGCGCTAAGAGTTGATATCATGCCATTTATCTTTTGGCTTTAGATCTTATTGTTTTCTGTAACTGTTCACTTTTCTTGTCTCCCTCTAGCTAGAATGTAAATGTGTTCTATTCTCCACAGGTGGAGCCCGGAGCTGAGCATATTGGTACTCAATAAGCACTTGTTGATGGATTGATAGCCTTGTAACTCAGCAGTGCTCTAGATTAAAATTCAAACTTGCTTGGGAACTCAATGTTGAAATACACAGTTGTTCTACCCAGAGGGCTTGTGCAATGTTTAGAAGGCTCGTGGCAACATTCCTGGTCTTCAGAGGACAAATGTTGCTGAACCTCCCATTGCTTTATAGCCGCAGAATAACCCCAGGGAGATAGAATCTTTGCTTTGGCCTGGGTCAATGGGTGGCTGTGCCTAGTTCTGTTCAGTGAGTGAGCCCCTTGGCTCAATAACTTGGCTCTGGCAAAAGCAGAAGAAGCCCAGTAGCCTTAGGTTTTAGAAATGTGGGGGCAGAGTCAATGTGACACAATCTCACCACTAAGGCAGAGGAGTACAGAATGAACCCCTCTGCCCACTACTGGGGAGTACCATGACCAGTGGGGAGAGAATGTGACTTCAGGCTAACTGAAGAAGTCAACCAAGTGACTTCGGGCCCAAGCCCTGAAAGATCCTGTAATTTTGATTCCCAGGAGTGAAGGCTGGCTTTAAGTCCTACTTGGTTTTTTTGTTTGTTTTGTTTTGTTTTGTTTTTTAACTTTGAGAAAACGTAATGTGTTTTTCTGGAATTTATCAGGCCCTGAAGAAGGCTACTTCTCAGAAGCTAAATTCTCCTTCAGTGTTTTAGGAACCTGAGATTATCCCACCCACACGCAGAGCCTTGGAATTTGTGTTATGGGTCATATGATCTCAAGTATATTTTTTGTTCCTAGGAGAAACTTGAGAAGTTATCCAATAGATTTTTGGAACTGAATGTAAGTTCCTTGAGGGCAGAAACAATTTCATTTTTATCCTCAAATTGCCAGTGTGTTCTTCATTTTTGTTTGTTTTGGTCTGCAATTTCATCAGTGCAGGGAATTTCTGGTATAAAACTTCTTCTATCAATTCAGATCAGCAATTTACAGGTACCTTAAAGTCTTACAGCTGTCTGGGCATTGAGTAGTTAAGTGACTTACCTGTAGTCCCCCACCTGGTATGTGTCCAAGAATGGACACGAAACCAGGTTTTCCTGACTCTAGAAATGGCTGCCTATCCAGTACACTACGCTGCTATCTCTCCTTGCTCCACAGTAAGCATTTAATAAATGTCTGTAGATGTAAAAAAAGAGATGAGGCTCCAAAAACCTGGTTCCGTGTCATAGGTGAAGGCACATACAGGATCCTCCTTTTAATCAGGCCTCTTCCAGTAACGGTTCTGGGCTGTGTAAGGGGGGTGGTGGTGGTTATAAAATGAAATATTACAGTGGATGGGAGCCATTTGAAATTGATCTGGGCTCAAGTAGAACCCTCTGGCAATCCAAAATGGGGTCAGGGTCAACCGAGCCACTCAGGCTGAGATAATCAAGTGACTCTGATTTGTCCCGTCCCAAGATCTCATAAATGGGAAATCAATGTCACTGAGTCTGGGGACAGAATAACCTGGCTTGGTGTTTCTCCCAAGAACCTTCTTATCCCCAGAACATCCTGCCCGACCAGTTCTCTCAGCCCCTATGGCTGACCAAGTGCTTGGCAGTTCCTCATCAGTATATCACTGGGCCCTGTTTATTGATTTTTGAACCACCTTTTGGGGCCACCTCACTGTGCTGGCATTTTGTTTTGTTTTAAAGGAGTCAGAAAGGAGAGAAGTGATCAATTGCTTTATAAAGTGACCTCTCCAAGTATATCCATCTTTCCATCCCCGGTCTCTGACTAAGCCATCTAATCTTTTCATGCCAGATGCTCTTTATAGCCATTCTTGTTATCTCCCCGAGCAAATATACATCTCCCCCCTTTTTTCATCCAGGATTTCATCTTTTATTTAGAATCATAGATTTACAGCTGAACGGGATGTTAGAAAGTCCTCTCGTTTTGCAGATAAGAAAGCTTAACCCTAAGTGACTTGTCTAAGATCATAAAGGTAGTAAATGGCACTGGAGAGATTGGAACCCAAGCCCTTTGACTTCAGTCAATAGTCTTTCCCTTGTATTGTCCTGCCTCCCTGTGTGCTGCTCCTTTCCTTTGCATAGGCCACTAGATTCACATTTACATCAAGATGGGATGGAACTTCCAAACTCCCTCTGATTTTATGCACCAGGACCTAGTCACGGATTTAATGCTGACAGAGTACTTAGAGGTGATTTAATCCTGTCCCCTCATCTCACAGATAAGGAAACTGAAGTTCAGGGAGGGAAGGACTTGTCTAAGACCCCACAGTCCTCTCCCCTCTTTTCGGCTTCCTTTTGTGTGTTGTCTTGCCCAAATAGATTGTAAGATCCTTGAGGGTAGATACTGTTCTTTGTATTTGCACCCCCAGAACTTAGCACTATGCTGGGTGCGTAGTAGGTGAGGTGACTCCAAATCTACTGTTCACTCTGGTGCTGTTCACTCTAAAACACTCATGTTTGACCCTGCAATCCCTGTAAACTATCTTCTGATTTTTCTCTTTCACAGCCAGGGCTGCCTCCTTTTCCATACTTTCTCACTCTCTTCTCAATTGTTCATGATCTGGCTTCTAACCCCATCACTCAAATCAGACCGTTTTCTCCAAAATTACCAAACATTTATCTCTCTCTGCCTTCCTATTTCTCTCTCTCTCTCTCTCTCTCCCTTCCTCCCTCCCTCACATACTTTAACATTCATTTTTAAAAATTTTAAGTGCCCAATTCTCTCTTCCTCCAACTCCTCCCTCACCTACTGAGTAGGCAAGCAATATGATATTCATTTTACATGTGAAGTACTACAAAACATATTTCCATATTGACCATGTGGCAAAAAGAAAAAAAGCAAGAAAAACAAAGGAAGTGAAAAAAGTATGCTTCAGTTTGCACTAACAGTTCATCAGTTCCCTGGATGTAGCATTTTTCATCATGAGACCTTTGGAACTATCTTGGATCATTGTAATAATCAAAGTAGCTATGTGTTTCACAGTTGATCATTGCTACAATGTGTATAATGTTCTCGTGGTTCTGTTCTCTTCACTCTGTATCAGTTCATACAAGTCTTCCCAGGTTTTTCTGAAACCATCCCTCTCATCTTTTCTTATAGCACTATAATATGCCATCATAATCATATGCCATTCCCCAATTGATGAGCACCTCCTCAGTTTCCAATTATTTGCCACCACAAGAAGAGTTGTCATAAATATTTTCATATATACAGGTCCTTTTCCTTTTTATTTGTTCTCTTTGGGATCGAAAGATTTCTTAACTATTGAATCCAGTCTTCTGGATGCTTTCTGCTCCCTTGACTTTAGTGACACTTTCTCTCTCTCTCTGTCCCCCCCTTTCTCTCTCCCCTCCTCCTCCTCCTCCAACTTGATTTCTTTAATAATGATAATAATAATAATAATAATAATAACTGGAATTTACATAGCACTTTTCATTTGCAAAGTGTTTTATATACATGATATCAATTAGTCAATCAGTCTACTAGCCTAAACTATGTCTTCTTCCAAGGCTCTATATTCACTCTATATTCTCTCCCTTGGAGATCTTGCTAGCTTCTATGAGCTCGATTATTATCTCTATGTAGACGATGTGCAAATCACATCCCTAATATCTATAAGGTTCTGGTGAGCAAAGATATAAAGTATGAACATTTCTAGGGCCAGTGGGTTGGCATCCTCAGATGCTCCCATTTCTATAAAACTGGATTGAATTAGGCAGCTTCCAGGCAAAGAGCCACCTCTAGAGGGCTGGGCTCAGCTCTGGTCCTAATTCTGGTGTTCTCTGTGGTTCTTTCCAGAAAGAGTAGAGGAGGGGTATGAAATCATCTCAAAGGTCCCTTCTGTCTCTAACTCTGTGATCTTTCTTCTAAGCTCTAACATTACATGATCCCTTAAAACTGAAGGCTAGACTCTCCATAGTCTGGTTCTCAGTCTTATAATTCAACTGAAAGTGCTCTCTCCAAGGTTACCAATGATCTCTCAATCACCAAATCTAACGGCCTTTTCTTGACCCTCATCCTTTGACACTGTTGATTACTTGTCTTCTGCTGGATGCTCTCTTCTCTCTAGGTTTTCAGGATACCGATCTCTCCTCCCTCTCTCCCTACCTATCTGACCACTCCTTCTCAGTCTGCTTTGCTTTATCTTCATCCAGGTCACATTGGCTAGCCATGGGGTTCACACAGGCACTCTCTGTCCTGGCACTTCTTCTCCCCCTATATTATTTCACCTGGTGATCTTATCAGTTCCCATAGATTCAATTATCTTCATACTAATGATCTTCAAATATACTTATCTAGCCTGTCTCATACCTCTAATTGCCTTTTAGACATCTCAAACCAGATGTCCTGTACAGATCTTAAACTCAACAAATGTCAAAAACGGAACTTATCTTTCCTTCCAAAGCCTCCCTTCTTGTTAACTTCCCTATCATTGTCAAGGCCAGCACCATCCTTCCTGTCTCTCAGGCTCACAACCTGGATGTCATCTTCAGCTCCTCACTCTCTCTCACCCCCTCCCCCAAGTTCAATCAGTTGCTAAAGTCTGTTAATTTTACTTTTACATTCTCTCTCAAATATGCCCCCTTCTCTCCTCTAATACTGCCTAATGCAGGTCCTCATTTCTTCATGCCTAGACTTTTGCAATAGTTTGCTGATTGGTCTGACAGTCACAAGCCTCCCCCATTCCTGTCTATCCTTCACTCAACCATCAAGGTGATTTTCCTGAGGTACAGGCTTATCATGTCACCATCCTACTCAATAAACTCTAGGGCTCTCTATCACCTCCTGGATCAAATATAAAATCCCATTTGATGTTCAAAGCCCATAATAATCTATCTCCACCCCAACCTTTCTCCACATGTTCTTTGATCCAGTGACAATAGCTTTCCTTCTGTTCTTCAAACAGGATACTCTATTCCCTGGACTCCAGACATGTTCACTGGCTGTCCCTCAAGCATGGAATGCTCTCTTTGCTCATCTCCACCTCTAGGCTTCCTTCAAGTCCCAGTAAAGAGGAATGCAATGTAAAATAATTCAAAAAATTTCTTTTGGGGAGTTTTAATAGATTAATTCTGTTTCAGCATGGTGCACAAATGCCAAACTCACAACACTGTCTACCCCCACCAAGTACAATGCCTGAAAAGTTAAGCAGGTATAAGAGATTGATTGCAAATGCAACCTGTAACTTTGTATGAGCAGTTTACCCTTGCTAAAAGCAGGGCAAGTTGTGCTTTAACAGTCAGTACTACATTATCTATGTATTTGATCTGAAGTCTTCACTTGCATAATTGTCATTATCTATTTTTGGAAGGATTCTGCTTTGTTCACAGTGCTTCATGTCCCAAACATCTTTGAAAGAAATGAATGCTGGTGTAAATTCAAGAATCACCTCTCATTACAGCTTTAGTATATAAATCAAGATTTCAGGTGCTGGATTTCCTTAAAGGGAGATATGTTGGACTGAATCTCTGCCTATATCTAAGACTTAGATGAATTTTTATGTCCCTGGAACAAAGCTGAGTTCTACTGCTGATGCCATCTTGATAAATGTCACCATATCCCAGTTTTCATCTATTAAACAGATTGTAAGTAGGGTCTTACCCCAGAGGATCAGTGTTTACAAACGCATCATTTACAAACATCTTCAGCACCACCATCTTTTTGAACTTACATACCAAGTACAGGTTCAAGATTCATGCTCATTCGATTAATACGTATGTGTATGTTATATGTAATGTGCTCATCATCTCCCAGTATTTTTAGACAATAAGATAAACATCAAAGGCAGTTGGAAACCGAGGGCATGTCCATCAATTGAGGAATGTGTGAACAAGTTATGGTATGAATGGGATGGAAGATTATTGTGCTGTAAAAAAATGATAAGGAGGATGGTTTCTGAAAAACTTGGGTAGTCTTGTATGAATTGGACAGTAATGTGCTGGTAAATGTTGTAATGTGAAGCATTCCAAGGTTCAGATTACCAGCATAACAAACCCCATTTATTCAGGAAACATTCACAGAACAGAGAAAGTCAAAATACAGTGTAACTTGTTCCTTTAGCAAGTAAGTTCTCAATTCAATCCAGGTACTACTCCACCCCTAGACAGTACATTCATTTAGCCAGTCAAAA
>CM053582.1:241239120-241256014 GCA_028627135.1 Pseudochirops cupreus
CTCATTGAATTTGGCTTAGGGAAGGAATGGCATAAACTCTAAACTGGGTATCTTGCCACGCAGGAGAGTAGGGGGGATGAGGATGAGAGGTAGAATGTCAGAGGGGAGGGGAGGGGGGAGGGTTGTTAGAAGCACACACTTCTGTAAAGGGACAGGGACAAAGTAGAGAATAGAACAAGGGGAGGGTGGGATAGGAAGGAGGGAAATAAAGTCAATCTTTCACAGTATGTCCATTGTGGAGATGTTCTGCATAATACACAATTATTATTAATTACATGCAACTGGAAATTAAGATATACAGGCACTGGGATAGGGAGATCCATCTTGCCATACCAGAAAGCCAGAGGGGCGATGGGGGAGGACATAGGAGAGAACAGATTGGGAGAGGGGGTATACAGTGGGATCGCTGTTTTGGAGTGGTGGGTAGAGGAAAGATGGGGAGAAAATTTGTAACTCAAAATCTCGTGGAAATGAATGATGTAAATTAAAATAAATAAAAGTTAAAAAAAAAAGATCCCAGGTTTCTCCCTTCTTTTTCTCTTCATCCCCTTCCCTTACAAAGCCCAGTCCTTAGAATCCAATGCTGCACAGGGAAGAAACATAACAAGAGTTGTTTTGTAGGTTGTTTTGTTTAGGAACCCCACCAGAATAAACAAATGACACTGTAGAATCAACAGTGGGCCTATTATAGCTAATCCAGACAGCTTCAAGACTTACTGACATTTCCAGCTGCTTTCAAAAGGAATGGATATTAACCCCTTTCCCCCCTCCAAGGATTCTCTTATGAAACAATTCAGAGGTTCACTGCTTCTTGGCTTCCTTATGAAGCAGGAGAAAAATAAAATTAGCACAGCAGCCAGATGCTTATTTGAGGTTGTGGAAGATAGCCAGGAAGAGTGGTAGTCATTTATTGCACGGGAATGGCCCTCGGATAGGCCACACCAGCCCATGGGGAGTAGCAAAGCTGTCTCCTCTGGGATACAGTGGATAAGGCATGAGGCTTAGGGCAAGAACACACCCTTGGCTTCCATGAAACATTATGTAATTGATAAAAACTAGTAAAAATATTTTTTCTGTTTCTTTTCACCCTTACCTTGGCTCATCAGAAATGACGATCCACCTTGAAAAAGACTGAAAATGGATTTAGAAGTTTCATTTAATCAGTCACCATACAAGTCAGAAAATTCTGGTGTAAACATTTCATAAAAGATTTATTGGAGTGCAGTCACAAATTATAGTTCTTGTTCCAGTGTACAAATATGCCTCAGTGTCTCTAATACAGTTCAAGAAAAAAATTCTAATCGTGGTAATACAAAGTGAAGGGTGCACTTGAGATTTAAAAAACAATAAATTACACTTTGAGAGCTACTACCAAGCTTTATACATATAAAAAGTAAACATAAAATAGTAAGTTCTGATGACAGTTTAACATGTCAAGGGAAGATAAAAAGGACAGGGAAATCAGTCCATTTGGGAAAACCTGGCTATGACAAAGGAAAATGACAAGGAACATGGATTAGGGACTCGTAAACTATGTTTTCTTTTCTTGAGGGTTCCACTACTGGGGAAGAATTCAACTCTGCTATCTGTCTACATGGCAAGTTCCACCACTGCTCAGCAGGCAACCAGTCAGGCTTTTGTAGGGAAGGAAGAGTCAGAGTTGCTGAGCATATCACTAATCATGCAAGAACCAGTGTTTCAAATTCCAAAGGAGTACAGGGAAAAGAGGAATGCTGCTTTAATAAATGTGTATCTTTCCATCTGCTGGCATCTGGATGCCCAGTATCTCAAAAGATCTAGGTAAGGCTGAACAGGGACAATGAGACCAGAGGAACTCAAAGAATTTTAAAGCTTGAAAGGCTCTTGAATATCATTCAATCTTGCTCCTTTATTTTACAGACAAGGAAACTAAGGCCCAATGAGGTTAAGGGTATTAATTGCCTAAGGACACCCCGATAGTTGGTGGCAAAAGTGCTGACCATAATTTGAGTTACTTTGATATGTAATTATAATATTCTTTGCATTACATTACACTACCAACTCCTTCAAGAACAGCTCTCCACTCCTTTCTAAAGAGAAGTAGTATCTTGGTTTTGTTTTTGTAGGTCTCTTGCTTATACACATTAGATTTTTGTATCTATCAAAGCAAGAGCCAATCAAGAGCTCCTTCATAACAAGATCATGACAAGGGGGATGAGGATGGAGGCCCCTAGCCGGAATTGAGAAATACATGGGATGAGAGCTCTGAGTGCAAGGAGCAGCTTTAGCCTTTTTCTACTTGGTTAATCACGATAATTAGGTCACAGGAAAGGGAAAAGGAATCAGGATAACGGTAGAGATGCACTCCCAAAAGGACAGTATGCTTCAAGAAAGTAACACCTATAATCCTGCGAAAACCATCTAAAATTTTGGAAAAGGGCCTCATGGAAAAAGCAATGTACGGATTCACCTAACCAACTGTTTGCGTTCCCAATAAGATGGCACTGTACAAATATCGTGCCTTCCTTTGTTTATGAAGGTTAAACTAATTACCCATCACTGATAAGGCATATGTTTTGAGTTGCTTTGAGATGGTGAACAGAGCACACATAACAGAAACCTACAAATCTCATTTTAAAGCACTAATCTCTCCCCTTCCTCCAGCTGTTAAAAAGAATGAAAGTGGAGACACCAACTTTAGTAGAGCAACCAAGGACCCACAGTAAAGAGGTATACTAGGACTGTACATATACAAACTACAAAAGAATTAACAAGGGAGATGCAATAGAAACAAAGCCAACCAGTCATACATACAGGATAATCAGGCCCCTGGATAAAAGCCTTTAACTCCCATATTAGAGACTCTCTGGACAAATGGGAGAGCCATTTGCAACCATCATCAAGATGGCACAGAGGCCTCTAACAGTGATGGAAAACTCCCAACAATCTCAAGAGTGGCTGGAGTTTTCTCTGTGCCAACAGCAGGGCAGCTGAAAAATTCTTAACTTGACAATGATAATTTTATTCTTCAGAAGGCAGGGAGGAACTCCCATTTTGGATCTAATTTTAACCAACAAGGAAAACATTATTACTGAATTAGAAATGAAAAGAATCTTGGAAGGAAGTAACCTCTTTTATCTTCTAGTTCTTGATCAAGGATAGAAAACCTGTCAGTCTGATATACACCGGAGCGCACAGCTTAACCTTTCGGGTGTAAGGGACCCCTTCTGGCAGTCTGATCAAACCTATGTACCCTTTCTCAGAATGTTTTTAAATGTATAGGATTACAAAAGAAACTAATTATACTGAAATACAGTTATCAAGACATTTTAAACAATTCATGGACTGCAATTCCTTCTTCCTTCACCCTCCCCCCATTAAAAACATTTGCCTTACATTTGGGGAAAGAGATCAGAGAAAGTACAGGGAAGTCCTGAGGCAAACAATTCTACAGAGGAAATCTGCTTAAAATGAATGAGAAATTTTCATGAATGAAATTCTAACTACACATATGATTCTGATGAGGAAGAAAAGTAGGAGCTGTCTAAGGATACCAGTATGAAGACATAAGAAAAACACGGAACAATTTAGATTGTTAGAGACCTGAAAATTCCTTTTCAAATATCCTATTAATGTAACGGAATATTACTGTGCTCTAGGAAATGACAAGAAGATAGATTCAGAGAACCCTGAGAAGACTTGTATCAAATGATGCTGATAAAAAGTGTAGCACACAAAACAGCAATTTATATGATTTAAAAAAATGTAAAGAAGGACAGCTTTTAAAGACTCTGGATCTCTTAACAATGTATTGATCAATCCTGACTCCAGAAGACTAATAAGGGAGCATGGTTCCCACCTCCTAGCTGAGGTGCAGAATGGAACATACATTTTCAGACAGGCCAATGTGTGAATTTGTTTTGCCTGATTATATGTGTTTGTTACACAGAAGGGGTTTAAACTTTTTTTAAAATTGTGAACTCATACAGTCACCAATATGATCATTTCCATATACAAAAAATAAAAAAAATAACATCAAAAACCACAAACATCAATTATGTACAGCTTAAATTTTTTAAACATATATAATGAATTAACATAGTAATTACAGTACTACCTGTTTCACTGTGTCTGTTTCTGAACTTTCTTATGTGTTTCATTAACTTTTTTTCTCCTTTGTCATAACTACTACAACCCCTTTGCAAATAATTCTTCCCCACCCCAAGATGAACTAAATGCTTTCCCTCCTAGTGGGAGAAAGGGGTGGGAATGGGGATGGAGGGCAGTAACAGTGATACAAAAAAAAAGAATATCAACGACACATTAAAATACAGAGAAGACAGAAGGAATTTCAGGAGATACCAACAAGCAGGGCAGCAATGGTAAAATCATATTAAATTTAATATGTGCTTTAAAAAAAAGCCTGTAGACTCAAAATTTCATATACAATCTTTTAAAATTTTCTTTGTATATGGAAATGTTTATGTCATGTTAATTTTAAAAAAAGACATAAAAGACAGCAGTGAGGGCAGATACGAGAATGATCACAAGAATGGAAAGCTACTAAAAAAAACCCCAAAGTATCAGCAGTGTGAGGTTTAGAATGACCCAAGGCTGACAAAGAATGCCAAGATTTATTTTAAAAGGGGTTTTTTTAATCTATGTGGGAGCAATAGGAAGATTCGGGCCAGTGCAACAATAATGGATGAAGAAAGAACAATGAGTCATTTAATTTTTTTTTTCCCTAAAGAGAATATCCTTTTGCTAGCAAAGGATAAAATGCTTAGCAGGATAGGGGAATATCCAGGATAAGTGATGACAGAGTAAGAGAGCATCAAGCTATCCTCAGTGAGTTTGGAAAACAAGCCTCAAAGGAATCACTTCCCAGGGATATCCTTTCGGCCAGCTGAAAACTGGCTGCTGTGGTTGCTGAGATGTTCTCAGTGATCTCTGAAAAATCGTGAATGGGTAAAATGCCAGGATAGGATGCTGACAGATATCCCGTCCTTCATAAAAGGAGAGAGTTTTAAAACTTGAAATTGGGCTGTGGACCTTACATTTGGGGAAAGAGATCAGAGAAAGTACAGGGAAGTCCTGAGGCAAACAATTCTATAGAGGAAATCTGCTTAAAATGAATGAGAAATTTTCATGAATGAAATTCTAACTACACATATGATTCTGATGAGGAAGGAAAGTAGGAGCTGTCTAAGGATACCAGTATGAAGACATAAGAAAATCATGGAACAATGTCCATGGAACAATTAGTCCAGAAGACTAAACGCTAAGATGTAATATATAAAAGAGAAAGTTTCTAGGACTTAAAAGGGAAGGCAGTGGAAGGAAGGAAGGAAGGAAATATTTATTAAGTGCCTGCTGGGTGCCAGGCACTGTGCTAAATGCTTTACAAATATCTTATTTGATCCTCACAGCCATGAGGGTGCCATCATTAACTCCATTTTAAAACTGAGGACACTGGAGCAGACAGAGACCAAGTGACCTGGCCAGGGTCACATAGCTAGAAACCATCTGAGGTTAAATTTAAGGAGTGTCTATTTCTGAACTATATTTTATATTTTCTTCTGCATATAAATGTGTCATTACCTTTTTTTCCTTTGCCATTAACTATTACAATCCCCTTCCCCATATAATTCTTCCCTGTCCTAAACAAAGCCTTATTGGGGGTGGGGGCACTAGTAATAGTGATGACGCAAGAAGGAAAGAACATCAACGAAACACTAAAATACAGAGGGCTCAAAACACTGAATGTACAGAGCACAGAATGTGGAAGGTACAACTAAAGTGTTCATACAAAAAGTATCTTCAGGTTTCAGTAGACTACAAGCTCTGTCTGACTCAACAGTGTGTAAAGCTGCTTAAAATTTTTAAAAGCCCAGAGTTTTAAGAAGCATTGTGCAACACCTAAGTTGACCAGAAAGGAAAATGACAAATTCTGGAAGGGATGTGGACAAAGTAGGGACACTAATGCACTGCTGGAGAAGCTGTGTTCTAGTCCAATCATTCTGGAGAGCAATTTGGAATTATGTCCAAAGAGCTCTAAAAACCTTTGACCCAGCAACACCACTCCTCAGTCTGCATCCCAATGAGATCAAAGAAAACAGGAAAGGACCTGTATGTACAAAAATATTTATAACTGCTGCTTTTATGGCAAAGAATTATAAATGGAGGGGATGCCTATCAAGAACAAGCTATGGTATATGAATGTGTTAGAATTCTATGGTGCCATAAGAAATGGTGAGGAGAATGGTTTCAGAAAAACCTGAGATGATTTATATGAACTGATACAAAGTGAAGCGAGCAGAACCAGGAGAACAATATACACAGTATAGCAATCCTATAGAGAATCAAATGTGAAAGTCTTAGGAACTCTGATAAATACCATGACCAACAGTGATAAAACATGCTACCCAACTCCAGACAGAGCTAACTAATGGATTCAGTATGCAGACTGAAGCCTATTTTTCCCCTCTTTTTCTTTTTTGGACATGGCTAATGCAAGAATTTGTTTTATTTGACTATACATATTTGTAATGGGTTTTGTTTTTCTTACCTTCTCAGTGCATGGGGATGGGGAGAAAAGTGTGAGAGAATCTGAAACTGAAAATAAAAAATGAATTAAAAAAGAAAAAAGTTAAATGTAATGATGTGGCTTTAAGAAGCACAGTGCAAGGAAGGTCATAGTCCCAGTACACTGTGTCAGACCAAGAATCAAGGATTATACTGAGTTCCAGGTGACATTTTAGGACTAGTGACAGTGACAGATCCAGGAGGATAGTGACTAGAGGACGGGAGACCATGCTATAAAAGGATCATTTGAAGAAACTATTGTATGTTCACTCTGGAGTATAAAAAATTTAGGGGAGTCAAGGAGATATTGTTTAGTCATTTCAGTGGTGACTGACTCCTCATGACCCCATTTGGGGTTTTCACGGCTGATACTGAAGTGTTTTGCAATTTCCTTCTCCAACTCACTTTACAGGTGGGAAAAATAAGGAAAACAGGGTTAAGTGACTTGCCCAAGGTCACACAGCTAGCACATCTCTGAGCACACATTTAAACTTAACTCTTCCTGACTCCAGGCCTGGACCTCTATTTACCAGCAATCCAGTCGCCCCCATCAAGCAGATAAAGGACTTTCAAATGGAAAAGTAAAATGGATAGTAATTCCAGATAGGAAAATTCCAGTTCCACAAAATGGGGGGAGGGGGACACTTAAAGCTATCTAAAATGGAATGGGGTTCCTTAGGAGGTAGTTGAATTCCTCTTATTGGAGGCCTTTGAACACAAGCTAGCTTCTGTCTGAAGATCACTTGTTGAAACTATTTTAAAAGAGATTCCTATTCAATCGTGTGTTGGAGTAGGTACTCAGACAGCAGGGTGGTACAATGGAATGAGCAATGGATTTGGAGTCAGAGGACATAGGTTTAAATATGCTGGTCATGTTACTTATTCCCTGTGTGACCTTGGGCAAGTGACTCAGCCTCTGGGAGCTGTAGTTTTTTTATTTGTAAAATAAGCAAGTTAAGACTATTTGCCTTTGAGGTCCCTGACAAACCAGATTCTGTGAAATGCACTCCTCAGGAACAATTTGAAATAAGAAATGTGGGAAATAGATTTCCTCAAATTATACAGGTTATGTCACATTTTAAGATTCCTGAAAAATGAATCAAGATGCACACATTTTCTTATCTTTGTACCTAATGGGTTAACAAGCAAAACGCAAAAGCTAGATCTGCCAGCTGGAACCTGTGGAGGACCCAGCTTGCCTACCATTTTTGCTGACCTCAGCCTGTTATCATTGCTGTAAATTACATCCAAGTGGCCTTCCAATTCAAGAATGTGAACAGCTTTCTAAGCTAAGCTAGGATAATCAAACAAACTACTGCCCTGGCTCTTCTCTTCCTCTGAATATGAAAACATATCCTCATTATATCTGATTCAAATTCATTAAAAACTCCATCAATCCTTCTTTTTAGAGATCTTAGGGAACCTCATCTTGCTACAGAAACCTTAATCAATTATTTCGGACTGATACTCGGACATGATGATAAGAATTTGGGGGGGGTGAAGGAGGAATCTAGTAGCCTGACCAGAAATTAAGCTACTTGTTTAAAAATATTACTGGCCTGTCTTCCCTTGCAAATACTCTCCTCTTACTCCTTTTACCTCATGCCATTTTATTCTACAATCTTAAATTTTAGATACATCCACAGAACCTTCAAAGTTACATAATTAGAGTCCTTCCTTTCAGGCCACCTACAACACATAGTCCTCATTTATCATGCCTAAGAGACAATGACTTTTCTCATTCCCAGTCTCTTCCATCAACACAGGCCTTCAACAACTGAACCTATACTGTCAAGAGCTAGAGGCATAATGAGTCACTATTTAAAGTGTACACAAATAAACAAGAGCAATAATGCCAAAGGTCCTGGTAGTAGTAGCAGCTGTAATCTCTCTCCCCACCTAACTATTCCCATAAATATTAAGTGCCTAATATATGTAAAGCATTATAAATTCACCTGCCAAGTCTAATACTTCCTAAGGAATGCAAATCTCTGTATTTAAGTACTACACAATGAGATGCAAAAAATTTTTTAAAAACTATTGTCAAATCTCTCGATACTTTAGAAAGCCTCTATCTTGACTGGGTAAGAATATGTGAAAATGAAAATATAAAGGTTAGATGATTTTCTCCCAGCTATACTGCTCCTGTGTTTTCATGCATCATCTAGAATAAGCTATTTTAGTAAGACTGATATATAGATTGTGTTATATAACTTGCTGTGTGACCTAAAGCAAGTCATAGCAGCATTCTGGCTTTAGTTTTCTAGTCTGTAAACCAAAAGGACTGAATGAGCTCTAAGGCCCCTTTCAGCTGTAATGTTCTATGATTCTATGGATGGAAAATATAGGTTATTTAACACATACCAGCAACTTTAAAAGTACTGTAAGTCTATGCCCAAATTGCTGTTCCAGCACCTCCAGAATTAATCATGAATGCCACTGAAAATGTGAGTGTTTGCCCAATTCAATATTCCCCAGGCTAAATCCAGATTCCACAGTGTGGCACCTACTTTCTGGAAACCCTCTAAATAAACTTGATGACTAGTCAGCAAATTTATCCTTAAGCCAAGATGGTTGCTCTAGCAAAGCCACTTACAACACTTACGATGTTACTTACAAAAGAGTCGGTAAGAGAAGTGGTCAATGGAAAGTGCCAGATTTTCCCTAAACAAAGGCAATACTTTGTGCGGTTGAAGACGAGTCCTAACCTATTCCGCCAGGTGCTACTGTCTATTTGCACACCCTGCCGGTAGAAGAGAGCACTTTAAATCAAAGTATTAAATGTTCTTTTAGGATGAATGGTACAAACCAAGGCTAGCACAAAAGCCCTATGCAGAATATTTTAGCGTAGCAATTGAAAAGGAAACTTCTAGAGTTACAGATTCAAATACCAACAATCACTACAAAATTCAAGGGGGTGGCAACTATTTCCCTAAGACTGTTTCCAGTTCTTCCACACTCCTTTCTCCCCACTTCCTTGCCCAGTCCACGTGTGATTGTTCTGGGAAGGCCCCAGAGGGCCTTCATTTTAAAGTGAATGAGCCCTGCCAGCTCTTAGGAAGCCTACACCCCAAGCAGTTGGGCATGAAGAGTCCCTAAGTGATTTAAAACTTGGGTTTTTTGGCTCACATGCCTGCTTGAAATAGGTTTTCTTCTTTAGTCTGCTCTGTATAGACAACTGAGAGTGCCGGAATCTTAGAAAAGCCTAACAGTAAGAATGACAAATTCTCACTAATAAAACGTCAGTTACATTCCTAGACTTGCAGTTCTTTCTAGACAGGGCTTAGAATATAGCAGGTGCTCACATAGTAATTCAGGTAATCACCAATATTCAACAATTTACAAAAGAAAGGCCTTTCATGCAAAGTAGACCTCAAATTTCTAGCTCCCAGCCCACATTCCAGTATTCTTCTCAAAGAAGACAAACTCTGATTTTATTCAGTTTATGCTAAAACAGACCCAGACCCAAAAAGGGGCATAGATGGATTTGTGACATAATTGTCCTCTCAGAGAGGTAGTCACACTTCTCCTTATTTCCCTGAGTTTGAGACAGCAAGCGCTCACCATCAGTTCTCCAAAAGCAGCAATTATGGGTAAAATAATCCGTAAATTAGTCTGGTCTCTATTCTTCTCCTAGGGCCGGTCAGGACACCATTAGGGTAGAAGCTGTGACCTTTCACAATTCTGCCCTACATCTGGAGAGTGTTGCTCTACCAGACAACAGTGACAACAACAGTTTTAATGATTCATTCTCCAATACTATACCAAAAAAGATGAAGCAATTCACTACCTAGCCTCAAACTGAATGAAGGAGGATAGATGGCATGATCAAAGTGGCTGGTGGGTTAGATTGGAGTGGGGGAAAATACTTTCTTAACCTGAAAGTATTTCCAGATCCCTTCCTTCTTAGACAAGCTGCTTGTTAGATAAATACATTCCTATAAAACAATATTCACAGGTACAAGAAATGTCTGAACCAAGCTCTCTGGATAGACACTAACCTATATAGCCACAGAAAACAACAGCTAATGCCAAGCAAAAAACAGATCTTGCTTATTGTCCTCTATGTTAAAATCTGTATAGTTCTTGTGAAGAAAGAGGGCTACGTGGACCAGCAACTGTTCTATAGCCATCTGTAAGTCTGCTCTACCCCCTAAACACAAACTAGGATATTGGGTCAGGCAACTTGGTAGGAAAAATAAGACAGTGAGGTGATTTGGGAACCTTCAAAGTCACCTAACAGGCGTCCTTCTGTCCTGTCTACCCATAATACAGAACACCCATCGATGCCTCCAAGCTCCTGATCTAGTTGCTCTAACTTTTCCAGTTACTTCACAGAGGAGGTCAATGGCCCTGAAGAACATACAAGTTAAAAAGGATACTTAGAATGAAGAAAAGAAAGGAGAAAGAAAGCCATAAGACTCAGAAAGTTTGCCCAATATCAAAGCTCAGCTGGGTTTTGTGAAGTCCCGGTTACTCGTCACAACCAGCAGAGGGCGCATGAGTCCTCACTCTTTCCCTTCAGTCCCAAGGCTGGCAATTCCATGCTGGGGGTACCACCAAGAACATCTCCCCAGGGCAAGTCTCAGAAGTTACAGAGAGAGAACAAAAGTGTCCGTGTGGGGAGACGCGTCTGCACGCTGGGCCTTGTCGGGAGAGACAGCGACCATAGCTTTTTTGCTTTCTTTGGAGAAGCTGGGTCTGAAGGGAGCGTTTGACTTGTCGGGGACCCACGAGGGAGAGCTGAGCTTGCTGGGTCCCCGGAGACGCACGGCAGGGTTTACAGCCGAGGTGTGGTTCTGTGGTTCCAGGACGGTGTTCCGGGCAGGGCCGAGCATCCCAGCGACGGGGAGCGGGCGAGCACCGCTCAAGCTCACAGCTCTGTCGTGAGCAAGCATTTGCGCTGCTTCCTCAAGGCTTCTTCAGCCAGGGCCGGGACAGAGCTGAAAAGAGAAGACAGGGCCAGTGAGGAGGGGATGCCGTGATAAGCCCATCCCCCCTGCAGGAAAAGGGCTTCTGGTGACTCAGATCAGAGTAATGGCTTGTTTATTCGGTGCGAAGCATCTGTGCATGTGGTGGCAGCAACGTTTCAACATTAACGACCTTTTACAGACAGACCATTTTAAGTCACAAAATTAATTTCAACCACATTCTATTGAAAATGTTTTCTTGAACATATTATACAGACCCCTGCTCCCTTAACACTAAATGCAATTTAAACTCCTCATGTTAACTGAGGGTCACCCATGCAAACGTGCCATTGCACAGATTCCAGTGGTTTCCCTGGGGTCACCAAAAGGGACTCCAAGATGCTCCTGCTGCTAGTAGCAGCCCTGCAATCACTACCTTGCTGCCTCTAATCTAGTGTGGGCCTGGAAATTAGATGACCAAGATACTTAGGTATTTGTGTAAAGAGTAAAAGGACTAAAAAAGTCTCCTAGGACCTCTGTAACAGCCAATGAGCAGGGCGCTGGAGCGTCATTATTTCTCTCTTACGGTTGCTCAGAAGTCATTTTGGGTAATTTCCAGGTTCCCAGACATGTTCTCCACTACTAAAGGTGCTACACAACACTAGTGTGACTGTATTTGCTTCATTTTCTAGCCATGGTCTCAGTTCATTACTGCTATTTCCCTTCACAGTTCTTCCAAGGACTACATCTACAAGAGATGGAGAAAGTCCCCATTTACCATGAGTCCCCTTGCACAGAACCCCTGACACTCAATTGAGTCTTTCAGCAGAATTTTCCAAAGGGGCATATGTGAACATACAAAATACTTGAGAAAGGTCAGAATTTACTTGTGCTTAGACAGACTGTGAAGGCTATTAATAAAAATAAAAGTATTATTGGTTTCTCTCAAGATTATAATTTCTTGAGTTTTTCTCTGAGAGAAAGAACTAAGTGCTTCTGTTGGCCAAAATTCTCCATACCAGAAGCATGCATCTGAGGGGGAGGAGGCACATAAGAGTTATAAGGTGAAAAGGAAAGGCCATGCATTCTAGATCTGTCAAAATAATGTCCCAACAAAGGCTAAAGAACAAGGGCCTAGGGGCGGCTAGGTGGCGCAGTGAATAGAGCACCGGCCCTGGAGTCAGGAGGACCTGAGTTCAAATCCGGCCTCAGACACTCGACACACTTGCTAGCCGTGTGACCTTGGGCAAGTCACTTAACCCCAACTGCCCTCCAAAAAAAAACAGCAAAAAAAGAAAAATTAAAAAAAAAAAAAGAACAAGGGCCTAAAATATGGAAAGCTATTTTAGGTATGGTTCCTATGTATGGTAAATAGCTTTACAGAGTATCAATAGCCAGGACTCAATCACATCAATCTTCTTCAACCTTACAATCTTTCTTTCACTTATGCTCACATGCTCCATATACCTCTTCACACTCAATCCAGTCCACCAAACCACAACTGGGGCCAATCATTTCATTCCCCTCCCCCCAGCCCCTCCACCCGCCTAGCAAGGTTTTGACAAACCTTCCCCTCTCACACCCCAACCTGCCAATGGAAGCAGCAAGACAGACCAGAAATACCTGCTGCCTTGAGCAGAGCCACAGACGTATCCTTTCCCCTTGGCTCCACTGCCAGTCCCAAATAGGTATAGTATGTACGCTATCAGCAGAACACTGATTCCCCACCTCTGCTGGAGATAACTCAGAACCTCTTTCCATTATAACCCCAGAGCCTAACATCCTCACGGCGCCCTGCCATTACTCCCCAAATCCTCTAGGTCTTGCCATTTGCTCGGCTACTTTCTTGTTCCACCATGAACTGAACATAAACACAAACTTCCATCTACATGTGTCTCCTCCAATTAGAATGTGAGGTCCTTGAGAGCTAGGAATGTCTGTTTTCTTCTATGTATCGCCAGCACTTAGCACAGTGTTTGGCATGCAATAAGTGATTTATTAATGTTTTTTAATCCATTCCAGCAGTTTCAATAGCTGTATATAAACTGCAAATGTGTATCAAGTCAAGGCACCACAATCAAGTTTAAGATTTCTTCATAAAGTCATAAAAACCTGCAGACCTAAAACCTGAGAGAAGAAAGCAGCCAAAGAATAAATGGAGAACAATCACATCCAGTTCTATTCCGTTGTACTTCCTCCCGTTTTGAACAATCGTCTCTGAAAAGCAATAGGAAAAGCTCTCACGTGGTCACAGCATCAACTAGGAAGGGCCCTGGCTGGGCGATCAAGGAGAGCACCTCGGTGTCACCACATTCCTCTTTCCTTTCCAGAGCCTCTTCATTCCCTGAGATTCCATTGGAAAGAGTCCTGGTCTGCTGTAGGAAAACAAAACAAACCCAAAACACCGGCATCAAAATGACCACAGCCAACAAGTGCTACCCTACATGGTTGTCAATCACAGCCAAAGTTATCTTTGAGGAAAGAGTGGAAGGGGATGTTAACAAGGTGAAAAGAGGAAAGGTATGTTCAGAACAATTTTAGCTATAGGGTAAGGCCCCTTAAAGGATAATACTTAACTACCTTGAATTTTGCATTCTCACCTGCCACTTAAAGAGGTTTTTTACGGATTCTTCCCAGCACCTCCATGTATTTAAAGTACACAGAAATGTAAAAATAATAATAACAACAACCCAGGTCACCAAAGTCCCTATGAAGTTTTGATCACAATACTGATAGTTTTTAGTTAATCCTAAACTTATCTAGCACCCATATCACAAGTATTAACAACTCACTGGCACAATCCACCGGGGTGTAACCGAGGAAAAGGAAGACACCTAAAAGAATAGAAGGAAAACATTTTTTTACTAAGGCACTAAAATCTTTCTCCAGTATTAAATGAAGAACAGAATAAGAAAAACCTTTAAAGTTAATAATCAAGTTTTTAAGGAAATGTTCCAAGGACAGAATGAAATCCAAGATCCCTTCCTGTAACAAAAAACACATATCACATAAGATATTGCCAGAGATGGAGCAGTGTCTGGTCAGTAAAAAAGTCACACAGGCTTCCTACTAACCTAAAGAGACAATAATCTGTCAATCAGGAAGTTTTTCCTGATACACAGCACAAAATTTTCTTTTCTAGAATTTTAGCCTACTGTAACTAATTATAGTCTCCCTGGTAGAAGTCAGAAGAAGGAGGCCACTAAGTGGAGCAGTGAATAGAGCACCGGCCCGGGACTGAGGAGGACCAGAGTTCAAATACTTACTAGCTGTGTGACCTTGGGCCAGTCACTTACCCCCGATTGCCCTGCCTTCCCCCCTCCAAAAAGACAAAAAAATAAAAGTCAGAAGGACTTATGACAAGCACACATAAACAAAGCAAGGAGAGTAGGAGAAAGCACTTGTTTATATGGATAGTTTTCTAATTAGGAATCACAGCTAAGGAAAATAATAAAGATCCTAAATACAGTTTATTCCAGTTTCAAACAAACCCTTCTATGTCTGAACTGGAGTATACCATTTTTCAATCAAGTTCTAAAACTTGTCCATTTTGTCAACCTGGCATCTCTCTTTTGGCCTGGCACCGGAAAACATTAAATACTTGAGCTGCACTTGCTTCAGTTCTCTAAGTCAAGACACATTTTATTTATAGAGGTTCCACTATTCCCCACAGGGAGCATTCGTTGCAGTCAAACAATACTACTTGCTGCTAGCAAGCAGAGTTTTCTTTCCCTACCTTTGTATATCACACCATTTCCCTCCTTAAGGTTCCTTCCTCCCTCCTTCTATAAATCTCCCACCTCAGCCATCAAGTCTCTTCTGATCATGTACAAAGGAGCCCTCCTTCCTATGAATTCATTGGCTCTGCATTTACTGTATATACTCTATTTGCTTATTCTGGTACTGAGGAGGATATGAGGCATACCTACTGTATATTATGAAATACAGACCCTGTCGTCCTCTGGGAGCTTGCAACCCAACAGGGTAGAAAAGGTGTGCACAGGAAGTATAATAAAAAAGATGGCAAATGATAACTACATGAGATGTGTGGTTAAATAATGTGTTAGAAGAGCTCAAAAAAGGGGAGAAATCACATCTGGCTCAGTTGTTGCAGGCTGACAGAAAAACTTCTCTTTCTATTTCAGATGCAATATTCTTTCTTTCTGAAGAAGCCATCTGTAAGCAGGTATTCCAAACAGTCTTTTCAGCAGTGGTGGGGTATTACTGCACGAAACCTCAATGCCCAATTTATTTTTTTAATCACAAGACTTCTCAGATTTAGGGGTGGGCAGAGAAGGCAATCTAGGAAATACGTACTGAGTTGAAAAGAGGACAATTATTTACTTTCAGTATTAGAAGTCTGTCTTCTAGTGACCAAATCTATGGGTCAATTCTCATTCCTCATCCTTGAGGTCTCTGCTGCATTTGACACTGCTTTTTTTCCCCAAGTTTTTCTCTTGGATTCTATCACAATATTTTCCTGATTATCCTAACAGCTTTTTTTTTTCCTTTTGGTTTGTTCTTCCTACCTGCCCCCAAATAAAGTTAGTTTTCCCTCAGGGAACTATTTTCAGACTTCTTTTCTCTTGATAGTCATAGGCATCCATTTCCACAATGTCAATGATTAATACAGTTGGTTCCCAAATCTTTATCTCCAGTCTTGATCTTTCTTTCACTTCCAGATTGCGTTTTCATCTGCCTGTTAGCTCCATTTGGATGTCCCGCTGTCGTTCCAGATTCAATATAATCTAAAACTTCATCTTCCCTTGAAAAATCTTATCATATACTGATTTCCTCATTTATATTAACAACATAATCTTCCGTGTTACTCAAGTTCAGAACATAAGACTTGACATCCTACGAACTCTTCCTTATCCAAATCATCTATCCTAATTTTGCACAGCTCAAATTACAAAGTTTTCCTTTATACAAAGTCCATTTGTCTCTCTGAAATACCCACCCTCTGTTCCTTACTCTTTCCTCTTAGGAACAAGCAGAACAAATCTAATCCCACACCCAATGCCAAGTCCTTGGAGTAATTGAGGATTACTCTCATGTTCCTCCTGCTTGCCACCATATCTTTTCTTGGCCACACTGAACATTCTCAGTTTGTCCAACTGATCCTTCCATGGAAAGCTCTTAAGGTCCCTCGGCTCAATGCTGGGCAATGTCCTTTCTAAAACGAGGCCCTCTTCTTTATTATCACAGTCATCACTATGGCTGAGGTTCCCTTCAGCTCTCACCTGGAATACTGCAATAGATTTTTAATGGGTCACCCCGTGTAACGCCATGCACCAGCAGATTCCCAAAGGAACAGCTTTTATAGTTCAGATTACAAAATATAGTGAACACTCTGTTTATTCCATTACAAATCAAGACAAACATTCAAAACATTATAATATTCACAACATTACATCTTA
>CM053582.1:241256514-241320632 GCA_028627135.1 Pseudochirops cupreus
AGTGGGACAGAGTTTGCACCTTCCACACTTAGCACTTAGCACTACTAAGTGCTAAGTATCCTGATAAACTAATTACTATTACACCCCGCCTCCAGGCTTTCTCTTACTCCACTCTAACCAACATGCTGCTGCCAGATTAGATTATACACAGCTTTGAGCATGTTATATGGCCCACTCCACCGACATGCAAAAACCATAAACAGTTCTCCTCTGTCTACTGAATAAAGTATGAACTCCTTAGCCTAGCTTTCAACACCCTTCATATTCTGGACCCAACCTCTCCTTCAGTCCTTCCCTTCATTCTGTGCTCCAGTCAGAACAAATTACTGAAAGTACCTTCAACCTTCCCATCAATGTGCCTTTCCTTAAGCATTCCTTCCAACTGGAATGCCTTTGATTCCCCAATATTGCTTTCCCCCCCAATTAAAAATGTTTTCCTCAATTATTAAGCATTTCTCTCTCCCCCCCCCCCACCCCTCCCATACACGCCATTGGAAGAAAGGACAAGAGGAATTCTTATTCTACAGATGAGGAATTGAGGCAAACAGGGCTAAGTGACTTGCCCAGGGGCACAAAGCTAGTAAGTGTCTGGGACCAGATATGAACTCACAAAAATAAATCTTCCTGACTTCAAATCCAGCACTCTAACCACTGTGCATCCCAGTTGCCCAATATTTAGTTATGTTATTCTGAATATTTAGTCCATCCCTTCTCTGTCAATGGGGCAGCATTCTTCATCATTGGGCCTCTGGACTGTCAGCTGATCATTGCACTGATCAAAGTTCTTAAAGTCTTTCAAAATTGATCATTTTTATGATGTTGTTAAAGTATAAATTGTGCTCCTGATTTGGCTCTCCTTGGCACTATTTGTTCAGTTCATTCTAACCCATGAAGCCTTCCCTAATTGCTCCAGCCAGGTGGAACCTCTTTCTTCTTAACTCCCACTGAATAGTGGTACTTTGACATTCTTCTTGTTATAGCTGTTTTACAACTGTATTTCCCCTTGCTAGCCTGCAAGCTCCATTAGGAGAAGAATCATATCTTAGACTTTTTAATGGCCAGTATAGTGTCCTACAAATAGTAGGTAATCAATAAAAATGTATTATATTGGCCTGACATTTTGTTTTATCTGTCCTGGATCTATACTGATCCATATCTATTACATCAGAAATGACAAATTTTATATACAAATTGATTATTAAATTTTGTATCAGATGATACCTTTCTTTTGTTCCCCATCAGATTCCATGCCGCCCTTTAGGAAGATGGGGTTGTTACTAGTAATTTACAAGATGACTTAAAACTGTATGTTGAGAACTTTCCAGTTGACCTCAAATTGATATTGTTCCCAATCAAGAGGAAAAAATTTCCTAAGAAACAGGGCTGTCCAAAAGTTGAAAGGGCTGCCACAGAAGGTAGCAGGTGGCCTGTCTCTGAAAGTCTTCAAGAAGAGGCTTTCCACTTGGCTGGGGCTGTCACAGAATTCTGCTCAGGCAGGAGCTGACTGACTCTGTGACTCGGCTCCGTCTAATGGCCCCTTTATCTTGACTGGTCAACATTTGGTCTCTTTGTCATAGCATTTACTGTTAACGATAAAAACATTGTACATGTATATGTTTTATCTCATGACTCCCCTGTGCGGTAGCCCTATTAGTACATTAGTCCTATATTACATGTTAGGAAGCCAAGTTTCCATGAGGTTAAGTGACTTGTTCACAGTTACAGGAGCAGTAAGCAGCAGTCCAGTGTGAACTCCAAGTACAGGCGCCTTCCACTCTTTTATGAGTTGATGAAGCTCATTGCACATTCCAACTCATCACACGTAGCTCTAGGAAGTTTTCTGTTTGGCTTTTCTCATCTAGAGCATAAGCTACTGGAGGACAGGGTCCATATCTTACATTTTTCTGTACTGTCTATAAGCACTCTTACAGAGATACTTAGACACAATAGTAGGAACTCAAAAAAATCTGACTTACTGGCACATCTGACTAGACATGTTTTTCCTCAGGAATAGCTAACAAGAGGAAAGCTAGCATTGTTCATTAAATAGATGCCCCTCTCCCCACCTTTTGTATGATTTTTGCAAACCATAGTTACCGGAGGTACAGCAGCTAAATCAATCAGATTCTCTGTTAAGGATGAGAGCAGGGCATCCAATTCATCAGTGGCACTCTATGGAAGAAAAAATAATTATTATAAACAAACTTACTTCCTAATGTTCCCCTCAATTTATTATTAATACGCAGGCTGGTTTGGGTTAATCCTATTAAGAAAATACGAATATTCTTAGATTACGCTGAGTTTTTTTTGGTGGGGAGTAGTACTTTTGTTTTACTTGGAGGGTAGGAGGAAGTCTAGGCCACACCTAGAACTTAGACAAAATAGTATTTAATTTTTATTAACTTCTCAAACCAGCTCCTATGACTTGGAATACTATGCTTGCTGCTTCACCCCTTAGAAACCAGGATGGGGAGCAGTGGGTCAGAAAAGCTACCAGATCAAAACTACAATGTGAACCAACAGTTTTGGTACAAAAGTGTCCTGGTTGTAAAACTATACTCGCCATCTTCATGATCCCTCTTTCTTTAAGTACCCACAGAGGAGACAACATTATACTGGGAACTACAGGATTAAGATTCTGATCAAGAGAAGACACAGAAGTCCAAACCTAAGGATGTAAGAACAGGACCAGAGGACTTGTCATGAAAAGTTTTTGAAATTTTCCAATTTCTTTGTTCCAGAAAGCCTTGGATACAGTTTACTGATTTCTTTGACTCTTCCTTTTGTTTTATCTCTTAACTGGCAAAAAAGCAGTCTCTTTATAGAAGGCTAGGTCCACTGAGCTTTTCTATGTTAGCTCAATTTTTGCATAAAAACACAGAGACCAGAGCAACAAACCACCTACTATCAATCATTTTAAAGATCAAAGCATTGATTATAGAATGACTTGGGTAATTCAAAGTCCACTCCTGTTTCTACTTTGTTTATGTAATTTTGGTAGGAATGTTGTATAAGAACAAAGGAGAAATGTAGAAATTGGCATGAGTTAAACAGTTATATGTAGAACTCAGCTGATTACAGCACACTGACATTCAGGCTCTGGATTCTGCACTGCTTGAATTCACATGTCATGAATAATTATTCTATGAATATAAAGGCAGAAAAGGGGATGAAGGATATTTAGAACCACAAATTTGAGATACTATATATGATCGTTTAATTCCTAGTACTCTGCTGTACTTTGTCCAATGACCAGCACTGGTCCATATACTACCCGGAGAATGGAATCATACCACTACTGTTATTTTTATTATAATGCAAACCAGAAGAAAAAAGAAGTTGCATTTAAATGGAAAAATTAATCTACAAAAATTTATTAAGAACCTACTATATGCCATGTACCATACTAGACATTGGAGATATAGATAAAAATGAAACAGTACCTACCTGTCCTCAAGGAGTCCACATTCTATGGGTGGAAGCAAACATGCAAACACACACACACACACACACACACACACACACACACACACACACACACACACACTCTTAATGCTTGCTGATTTATACAAAATAGATACAAGGAAATTGGGGGTGGGGGAGACTCTACAAATAGCTGGGGCCAGGAATCTGGTAAGACATCATATAGGAGGCAAGTTTTGAGGGAAACGGGATTCTAAGAATAGGAGGTAAGGAGGGAATGCATTTCATTTTGAAGACAAAGTTTTGGGACATTAAACCAGCTTTTTACGATTATCAATTGTCATAGCCCCTGGCAGAGCTCTTACTCCCACCACATAGTAAGTATGATACTCAAGGCTTCATAAAAATTGAACCAACTTCAGGTTAGTTTTTTTTTTGTTTTTTTTTTTTTTTTTGCTTTTTGGAGGGGGGAAGGCAGGGCAATTGGAGTTAAATGATTTGCCCAAGGTCACATGGCTAGTAAGTGTTAAGTGTCTGAGGCCGAATTTGAACTCAGGTCCTCCTGACTCCAGGGCCGGTGCTCTATTCACTGCACCATCTAGCCTCCCCCAAGTTCAGTTTTTAAGTACCTTCTTCATCATCTCTACCAAAGAGGAAAGTTCCAACCACTTTTTAGTTACTTCATCAATGACTTTGCCCCTCCAATCCATCTTTTTCTTTCTTTCTTTCTTTTTTTTTTTTTGCTTTTTGGAGGGGCAATTGGGGTTAAGTGACTTGCCCAAGGTCACACGGCTAGAAAGTGTTAAGTGTCTGAGGCCAGATTTGAACTCAGGTCCTCCTGACTCCAGAGCCACTGCTCTATTCATTGCGCCACCTAGCCTCCCCCTCCAATCCATCTTTCATACTATCAGTAAATAACTTACTTATGTTTTTATGCATACATCTAATCTTGGCACTCTTCAAAAATCTTTAGTGGTTCCAAATTTCCTGCAGAGTTCAAATTCCTCTTTCTGGCTTTCTTTCTTCCTCCTCTTCACCTCCTACCCCAGTCTCCAGCAATCTGATGCCTTCTACTTTTATAATCTAACTTCACACACTTGCCAGATAATTCTCAAAGTCCCTTTCAATTCAAAATCCATGATCCTATAATCCTTGCCAAATAGAGAGATATGCAAGGGCAAGGGTAAAATCAATTTAGAATATAAACTCATTTATTAAA
Organism: Pseudochirops cupreus; assembly: GCA_028627135.1. Classification (NCBI taxonomy): domain Eukaryota; kingdom Metazoa; phylum Chordata; class Mammalia; order Diprotodontia; family Pseudocheiridae; genus Pseudochirops; species Pseudochirops cupreus. Next base: position 241,261,157 of record CM053582.1, read on the forward strand.
TCATATAGGGGAGAATGAAGCTTCTTGAGGGCAAGAACTACTGTTTTTGTATCTCCACTGCTGGCATATTGGAGGCACTTCAATGTTTATTGAACACTGAATAAACAAATGAGTGTTTGGAGACTTTAAGAAATACTGCCTCATAAAACAGCAAGAAGCAGTAGAAAAAATAGTTTGCAGAAAGTCTGACAAGAAATCAAGTTAATCATATCATCCTGGGAGCACTTAAGAATGAAACAGGAAGGACAACAACTAGATAACATATAGAAAAGCAATGAAGCATCGTTTCTATACCAAACTATTTTCTTCATCGATGAAAGTGGAAACATCATATTTTAACTTATTTATAAATAAGCACCATCCCTAGTGTGTTGCACAAATAAGCAGAAAGAGCAGTAAAATAAACAAACATCACAAAAGTAGCTGGGCCAAACAAAACACACCTGTCTGTATGTACTGAGGGCTCTCTCTCTTGGGGTCTTTAAGTCAAAGCTGGAAGATTACTTGCTTACTTAGCAAATTACAGAGAGGATGTGAGACACAGGTTGTACTAGACCAGTGGTTCTCAACCTTCCTAATGCCGTAACCCTTTAACATAGTTCCTCATGTTGTGGTGACCCCCAACCAATTATTTTTGTTGCTACTTCATAACTGTAATTTTGCTACTGTTATGAATTGTAATGTAAATATCTGATATGCAGGATGTATTCTCATTGTTACAAATTGAAAATAACCCATAGGTTGAGAATCGCAGTACTAGATGGTCTGTGATTCTTTCCAACTCCATAGTTGTGGTTTCTGAGATCTGATCAGGAGATATTTTTAAATATTAACTGACTATAAAACTTTGAAGAAAAAAATTTGCACACATATTCCTTAAGGAATATTCTTTAAAGGAAGCATGAAAAAGAAACAGGTAGGGTTTATAAATTATATTCTATAGCAGATATTTTTATAGTCATCCAATTGCCAGAGAGGAGCAAAGAGTACAAGATCCCACTGGGTTTATAATTTGTGGTTTATAAAAAAGAATTTGATTTGGGAAAAGAATGTCCCATTAAAACATTTCCCAGCAAGGTGTTTCCCTCACATGTTAAAATCACTTAAGATTCCATGAAAGTCAAAAGAGAAAACTTTGTTTAATGACCTTCTAATTATAAATATTAAGTAAAACACAAAAACAGGGAAAACTAGTTGCCAAAAGTATTTTTCTACTGTCATGAATGACATCCAGCACAAAATCCAAATAGAAAAGGGACTTCCTATAGATGGTGAGGTCCACTAATATTCCTACTTATAGATGACATATTGATTGCACCAAGCCCTAAACACTGAGAAACATCCTAAGTGAGATCAATAATCACTTAAAAGAGTTTAGCCTTTCTACATAAGGGGAAACAAATTTAGTAGTTGAAGAATTCCTATGACCCAGTCTGATATGCTGTTGGAGATATACGTGTGTGTATATGTACATATGTGTGCATATATATATATGTATTTATGTATATATATATGCTATGTATCTATTTATCTATCTATCTATCTCTCATCAAACTACAGCCTGAGGGCCAAAACCAGCCCTCTCTGCCTGTTTGTGTGCTTAACACTATTGTTAAAAAAAAACAAAACATTTTAGCTCCAGCTATTCAAAAACAGACAGAAGGCTGGATCTGGCTGTCAGGTCACAGTTTGCTGAACCCTGGTATAACCTATAGTGATGGTTCAGTGCTGCATATATCTTGAACAGATGCTGAACACAGACAATGAACTGGGACCAGTTTGGGAAATTATATAGTGCTTTCGATAAACACAAGTTTCTCCCTGAAATAAAAAAAACAATTTTTCAGCACTAATATTCATCCAGCTATGCTATATGACTGAAACACAAAATGCCACAATCTGAAGAATCAAAGTTATGGGTTATTTAGAAGTCTGGTGAACACGAACAGGCTGCAGCACATTGCCAACAAAAAATTTCACACAGGAAATGGCCTTGAAGATATCATGAGTGATGCATGATCAGAAAAGGAAATAGTACAATCACTGAGTAAGAGTGAAAAATCACCGATGGATCAGATTGCTGAGGTGCTATGGTCACGCCCATGTAATGGCACAAGGCTCAGAAGATACCCTGCACCCGGAGCAGATGCCAGTGGAGCACTTAAGGGAGTCCGCTGACAAGAGCAGCACAGAATAAGGAGGAATGGATGTGCTGGAACCTGAAGCATTTGAGTAAGGACTCACATCAACGAAACCAAAGATGCACCAAAATATTGGAGCATGATTAAGTATTTCATTTCTCTACTAGACTAATCTCCAGGAGGGAAGGAGTCATTCTCTTTATCTCTCCCAGTACTTGATTACAAAGCAGCACATAGTGATTATAAGAAATGGTTTTTGCTACTAGAATATGAAATTATAAAGTCAATAAACAAGCATTTATGAAGTATAGCATGTGTCAGGCACTGTACTAAGTACTGAGGATACAAAAAAAATGCAAAAATCACTCCTCGCTCTCAAGGAGCTCACAGCTCTGACGACGTGACGATCCCCTGAGAATTCCATTATTCATTCCATTAACAAGCAGTTATTAAGTGCTTATTATATATCTCAACAAGGGAAGACACGAGTTCAAACAGGAGATCTGGTAACCAAAAGTTCAAAGAGGAAAACTGAAGAAACCGATAGGAGAGAAGGACGCTGGGGAATCTATAAATAAGATACTATCTAAGTGGTTATACAGATGATCAGAAGTGTTCTGTATATGTTAGAGGCCCAAGATAAGTGAAAATTTAATAAAAACCTTTCAAATTTCATCTCAGTTACTTAATTTTATATCCCGGGCTTTGGAAAACCCGAGATTTGGGTCACGGACCCCTGCAGATGTCTGGGAAATGATGTTTTTAAATTTAGAAAGGAAACCAACTACGTTAAAAAACAAACATCAACATATTAAAAAGAACGTTCCCGTGCAGGCGCTTGTCGTAACTAACTCTTGGTAACCGCATTTCTTGGCAAGGATAATGGAATGATTTGCCGTTTCCTTCTTCAGCTCATTTTACAGATGAGGAAACTGAGGCAAACAGAATAAGTGACTTTCCCGGGGTCACAGACGTAGCAAGTATCTGAGGTCAGCTCTGAACTCAAGAAGAGGAGTCTTCCTGACTCTAGGCCCAACACTCCACCTTCTGTACCTAGCTGCCTATTAAAAAGAAACAGATTCTCAAATACTACATTAAACTGTCTTGGCGTAACAGGAACTACACTGGTCTGAAAATCCAAAGATCAGGACTTTAAGTCTGCAGTAAGTCACCTACTCTCTGTGCCTCAGTTTGCACATCTGCCAAAGGAGAGGCTTTAGATGACCTGAAGTTCCCTCCAGCTTTAAAATTTGATACATCCTTGAGTCTAGGAATGTTCTCTTACCTTTAGAACAGAATTATCTTCTGCAGCATTTGGATGTATGGGAATCATTGTGTTTTCTGGACTGAGAATTTTATCTTCTTTTAATACATTGCTGGGAAAGAAAAAGAGAAATGTCTTTACGGTGCCACAAAGGTCCCCTGACGTCAAGAGCAGTGTCTCAAAGTGCTTTACTCATGAAGTACAACAGAAGTCTGTGGTGCAGTAGAAGGGTGATTAAATGGACTAGAATCAGTTTGTACAAAAGGCAACCTTCCCCCCACTGTTGCTGAAGCTGGGAGTGCCTGTGGGTCCTAGCCCAGTTAGCTGTGCTCTAGGGAAGCCTGCAGGGGCTACCAATGCCATGAAGATTAGCTCTCGGGATGATCTTAAAGCAATGGATAGTACTAATGAGAGGTCACCAGGATTATCAACGACTGAAGCAGGGTGCCTTAGTGACAATTATAACCCTGCCTTGAAAGCTGAAGTCTATTAGGTACTACAACCCAAAGTGGAAGTCACACATGGATCACCATAAATATGTCCCATGAGCCATTCATGTCTCCCAACATCAGGGTCCATATATGATTTTCTTTACAGTCTTGAAAGTCACCTCACTGAGCCCACTCTGGCTCTGTTTCTGGTTCCCATGTAATGAAGCTACTGACTTCTTCAAAGACAAATTAGAAGATTGGACGGTTTCAGGTGATTTTTCAAAAGGAAACCTGGGAACAACTAAACAAGTTATAGCATATGACTGTGATGGAACACTACTGTGCTATAAAAAATGATGAGCAGGATGATTTCAGAAAACCCAGGAAAGGCTTACATGATCCAGAGTGAAGTGAGCAGAACCAAGAAAACATTACACATACTAACAGCAATACTGAAGATCAAAGTATGATGATCAATTGTGAGTAAGTTAGCTATTCTCAGTAATACAGTGACCCAAGACAATCCCAAAGGACTCACAATAAAAGATGTTATCTGCCTCCAGGGGAAAAAACTAACAGAGTCTGAATGCTGACCAAAGCATACTATTTTCCCCTTCCTTCCTTCCTCCTTCCCTTTCTTCCTTTTCACAAAATGACTAATATAGAAGGATATTTTACATGATTGCACACAAATAACTTGTATCAGATGGCTCAACATCAGGGAGGGGCCAAGAGAAGGAGGAAAAGAATTTAGAACTCAAAATTTAAAAAAAATGTTAAAAATTGTTTTTACATGAAATTGGGTAAAAATAAAATACTGTTAATTAAAAAAAAAAGGGAAAAAAGAAGGAAACCTGAGGTGATCTAGAATTAATAATCCCACTACTCTTGTGAAAATATGTACATTCGTAGACAAGTTCAAACTCAGCCCAATAAAAATAAATTATGCCCTCTGGGAAGGAGATTGGATGAATAATTTAGAAATAAGGGCAAACTCCAAACAAAGACCAGCATCAAAATCAAAGAAAAAGAAGAACTGTGCACCATTAATGAGGAATGACTATATTCCCAGTTCTATTACTAACACACATTTTTTGTGGCCCCTCAGCATCAGTGTCGGCCAATACATCATTTTTATTGTCACCATCAGCTCCTGGGTAGAGAGCTGCTGTTCTGAAGGAAGGAATAAAACCTCAGAGCTCTTAACAGTATTCACATTCCTACATATTTGCAGGTTTTAGGAATGTAAATATTTGAACTTTTCCCTACTCAGTCTCTTACTGAAGGGGTCAAAAAAGCCAACATCATGGGTAACCAACTTTGCCTATCTACAGAGCCAAGGAACCCTTCCTTTTGGCTGCATGGAATCTACCTTGAAGTATCTTAATATTCTAAAATTAAGCAGACTAGCATTACAAGGAGATTGTAACTAATCTTTGTCACCAGTGTATTAAATGGTATCGAAGCCCTATCCTAAAACACTCTTTTAAGAATCCTACAAATTCTATTATAGTTCAAGTTGATACAATAATGTTTTAGGTCCATGCTGTTGTATGTCTAAGCAAGAGGAGATTCTGTTACTGCAGTGATGAGCACACCCCTGGGGTCACAGCTGGGTCAAGTTAGATCTAGCTAGCCTTTGGGAAACTTAAGAAGGACCGAGAGAATTCCGAAGAGACATGACTGAGGGTATATGGAAGCATCTGACATTAGAGCTTTCACTTTAATCAGATTTAAACTCCCTTCAATTAAGAAAGATGAGATTTGGAGTCAGAAGACTTTCTGACTCAGTCAGGCTCTTTCATTTACTACCTGGGTAATCTTGGGCAAATTCTCTGACTTCTCTCTATCTCAGTTTCTTCATCTATTAAAAAAAAGTAGGTTGGTTTAGATCAGGATTTCATAATATACGGTACACGAACCTGATTTTTTTAAAAATATATTTTAATAACCCTATTTTAATACCATTGGTTTCTATTAGAATATTATTTTCATTTTATGCATATAAAAACATTATTCTGAGAAGGGGTCTAGAGCACAAAAAGGTTAAAAATCCCTGGACTAGGTGGTTTCTAAAAACCTCCAAATCAATCATGTTATGATTCTATTCAGTTGCGCCCTTGTGTGCAGTACACACACATACACACATGCACTCACACACCACCATGCATATTTGCCTCAGTTTTTGTCTTCATAAGCAAAAGCACAAGATGCATAATGATGCATAGTACCTGACTATGGAGAAAAACGTGGCTATAAAGTGATCACAAATTGCACAAGATGCCAAAAACACTACGTGACTATACAACAGTTTTACACTACTTTAACCAAAGAAAGCACCACAAACAAACCTAGAGACTGGGAAAAAGAACAGGATGTGAAGGGGTTATAGCAGACCAATTTTCTAATAGGAAACAGAAAACTGACTTTTGTATAGCATCTTGAGATCTGTTAAGTGTTTTACATACATTTTCTCATTTGATTACACTATGCTGAGCAGTACTGTATTTTCTCACTAGCCAAAAGCTGTATTTTCTTCTGAGAAGAAACAACAAGAAAAACGTGATACGGTAGGAAAAAAAACTTGAACTTGGAAGGTCAGAAAACCCACGTTAAATGCTCATCTGTGCTACTTAGTGTAAGACAGCATGGCAAAGAGGAAAGAATGTTGTATCTGAAGGCAGAGAAGCTAGATTCAAAACATCTGACTTCACTCCACTCTTCAGTCTCCTCATCTGTAGAACAGAGAGACTGATGATCTTTAAGGTCTCTGTTACCTCTAAATCCTAAGACCTGAGCTGGGTGTCACTTTGGGCAAATCATCTCACTTCTGTAGGTGAAGATTCCTCACTTATAAAAGTGAGAAGATCAGACACGATCTTCAAGATTCATTTCAGATCTAACTCTTGATAAGTGCTTTAATTTCTCATCCAGCCATATATACCCAGGTTTTTTTCTACGTTGTGATAATGCCAAAGGTTATTTCCTTAACCCAAAACACAAAGAGGAAGAAGGTACTGTATTGAGAGATATCTAGAAACACAACAGGACTATATTCCCCTTCTTGCCTTTCACCAAAAAGTCCAAAATCAAACAAACAAACAAAATAAAGAAGCCACAAGAAAACAGCCTATTTGAGAAAAATAAAAGCACGAAATGAGATTATTTTAAACCACCTGTTGAAAAATCTATCAGTTTGGTAGATTTTCTGGAACTGCCAAATACAGTTCCAATTCCACAATGATCAGTCAGTTAATATGACATTTTAAAGCATCTACAATGTGCAAGGACCTGACACAATTTTTTGCAAATTATTTAAGTGCTTTGACAAAAGCGATTGGAAATAGATTAGGTTAATTAGGAAAAATATTCCTGGAAAAGGCAAATTTTAGGCAAGGTTTTAAATGAGAAAAAAAGCTTACCAACTGGCCACGAGATAGGACAATGACATCATAGAAAGGAAAAAAATGCATGTTTAAAGAAAAAGGAGGCAGGAATAAAATTATGAAAAGAGGACAGAAAAAAGGGTTAACTGGATGCAAGAGAAAGTTAAGTGTCTGAAAGTAATAAGAAACAATAGTGTTAGATGGAAAGGGCACCCTGAAAAACTAAGGTAAAGAATTTAGATTTCATCCAGCAGGTAGAGCAGGAAAAAAATGACATAATTAAAATGTTTGAAGAAAATAGGATATCAAGTAAAAAAAGACATAATACACCTATGAGAAAGTAATAAGGTCTAGTGCACAAGGGCAGTTAGAGAGACTTGGATTCAAGTTTCTCTGACCATGGGTAGCCATGAGCAAGTCACTTAACCGCTCAGTGCCCCCAGAAACCCTCCAAGACTAAAAACTATAGGCATCTGTTAATAGCCAGCAATGGAGGGAGGTGCCATGCTGTGCATTTCTTACAAGATGAAATCATAAGCCCTCACCTGCATACAGTATTTTACAAAAGTCATCTTGTTTGAGCCTTACTACAATGTTCAGAAGTACATGTCATAGAGAAAATATTATTATTTCTATCTGTAAATAAATTAAACTGAAACAGAGAGATTAAGTAGTCTGTGGCTATGGAAATGGACAAGAAGAAGTAGATCGGCAGTTCTCAACCTGTGGGTCGCGACCCCTATGGGGATGGAACAACTCTTTCACAGGGGTTACAGGGGTTGCCTAAGACCATTGGAAAACACGTATTTCTGATGGTCTTCGGAATTGAGACACCACTCCTCTATCCGTCTCCAGGTGGGTCTGCCCACATACCAGTATTAAAGGGTCGCGGCATTAGGAAGGTTGAGAACCACTGAAGTAGATATTCTAGAGGTACAGTAATTGGCAAGACGTGATAATGAACCGGATGTGGGATGCAAAGAAGAATGTGTAAGAATTAAAAAGATGTTAATACAGTCTATTTTAGTCAGAACAATACCTGAAAACATTATCTTGAACATTGGAGTTTTTATGACTCAGTGCGTCATCTTCTTTTGTGACCTTAAAAAAAAAAACAGAAAAAGAAAGAAGAAATTATAAGAATCTTGGTTAAGGTAGTTTTTTTTAGACCAGTAAGCAAGATAGTATTATTTCTTGGCTGCTATCTTTTAAAAAGATAATTATTTCCTAAGTATTAGTATTTAAATGTCAAGCAATCCCATGTCCTAATGAAGTAACAAGTAGAGGTGCAGAAAAAAAAAATCTGCTACTATGTAAATATACCATAGTTTTCCTAAATCTTTTTTCTAAGGTAAAAAACTAAAACTGGAAAAGAGAAAGAAGTTAAAAAATTAAAAGAATAATGACTCGTTACTGAAGCAATCTACATGCTATCGTTCTTTTCCATGCTTGGTCTTGTTTCCTTTTTCCCGTTGTTCACGCCATTGTGTGTACAGCCCTTCTATACAACCAGACTAACGTCCAGTGTGAAAGTATTTGCAGATCCCACACTTGACAGCACGCTGCCATGGGCGGGGGGGGAGAAAATGTGAGACTCAAGGGATTCTGTAACTGGATCAATCATGTATACTAAAAGTAAATAAACAAATAAAAATAAATAAAAAATAGAAAGTTGAAAAAAAAGTTTTCCAAACATAAAAAAAAGAATATGACTCGTTGAATTATTAGTTTTGTGATTAGAACAAACTAGGAAAAGTTTAGAAAATACAAAATGATCCAATCTTTATCTTTTAAAGATTTACTTTATAAAGAGATTTTAAAAATTAATCATTACGCAACGTGGCTGCAATTTTTACATTGTTCTTAGGGAATATGGTGAAGTTTTGTGCTATCTTTTATTTCCTAGCCAAATGATGGGTTTCCTATCAATTTCAACACAGGGAAGAGAAACATCTTGATTGGAAAGGGGAGATGTCAAGGACATGGTAAGAAAAAAAAACTCCAATAGATCTGTGATCTCAAAGAGCTGGGAATTCCTTCTAAGAATATAAATCATGTCTAATCCATGTGTATACAACCCATGAAAAAGAAAATGACATTGAGAAAGGACTAAGTAACAGAAGAATTTTTGGTAGAGCAGCGTGGACAAATGACAATTTAAGGTAAATTTTAATGAGTTATTGATTTCATCCATAACACAGTAAAACCACAATAAAAGCCTCCCACATCCAAAGTAAACTAAGTGAGGACTCTTTCTTACCTTATGAACTGCTTCCACTTGAGCCTTCAGGATATTGCTCTTGATGTCTGGAGGAATCCTCAAAGAGGATAATCCAGGACTCTCAATGACATTATTAAGACATTTCTCTGTCAACTTCACAACTTCTTCCTAGAAATTAAGAACATATGTTAGCAACCCTGACAAAGAACACCTCATTCTCTAGACAGCCATAAAAGTTAGATTTATGAAAGCTCAAGTATGGAAGAGTGATAATCAGGTACATTAAGTGGCCATGTCTTTTTTTCTTGTATACTTGACTCCCAGGAGTTCCAAACTATTAATCATACAAACAAAGAATATCCTGGAGACAAGCTTGTATGATTTTTTGCCTTCAAATAGATTCACTAAATCACCAAAAAAAAAGGTGTTTTTCCCTTAAGCAGTCAAGGAGTCAATGGAATAAGAAGACTAAAAGAACAGATGTTTGTTAGTCACAGGAAATAAGATTGGACAGCGTAGTATTAGATGCCAGAAGCTCTCCTGAGGAGGGGAAGACCTACCTTGTATTGAACCACCATTTATTTTCTTGGTTCTATATATCAGAGAGTTTGACTTTGATCCATAGAAGAATTTTAGAATGGTTGGTACATGTCTAGAAATGGAGAAAATGATCACAAGGATCTTACTGTCTTCCTGAAGAATATATCATGGTAGACACAAATAGAAAAAGACAGTCCTTGTCTTGAGGAGCTTACATTCTAATGGAAGAAAGCCATACATGTAAGAAAATACAGAATGAGGCTAGATGGAAAGAACTAGTGGCCCTGAGGTAGGAATGTTTGCCCCACAAAAGCAGTGCACTGGGAAGAGGGGTGGGGGGTGAGGCTCAAGGGTCAGAGTGAAGAGATTTTTGTTTCCCACAGGCAAAAGAGAGGAAGAGTCAGTATATGGCCAGGAAGGTAAAAAAGGAAGAGGGCAGTGGCAGGAAGGTTTGGAGTAGGTTTTGGTGCAAGGAAGAAGGGAAAATTGGGTCCTGTTGGATGCCAGTTCCACTTTTTCTTATAAAGTAATTGGCTTCCATTTGCTCCACTCTAATTCTGATGGAATTATTCTCTTCAGTGAGCTTTTGAGATTCTTTTTCCATCTGGCAAATTTGGCTTTTTAAGGAATTCTTCTCCTCATTGGCTTTTTGGGCCTTTTTGGCCATTTGAGTTAGTCTATTTTTTAAGGTGCTATTTTCTTCAGTCAGGTTGTTGACTCTCTTTTCATGATTTTCTTGCATCCTATTCATTTCTCTTCCCAATTTTTCCTCCACTTCTCTTACTTGGTTTTCAAAATCCTTCTTAAGCTGCTCTATGGCTTGTAACCAATCTACATTTTTCTTGGAAGCTTTTGGTGTGGAGTTCTGACTGTGTTTTCTTCCTCCCATTCCCTGCTTTGATCCTTCTTTTCCCCAAAGAAGGAATCTAGAGTTTGGTTGCTGTTCTTACTTTGCTTCCTATGCTTATTATTTCTATGCTGGGATGAACCCTTCTCGTCCACCTGCCAGGCTGTCTTCAGTGGGAGCTTTGTTACTTTGTAATTTTGTGGGTTCCGGAGCTCTAAAACTTGTTTAGAGTCCTATTTTATAGGTATCTGAGGTGGTTATGAGGGGGAACTCATGGAGTTCTCCTGCTTCTATGCAGCCATCTTGACTCCTCCCCTCCCAGTTCTACTTTTTCTTAATTCTACTAGGAAGTTCTTCTCTTTTCCTTCAAAAACAGCCCAAAATTTCACCCCCTTCTTTAACATGATGAAAGAGATATGAAGTAGCTCTCCAAGAGCTCAGTGTTTACATAGATTTCACAGCTAAGGAAAAGTGAAAAGCATTATCCTGGAGAGAAAAAAGTCCCAAGAAGTTGAAGAAAATGCACAAGTGGAAAAAGGTGAAGTTTGAGTACCTGTTTGTTCACGTTAATGTTGATGTTGGGTTTAGGAGATGTTGAAGAACAGTTCTCAATCTCAAGCAGCTTGAGCTTCACAGAGGCATCCTTGAATTCTAGCAAGAAAAAGTTGGCAAGACAACTCCATGAGCATGCCAGGCTGCCACAGCTGTGTGAGGGATGAATTTTAAATTGCTCCTTTCCAACTACCAGATAACTTCAATCAAATATAATTACCCTACTGTCATGAGGTAAATAGATTTTCTTTTCACTTAGAATGTAACTTTCCATTATCTTGATCTTTAAGGGCCAACCACTGGAGAAAGAAATATGTGGACAAGAATAAGTAATTATGATAGTCTCTCCTCTATACTGTGCTTCAAGGTTTGCAAAATGCTTTACATACACTTGATCCCCACAAAACTTCTGTGAGGAAGGTGCTGAGATTTTTTTGCATATGAGGGGCCAAGACTGATTCATTCAATAAATATTTACTTGTAATGTTACTTGTGAAACAAAGCAGGCAAACTTATCTTTTGTCCATTTATTATTCATTTACATGAATAGAGGACATGACCAATCTTTGGATAGTTCCTTCAAGTGACTCTCCCAAACCTCCCAATACCAAACACAAAAAAATCATAATTCTACGAATATGTGAAACAAGAGAATTATGATTTTGTCCATCAGAATGTGACAGGATGTAGGAGGTTACCCAGCCCACCTTTTCATCTAATGCAAGAATCCCACTACTCTCCAGGTTGCAATTCAATTTCCCCTTTGTAGAAAACTTGTTTGTATATATTTTATGTGTTTGCATGTAGCTTCCTCATTACCAAGTGAGCTCCTCAAGGGCAGGGACTGTATTTGCCATTCTTTGGATGCCCAGTTCCTAGCACAGTCCCTGGCCAGCAGTAAGTGTGCTTCATAAATAATTGCTAACTGACCAAGGAGGCCCTGGCAGTGAGAAATAGAGACCAGAAGGGGGAAGTGCCACGCAGCTAATCCAGTTCTTCCGAGTAGTTTCTAAATAATCAAGGATAATGATAGCAGAAGAAGTACCTAAAAAGTGACTGGGTACTGTTTCCATAATCTCACAAATCTGCTGCTGTCTTTCTCTTGTAAAACAGGGCAATTACTCCAAAAATCGAAAATCTGTCAGTCCAAGTTAATGTTGGCTTCCCTGGCCTTGGCTTATTCACACAAATCAAATGTGGTTATCAAAAAAGTAGCCGGGCTGACACCAGTGTCTTATTCTCACCAGTCTTAGGGACTGTCTGCGCGATTTATATTTCTAACCCAAACAAATAGTGAAGTGAAGGGGCAAAGTGACAGGTAGTAGGTATGGAAGGGGGGGCGGGGCACACATTTTCAACTATGGCTGTTTATTTATTTTGCTTAGAAGCATTTATTTGTTACAAAAGAGGATTTTATTGGTGAGGAGAAAAGGACTGAGAAATGAGTGATTTTTTTAAAAAGGGAATTAATGAAATTTTTGTCTTAAAAAGTTTCTATGTAGTATGGAAACTAACTCTTCCTCCTTTCAATGCTCCTTCCTGGGAAACCTTCATATCATACTAACCTAAAATTTAATGATGCAGGAGAGGCTAGGGGGCACAGTGAATAGAGCACCTGTCCTGAAGTCAGGAGGACCTGAGTTTAAAACCGACCTCATTAGCACTTACTAGCTATGTGACCTTGGGCAAGTCACTTAACCCCAATTGCCCTGCCTTCCCCCCTCCAAAAAAAAAAAAAGCTTAATGATACAATCTGAAAAACCTGAAAATATTTAATGATTTCTACGATTTTGAATGTTGACAAATATGGGAGGGGTCCTTGGAAAAACACCAGAATGTCTGGACCAATCAATTCACAGTTCCACTCATAAGGCATTAAATGTGCCTGTCTTCCCAGCTCCCCTTCAATATTTGTCATTTTTCTTTTTGGCCAACTTTGAGATCTAATGAGTTCTAGTCATTCTGGAAAGCAATTTGGAACCAAGCTCCAAAAATTAATCAACTATGTATAGCCTTTGGCCCAGTAATACCAGTCCTAGGCCTACACCTCAAAGAGACCAAAGAGGAAAAAAGACTTACACAAAAACACTTATGGCAGTTATTTTTTGTAGAAACAAAGAACAGTTACTTACCATTGGACTCAATATTAGCTTCCTTGAGACTAGGCTCAGTAGCAGCCATACTGATTTCCTCAGGGGACATAGATATACCCAGGGTTCCAGGCACTCCTTTGGCCTCCTCGTCAGCTGTTTCTAACAGATCTGTGTTGTCTAGTAAATCAGTCAGGGGCAAGCTGCAATGACGGCAAGGAGATAGTTTGATGTTCTACTGTTAACTGGGAACAAGAAATTTCTGAAAAAAGTATTTAAAACATTAACAAATATTTGTTGCTTGTCAGGGTGCAGAGGCTATTTTGGCTTTATTATCTTGTTTTAAAAAGGGTACATGATTAAAAAAAAAAGAATGTGAATTCTAGTTTGAATACTTTGACAGTCACTCTAAGCACAAGACTTTTAACCCAAAACACAGTTGGCAGCATTTTTCCAATAACTTCTATTTTGAAAATGTTGTTATTGCAGTAAATAATTCATTTTGGCTGCATAGCACTAAGCTCTTGAAATACAAATGTAATATCTCATATATTTTGTGATGAAAAACTAAAGCAAGAAAGCACCATCAAAATGTGAGTTTTCCTGATACACTGTTGATGGATCTATGAAATGGTTAAACCATTCTAGAAAGGAAGTTGTAATGATGCTATGAAATTAACAAAAATGTCCACATATGATCAAGGGATGCCACAGCAGGGCATATGTCCCCAAAGAGGTAGAAGACAGAAAGATCCCATATGAGCCAAAATATCCATAGCAACACTTTGTGGCAACAAAGAATTGTACACTAAGTCAATATTCACTGATGTGAAAATGGTTCAACAAACAGTGGTACAAGACTCTGATGGAATATTACTTCAGCATAATAAACTAGATCTAGTTTAGCATAACTAATTAGATTAGCATAATAAACTAAAAGAATCTAGATAAGAATAAGAAGACTTCAATGAAATGATGCAGAATGAAGTAAACAGTATCATTAAAACAATATTCACAACGTACACCTCTTTAATATGACCCCTTTTCTCCCCTTTGATGCTGCCACCCCTGTAGTACAGGCCCTCATCAATTCACATCTGGATTACTGCAATAGTCTGCTGGTGGGTCTGCCAGCCTCAAGGCTCTCCTCACTCTAATCCATTCTCCATTCAGCCACTAAAGGAATTGTCCTAAAACTCTGATCCAAACATGTCACTCCCACCTTTACCCTACCATTTGATAAATTCCAGAGGCTTTCTATTGCCTCCAGGAACAAATACAAAATGCTCTGGCACTCAAAGCCTTTTATAACCTAGTGTCTTCCTGCCTTTCCAACACGTACTCTTTGGTTCAAGGACACTGGCCTTGGGGCTATTCATGAACAAGACACTCCATCTCTTGGTATTCTCTTCTGCAGAGAGTGCAACTCCAACAGGCAGGTCACATTGTTTGAATGCCAAACACATGCTTGCCAAAAAGACCATTTTCTGGAGAACTCAAACAGGGCAAGTGCTCACATGGTGGTCAGAAGAAGTGATACAAGGATACTGTCAAGGTCTCTCCTAAGTACTTTGGAATTGGTTGTGTGCCATAGAAGAACATGGCACAGGACTGCTCAGCATAGCCTGCCCATATCAGAAAAGGTGTGTGCTCTATGAAAAAAGCAGAACTTAAGTAGCTCAAAAGAAATGTGAGATGTGCAAATTTAGAGAACTGATCCCAAATATTCACATGAAGTATTTGTGCCCAACCTGTAGTAGAACATTGCTGAGCTCGTGCTGGTCTCATCAGCCATAGTTGGGCACCCTATAACTTGACTCTAGCATAATGATATCATTTTGGTCCTCTTTGAGAATGAAGGACAATAACCAACCAACCATCTCTTGGCTCTGGGGATTTTCTCCGGCTGGAATGCTCTCCCTCCTCAACTTCGACAGCTGACCTCCCTAGCTTCTGTCAAGTCCCAGTTAAAACCTCACTTTCTGCAGGAAGTCTTACCTAACCCCTCTTAATACCAAAACTTTCCCTCTTAATTATTTCCTATTTATCTTGCTTTGTCTGTCTTTGCTTGCACATGTACTCCCCTGCTTCTGGGGGGTCAGGGACTATCTCTTGCATTTTTGTACCCACAGTGCTTAGTAGTGTCTGGCACACAGTAGATGCTTAACAGATGACTACTAATCATTTGAAATAGAAATGGGGGGAGTGAGAGAGGGGGGAAAGAAAGGGAGAGTTAGAGGGAAAAGGAGAGGGAGAGAGAGGGAGGGAGAAAGAGAGAGAGAAGAAGGGAGAGGGAGGAGGGAAAGGGAGGGGGAAGACTGAATACTATATAATTATAATGACCAAAATTGGACCTAGAGTTCAGAAAATGCACACCCCACTCCACCTGTTTTTGCAGAAGCACTGGATGATGGGTTTAGAGTACTGCATATACAATATTTAATTTGGTTTTGCCGAACTGCTTTTTGTCTCCCTTTTAAAACTTTGTTATAGGGATGGCTCAAAAAGAAGGAAAAGAAACAGATATCTGTGAAAATGAAGCTGATTTGAAAACAAGATAGCATTAAAAGTTAGATAAAACCTGGTCCCCACCCTCCACCCCCATCAGTAAGGTGATTTAAGAGAAAAGGTTAGGCCCATCACTGTTCAAAGGCAAGTAGTATGGAAAAGAGGACTGGATTGTGAGTGAAAAGATACATGATTCAGCCCAGTGTTATGTATGTCATTCAATATAAGCTGTATGGCCTTGCAGAAGTCAATTAATGGTTCTGGTCCTAATTTCCTTATTTGAAAAAGTGAGAGAGCTGGATGAGATGACCCTCTAGGGTCCCTTGAATTCTAAAATTCCACAGTCCTATGAACTCACATCACTTTGTCAAGTAATTAATTTTCAGGCCCTAATAGCAATATAAACTCTTATCAAATCCCAAGCCTATCTGAAGAGTGAACTTTGAATGTTTGCTGGAGGTTGAGATATTAAAAGCACAAGAGATCCAACAACTTATTTTACTCATTTCTTTTTACCCCAAGAAGAATTCTAATACAGTCTATTCCCAAGCTCTCCAAGTCCCAAGGGAACCCAATAGGAAAGCACCAGCATGGAAGGAGCTGAGCAGAAAAGAGAGAAGAGGGAGCTGAAACAGAAAGCAAAGTATGAACTTTCAGCAAGGCTCTATGCATAGCCAAAGGAAAAAAAAAATCAGGACCCAACTGTTTCACTGATCTGACTAGTGGATAGCAACAAAACACTAAAAAGGTTTGCTCTGAAGATCCCGCTGATAAAGAGTTCTCAAAATCAACAGCCACTCTAGCTCAATTATATAATCCCCTTTCAGATTCTTGACCAGGCAATGACCCATTGGTAGTTTCATCATTCAACTGAAGGGCCCTTGAGATGACACATAGAAGTCAAAAGGCTTTTCTGCTAACTTCTGTGGTATCTCAGCTCTCTTTCACAGAAGATTCTTTCAATGCCGGTATCACTTAAAGAGTATCTAGTTACATAATAAAATACTACTACCTCAAAGGATTAGTAAAACTGTTTTAAATCACAAAAATGAGTTAAAACTTCAAAAATGTCAATTTTGTCAGAATAGGCACTTTCCCCCACCAACAGAGATAGCAATCCATTCATGACTAAGCAGGTACTTAAGTATCTATCTGCGTGGGGAGACCAGGCTAACAAACAACACAAAAACCAGGAAACCCCAATTCACAGGAACTTAAAAAGGAAAAATGGAGTAAAACAAAAGAAAACATCACAAAGTGAGGTTCAGAAATACATTTCACTCAACAAATGAAAGAGAAAGGGGAAAAGAGGAAATTAGAGAGCAGATTAAGTGATTACTTCATAGTAAAATGTTATAAAAATATTTATAGCTCTTTTTCAGATGGCAAAGAATTATAATCTGAGGGGGTCCCCATAAAGTGGAAAAGGCCTGAATAAGTCATGGTATATAAATGTGATGCAATACTATTGTGTGCTGTAAGAAATGATGAAAGGGATGGTTTCTGAAAAACCTAGGAAGACTCGTATGAAATTATGCAGAGTGAAGTGAACAAAAGTAAGAGAACAATTTATACTACAATAAAACCTTTAAAGAATCAGGAATTCTGATTAGTGTAATAACCAACTATAATTCCAGAGGACTAAATATGAAACATGGTATCTACTTCTTATTAGAGATGAAGGATTCAGAATGAGACATATTTGGGGGTGGGAGAGGAACCAGCCAATGTAAAAATTTTTTTTGCTTGACTATATATATATGTTTGTAACAGCAATTTTGTTTTTCTTTCCTTCTCAACTGAAGTGGAGGGGAGGATTAAGAGAAGGTAGATTTTTGCTCATATTAAAGAAAATTCAAATAATAAACAAGAGATCTTGGAATACAATATTCCAAAGGAAAAGAATATAGGGTTACAACCAAGAATAACTTTCCCAGTAAAACTATCATCCTACTTATTAACACTCTAAAAAAAAAAAGAATCTTAAAAAGACTTTTAAGCAATTCTGATGAAAAGACCAGAGCCCAACAGGAACTCTGAAAACAAATACAGGAATCCAGAGAAACCTAGAACAGGAAATTTATTTGAGCAAATTGAAGGGGCACAGGATGATGAAGGGCTAACATTTTAATAGGGGAGAAGAAACAAAGGTTCTTTCAGAACCAGGAGAAAAATTTATACAATAACAATACTATTAAAACGAAAAACAAAAACAAAAACAAACTGAAAGACTTAAGAAATCTCATTAGACAATAAGGATTTATTAAGCTGCTATGATGTGCTGGACACTGAGCTAACCCTTGAGGATACAAAGAAAGGCACATGATAAGCCTTCTTTTCAAGGAGCTACATCTAAGGGGAGACACAACATGAAAAACTATGCACAAGCAGAGGACCAGCTCTGTTTCCAAAGGACCTCTCGTTGAAGCATAATCCTAGAACAGAGAAAGGTCAAATGGACTCAAGGTACAGGAAATAAACATTTTTGGACATGGCCACGGTGTGGATTTGTGCTCTTTAACAATGCTTCCTTATTGGAGGAAGAGTTTGTTACAAAGTGCTTTGCTTTTTTGCTGTTTTTAACCGTTGGAGGTCTGAGTCTCCCATTAAGCTGTGAGGTCCTTGGAAGCGGGGATTGTTTTTTGCCTTTCTTTGTTCCCAGGCTTTAACATAGTACCTGGCACACGGAAGATGTTTAATAAATGCTTGTTGGCTGCTTGTTACCCCTACTCAAAAAAAGGGGGGATCACTGAAACATTTTCTAAAACACAGGCAGTTGTCAAAGTAACAGAATGAATTTATTGTATCTTTTTTTAAAAGTAATACAGAATAAAGCTATTCATGGATTCTTACATAATCTTTTTATGTACATAGCAATGTTCTATCTGGTGTTTTAATTTAAAATAAAAATAATTAATTGGAATTAAAGATGTTACTTGTTGGACTTGGAATCAACTGGCTGATTCTAGAAGCACAGATATACTTGGTAGCTTGGTATAGAGAGGTTATCCACAGAGGGAGGCTATTTTCAAAATAGCCTCAAGCTTAGAAAGGGATCTTTGACTTTTCTTAGTCTGAGAAGATACCAGGAAGCTAAACAAAGTGTAAAACTCTATTTCATCCCCTCCCAAATCCTTAACTTTGGCTATCTAACTTCCAGCTACCCGGAATGTTAGACCATCTCCAGGTCTCTTCTCAGGTCTCCTCCTTCTACCCCTCCCTGCAACAAGGCAATCAACTATTCCCCTCCCATCCCAACTCTTCCTCATTCCAATCAGATCAGTTCTTAAACAAACTCCTTTGTGGGACCATCACATCCATCTTCCCTATAAGTGGGGAATGTGGAAATCTTCCAAGGCTCAGTCCTGGGTCCCCTTCTTTGTGTGTGGGGGGGGTGGGATTGATCACATTTTATTTTCTCTTTTGGTAATCTCACTAGATTCAATGGATTCATTTATTACCTCTAAGTTGATGACTCCCAAAACAATCTATATCCAGACCTAATCTTTTTCCAAGTCAAATGCTTATTGTTTACTAGCACTTGGATAACCCATAGGCATCACAAACTCAATATGTCCAGATTAGAACTTTTTATCTTCCTCCCCCCACCCAAACAAGCCTGCCTGCAAAATTTTGTTGAGGGGTTCATATTTCCAGTTACCTTGTTGTTTCTGTACACTCAAGAATTATCCATTTTCCTCTATGCCCCATACATCCAATCACTTGCCAAGGCCAGTTGATTCTATCTACACAAAATCTTTCAAATCCATTCTTGCTCTCACTCAAACAGGCCCTCACCACCTCTCACATGGACTATTATATAATAATAGCCCTCTGTGCCTCTTGTCTCTATTCCCTTAAAAATCAACATTCCATCTCTTGTCTTCATGCCTTTGCACAAGTCAGTCAAGGATGGAATGCACTCTTTCCTCACCTCTGTTTCTTACAGAATCTCTTAGTGCCCTACATAGTTCAGCCCGGGGTGCCACCCTCTATATGAAAACTTTTTAAATGGCTCTTGTTCTTTGACCTTTATTCCTCCCAAAATAATCTTGTGAATGAGAGTGTATGTGTCCTAACATACAATAAAATATAAGCCCCTTAAGAGGAAAAGACCTTTTAATTTTGTTTTTACCAAAGTGCCTTGGCCCAAATAGGAATCTGAGAGACTTGGCAAAACTGCAAAGTAGGAAGCAGTACAATACAGCAACCCCTCTGTGCCCTTACAAAAACTACTCCACTGAGATGTGAAAAGCATCAAAGTCCTGACCAAGAAATACAAATTAAAAATCACAAGTCACGAGTTATTTTTCCAGCCCAAGTCAACACAGGAAGAGAGAGGTCTGGAGACACGGGGAAGTGGAGGACTTGCCATGGTCCTGTGAAGAGCCTTCCAATGGAGGCACTGCACCAGAGCTGGCCTACTCAACTGTTCTTTCCACGTACTTCCCTGCACTGACTTGTGTATGATGTTCACCATAACCAGCAACTCTAATTCTTTAACTGTCGTGTATTCTATGATTCTCAAGCACATAGCATCATTAGAAGATTACTGAAATTAAAAAAGCTCAGAACAAAAGTACCAACTTGCCAAATGAAATCTAATCGATCTCTTCCTCTTGTTCTATTCTGGGTTCAGTAACTAATCAGTTCCACAATCTATCCAACCATATAGTATGGTCTGAATCAAAGGTAGTCTCAATCTGCTTGGTTTTCCTGTGTAGATGGTTAGACTGAAATTGTGACTGCAGATATCATTTAGAAAGCTACTCCATTTTTAAAAAGGTATTGATGCAATTAGCAAATTGTCATTCACTACCAAGAACCCCTTGAGAACCTCACCATCTAGAGGGAATCCCTTTTCCATTCATATCTGTCAAGAACTGCAAGAAAAAATTTGCTGAGATAATATTAATATAGATCTGGTAACTGATTGAGTAAGGAAATACAGAGAGAACAAGTCAAAATGCAATGTAAGTTTCTTGAGAACAGGAGATGGTTTTAATTTTGTCTTTTTATCTATAGTGTCTAGTGTATTACAAATGTTTGAAACAGACTTGCTCAATTTTCAATTTAATCCAACTCAGTTCACCAGCATGGTATTGGTGCCAGTAAACTAATGGTATCACTAAAAAGAATGGATAAGGAAAAAAAATCACTGACTCCAGGGGATTAAGATTTTTCAGTAGGTACAACTGCATTAGTAACTTACTAGACTGTAAGCTCCTTGAAGGTAGTACTATCATTTTGTTAACATTTCTATCCACAGCTCCTAAGCACAATAGGAGACAGCTATGATACTGGATAACAAAAGTCAGGTTCCAAAAAGATTATGGCAGGGCAAAAGGACAAGTCAAATCTAAGTTGAAAAGGGATGTCATAGAAAACATTTCACATGAAAAAATCTGGAGTGTTATTTTCCAAAAAGACCTGGGATTTCAGTGGACTATTATTAACTGAGTCAACAAATACAATACATGAGGGCCCCCAAATCTGATTTGGCTAGGATGCTTAATAGAAGGATAATATCCAAAATAAAAGGGCAGCTAGGAGGCACAATGGTATATACAGTGCCCCACCTGGGGTCAGAAAAACTCATCCTCCCAAGTCCAAATCTAGCCTCAGATACTTACTGGCTGTGTAACCCTGGTTAAGTCACTTAACCTTGTTTACCACAACTTCCTCATCCGTAAAATGAGCTACAGAAGGAAATGGCAAACCACTCCAGTATCTCTGCCAAGAAAATTCCAAATAAGGTCGAGCTGTACATGAATGAGAAACAACGGAACGATAACAAGCCACACATAAAGATCCCTACAGTTGCATATTGACTTAATTTTGAAGTGTAATGCTATATTTTATTGTATTTTTCTTCATTTTGTTAAATGTTTTTCAATTACTTTTTAATCTGGTTTGGCCCACTCTGGCCCCTGGGGTGTATATCTGATAATTCTGTTTAAAAAAAGGATCAGTTTAAAAAAAGATTTGGGGACCTTTTTATTTTTAGCCTGGAGAAAGAAAAATGGGAAGAAATGATAGTTCTTTTCAAATATCTGAGGTACTATCATGTAGAAGTAGAACAGCTCCAGGGCACAGAAGACCAAAGGGTAGAAGTCATAAGACAGAATTTGTCTTGAAAAAAGGAAAAAAAGTTACCACAATTAAACACATCCCTAAATGAAATGGAACATTTTAGGATGTAATATGTTGCCATTCACTGGATGAATTCATATAGGGGACACAGTCCCTTCTAGCTTTTAACATTCTTTAATTTTTATATACTCTCAAGCACCAGCCATACACTGGTTAAGTATAGCATAAGGCACACGGACCATGTTATATAGGGGTATATTACACACTTCAACATCCCAAACAATTCAAAGATGTTGGACACTTCTCTAATTTAACTTTTTTGGACTAGGACTGCAGCCATTTCAAAGAAATGTGAGAAGAGAATCCTGAATATTTTCTTTTTCTTTTTTTCCCCCCAAAATGGTAGAAGGGAAACCCCAAAAAGGCAGACGATAAATGAGACTAAAGGAATGGTTTTAAGTTAATAAGTCTTACTTGTCTGATGTTTATAATCACTTCCATAACACTGAAAGAGTTATTTCAATCCAGTAAAAGGGCTGTTTTTTTTTTAATTTGGGAAGAAACTCAATTGTTTGGTTTCCTTTAAGTTTCCAAAGTACCCCTTTGACATTGATTTAAATAACGAGTAAGTGGATGACTACAGAAGAATAGGAAAATAACATTTCTTAGCAAACATTATTTTTAAGATGATTTTGCATAAATTACAGCTTACCACTCAGGAATGATAGCGAGAATATACTTCCTACCTCTCAGTATAGAGGTGGCAGACTAAAAGGCTAAGAGGAGGCAAACATTTTCTGATTGTGTTGATCTGTTTTTCTTAACAGTAATTTAGGGTAGTAGAAGGCTCTATTTGAGATTGAAGGAGAGTCACAGGAAGGTGCCACCAAAATAGGACAAGAACATTAAATTTTTTTTAAAGCATCTGGGAAGGGAAGAACAAAATACAATAATTAGTTGTACCAATTGTTATGTTCTTAGAATTAGGGTTGAGAACATTTCCAAATAATGAGAATGTTATCTTTAGGTTAAGATTCTGTATTATACTTTCAAAAAGACCTAGCCATTACTTGCCTGGTCGTTATTCAAGGACAAAAAGCTGTGGAGTAACGTCTACTTGGATGCTGCCAAAAGGAAAAAAAAAACACAAAAGGACTTTATTTATTCATCTTGTTTTAAAGAAAAACCTGGTGTCAAAATTGTTTCACCCCAGAAAAATTCCTTGCTCTCACACTTAGCTCTGAAAAAAGCTGTTCCCACAGAAAAGGAGGGCAGCTTTAACACTGTTTTGTATTATACAGTTAAAAAAAAACAACAAGCTGCACATAATACATTCCATTTCATATACAATTCCCTTTCTTCTTAGTATGAGACACATATGTCCATGTTCGTTGGTAAAGTTCAGAAAAAAAAACAAAAAAGAAGATGGAAAGAAGGATGGAAGGATGGAAGGAAGGAAGGAAGGAAGGAAGGAAGGAAGGAAGCTTGTCTCTGCCAAGATAAAAGTATCAGCATTGATAAAGAAACAAAATGTTAAAAAGCCATTCTAGCAGCCACCCCCTAAAACCTAGAATTATAGCTTCTAGTCAGTCACAGCCACTGATCTGACTAAGGACCTCACAAAGGAACATAGGAAAACAATTCTTTCAAGAGGAACAGGAAAGCTATTAACTTTAGCTAATCTGTACACTTTTTCATTTAAGAGAAAAACAAAGCCATAATGCATTAAAAACAGCAGGAAGCTCCTTCCTTTCACTTCTCAGAAATCTGAAACTCTAGTCCTCTTTTGTCTGTCTTGTTATCAATACTTAGTATTAACTTTAACTCATCTTCTCTACTAAAATAAAATGTGCTGTCCCGATTGTGTCTCTTTCAGGATGGAATATAAGGGCTATGCATCGGGAAGACTGCAGATTCCACTAAGAATCAGCTATATTTCCAACCTGGACTAGTTTACCCCTCCTTAGACAAGCTGGTGAACCCCCTGTTCCCACAGAATTTACCACATTAACATTAAAACTTAAGTACAGACACGCAATTAGCTTAGTCTCACCACAGCATAGAGATCTCCTAAGCCTCAGCCGTCAGGACTACAAGCACACACCAATATGGCTTATTCCAAATGGAAGGCCTCACCTACTACATGCCAGGCCCTGTGCTGAGCACTATATAAATACTACCTCATTCAATGAGCTATTTAAAGAGCTCAAAATACCTAAAAGGGTACTGTTATATTTATGCTCACAAGACCTCCTTTTCACACTAAAAGGAACCATACTGATTAGCTAGTCCAGCTCCCTCATTTTCCAGATAACAATTTATTTTTACATAACAATTAATATTTATAGAATGATCCAAGTTTCTAAAACATTTTCCTGCTAGCCCTGGGAAGTAGTTAGTACAAATAGTACTATTTGGAAACTGAGGTCTTGAAATGAGAGAGCCAGGACTAGAACCCAGGCCCCTTGAATCCAGTCCAGGACTTCCCAATTCACCAAATCGAACAGATAAATAATAACCACATTTTACAAATGAGTTAAAAACATACAAAGGGGAGTCAGTCCAAGGAAACGCTTATCAGTGAGGATTCTGGCACCTAGCTTTGACACTAGTTTAAGGAACACAATCTAATACCACCATTGGAAAGGTTGCTCTATCCACAGTTCTCTAATCTAATTTGTTTTAAGGTGGGGTAGACAGGGTGATTGGTTCACTAATGTTATTCTACATGACAATTTGCCCAAGTCACAAACTCTAAGCATATTCAAGTTAGGCAAATATTTGTTAAATGCCTATTATGTGTGAAGTATTAAGAGCAAAAAGATATTAGGTTAAAAAAAAAAAGACAGCTATTGAACTTAAGAAATTTACCAACATTCTGGAGAGTAATTTGGAACTATGCCCAAGGGGCTACAAAAATGTGCATACCCTCTGACACAGCAATACCACTTCTAGGGCTGTATCCCAAAGAGATCATACAAATGGTAAAAGGACCCACTGTACAAAAATATTTACAGCAGCTCTTTTTGTGGTAGCAAAGAATTGGAAATCAAGAGGATGCCCATCAATTGGGGAATGGCTGAACAAGTTGTGGTATATGAATGTAACGGAATACTATTGTGCTATAAGAAATGAGGAGCAGACGGACTTCATAATAACCTGGAGAGACTTATATAAACTGATGTTGAGAGGAGCAAAACCAGGAGAACATTATATACAATTACAGACATGTTGAATCTGTAATAACTAATTTTGATAGACTTGGCTCTTCTCAGCAATGCAAGGTTCTAAGACAACTCCAAAAGATTTAGAGTCTCAATGCAGACAGAAGCAAACTACTTGTTCTCTTTTTTGTTTTGTTCCTTCTTTCTTCTTGTTCATTCCATTGGTTATAATCCTTCTTTACAATTTGACTAATGTTTAATTTGAAGGCATTTGTACAATCTATATTGCATGCCGCCACAGTAGGGGAGAGGGGAGAAAATGTGGAACTCAAGGGATTGTGTAACTGAATGTTGTAAACTAAAAGTAAAGAAATAAATATATTGGGGGGAAAAAGAAATTTATCAACAATTGGGGGGGTGGAGGAGGAATAAGATGGTAAGTATGATAAACACTATAATGTAATAAGGGTAAAGAAGAAGTCTAGAGAAAATAGTATAAAATGTCACATGGGAAACAACTTGGTTTCAGCTAAGGCCAGAGGGAGGTGAAAAGCACAGCACAGAAAGTTTCATGGAGAAAGTGGCACTGGAAATGGGTCTTACTACACTAGAGAGGATTTCGATGATCAGGGAAAATTCTAGGCATGGGAAGTTTTTTGTGTGAATGCACAGAGATAAGAAAACATCAGGATATACTGGGAAAAGAGCCAATAATCTCTTTTTGCAAAAACATGTAGCATATGAAGAGAATTACTGCTAAAAAAGTAGGTTAGAATTAGATGAATTCTAATGAAGAGCCTCAAAATGTCAGGCTAAAGAAATTTTATTTTGTCCCATGGACAGTGGTATGACTCTGAAGATTTTTGAACAAACAATACACATTTAAGGTGCTATGCTAAGAACCAGATAAAAAAAGACAAAAATGACACAAGTCCCTGCTCTCCAGGTGTTTGCATTCTATTAGAGAAGACAACATAGATGTACAACTGGAATAAACAGGTTAGGGAGGGAAAGCACTACCAAATCAGAAGATCCAAAAAGGATTGAAGCAGGAGATCCATTCCAGGCATAGGGAAACAGCATATGAAAAACATATTTGGGCTTTGCTAGAATACAGGAAAGAGATTAAGGTATAACAAAGCTAGAAAAGTAGGTTGAAGCTAAGTAGTGACAGGCTTTACAATTTCCTTCCACTATTTATATAGAGGTTCATGGTTTCCCCCATTTGCCAGAGAAATCTTGCACACAAAATGGGTTAAGAACCCATGTACTCATAAACCAATAGGAAACCACTATAATTTACGGGATTGACCTAAACTCAGAAAATTATTTTGGCAGCTCTGTGCAAGATGAATTGGAGTGGGGAGAAACTGGAAATAGATTAATTAGTAAAGAACTGCAATTAGACAGAGCACGGGGATTGGAATCAGGAAGGTTCATCTCCAGAAGTTCCAATTCAGCCTGACATGTACTAGCTGTGTGACCCTGGGCAAGTCACTTAACCTTGTTTGTCTCAGTCCCTCATCTATAAAATGAGCTGGAGAAGGAAATGGCAAATCACTTCAGTATCTTTGCCAAGAAAACCCCAAATGGGGTTTTACAGAGAGTTGAACATGACTGAAATAACTGAAAAACAAGAACTGCAATAATAGTCCAGGACAGAAGTGATAAGGGATTGCACTAGGGAGATTTTGAGAAGGTAGGAAAACCATTTGGTGATTAACTGGGTATGTGGAATGAGAGGAATCCAGGAGGACATCAAGGTTGCCAACTTGGGTGAAAAGAAGGTAGCAGTGGTGCACTGTCATTTAAATCCAACGGATGGCTCTCTCTCATCATTCCAACATAAATATCCCCCTTTAAAATCACATTCAAAGCAAGTTCATTAAAGTGAGATACTTTGTGGCTGCTAACTCTATGAATATCCTTTCAAATTTCTGTACGGTAAAAGGACAGTTTCATTCTGTACTCTCAGAACCATAAAAAGTACAGTTTATAGATTACTTCTCTAAGTGCACATTTCCCTCTTTAGTATCTTCTTGAACTGGTTCACTGATTAAAAGACTGAGTTGGTCTGAACTAAGCATCAAGAAAATTACTGTAGAAGGTGAATAAAGAGTAAACTGAAGCATGACAAACCAAACTAAGAAAATATGCCAACTGGAAGGCTATTACAACAGTATAGGTTCAATTTTACTTTACACTGCAACAGTATAACCAAGGGGTTATGACAACCTTCCATTGGTGGCAGTAATATTACACAACACAAACTTGAGAGATACTCCAACAGTAAAATCTGACAAGTTCTGGCAATTGACTAGATACAAAAATAGCAAGAAAAGCCTAAACAGTCAAAAGATGAAACAGCTTCACTTAAGGAGGGTGGTAGTGCCATCAACAGTTACAAAAGGAAGTTCAGAGAAGGAGTTCGTTTGAGGAAAGAGAATGAGCTCAGCTTCAGATATGTTGAGTCTGAGGTACTACAAAAAACCAAGGAGAAGATAACAAGCCAACAACTGAAAATGAGTTTAGGGATTTACTGATAAAAATATCGACTGCACCTATGATTTTCATTGATATAGTAAAGTTCTGACTGATGAAACTCCTACTCTACTAATGCAACATTCTTTGCAATGTATGCTCTTGAGAGCAATGAAAAGGTTAACTGACTTGCCCGAAGTCTCATGATGAGGCAAGATTTCAACCCAAGTCTCTTGGTTCAGAGGTCCGCTATATCGTGCAGCCTTTAAGATATAACTGATAAATTTATATTAATGAAACCCATGGCAATAATTTTTTGGGCAAGAATTTTCAAAGGCACAACAAAGCCAAGATTTAACTCACTTTTTTTGGTTTATGAAACTGGAATGCTTCTGAAGATGACTTCTTAGGAACTTTGAGTATTATGTGAGATAAATTGCCCTGGTTTTGAAAAGTAGCTGTTCTTAACGTACCACACCTGTACAGTAACAGAGAATGATGCTTCTCATCTTTTGCAGTTCACACCTGTGAACTTGCTAAGATGTTATTCAGAATATTGTGGAGGAACAGGAAAAGAGGATTACTTTCTACACTTTTAATCTGGCCAGTTATAAGTCCATTCTCAGACACAGATGCAAACACCATACTTGGTAAAAAAAAAAAAATTCAGAACTTCTAGTAAAAAAAAACTGGCCAAAGAAACATAGTACGTAAAGATATACTAAGAACTGCTTTGTAATACATGTAAGTGTTCCAAAACACCAACTGAATAATTAAAGTATTAACCATGCATACTCAGTAAGAATGACCCCCAATTAGACCTCACCTCATGTAATCAGTTCAATATCCCACCCTCAAACCACTTGCTGCCAAGCTCTTTTCAGGAGGAAGCAGCCTAATTCTATGGATTAAATAAATTTATGAAACACATTTCATTTGTTGTAAAATTTCAGCGTGTAAAGTTCTACCCAGAGAGATACAGGGTGCTATCTTCAATAATTAAAAAATAAGTCAAGAAGGGATGTTTGGGTTACATTTTATTAATATTTTTATATTTTAAAACATATGTCATAATAGGATCGTGGATTTTAGAGCTGCAAGGAACCATGGAAGTCATCAAATCTAACTTCATAATTCTAAAGATGAGGAAACTAAAAAAAAAAAATCATAAAAAAAAAAAGATGAGGAAACTGGCACAGAGAGAGAAAATAACCTGCCCAGGGCTCTGAAGCAGGATTTGAAACTCGGTCTTCCTGAATTCTAGTCCAGTGCCCTACCTACTACACCAAGCTCACTCTCTGGAATAGCTAACATTTACACACGATATTGCTTTCAGGTTTACATTTACAAAATGCTAACATTTACATAGTGGTTTCAGGTTTGCAAAGAGCTTTACAAATGCTACCTCCCTTTGTTCTCACAACAATCCCGGGAGACAGATAATGTTATTATCCGTATGTCACAGATGAGGACACTGAGATGGAGAGAGGTTACCTGTCCAGAGTCACACTGCTGCTGAGTGACTAAATCTGAATCTGACCTCGGCTCTTCCTGACTCCAGGTCCAGGTTCCACAGAGGCACTTCCCTGCCTCTAATGAGAAACTTTTTTCTTTTTAAAGTAAAGGACAAATGGATAAAATTCTACTTTTCTTTGTAAAATCATCCCACTATGATATTATGGGTAATCTGTCAAAGATCAGCAAAAGTAGTACACCGCGTAGGGAAAAAGTTTTAAAACATTTTGCGATGAACACACAATTGAAATAATTGTAATTAACAGTTAGAAAGCCCCGGATATCTGTTTAATATATGACAGCAGGCAAGTCACTGAATCACTCTGTCCCTTAAACCTTACTATCTATAAAGTGGGAATGGAACATCACTAACTCAATTCACAAGGATATTAGGATTAATGATCCTGCTGAACAAATTCATTAAATCAATGCAAATTTAATCCCACTCCAGGCTTCACTGAATATAGCAGTGTTTTATTAGAGGTTAATTTGATCACAACCAAACAGTTAGCAGCTGCAGGAACTCATATTTGATGCATTCTCCTAATACAGAACAAGCCTGAAGTTGGGAAGGAAGCCCTTTAGACTTGATTCAACTGCAGACTAAATTATCTTTTTAATATAACAGCAACACAGTTGGTCCCTTGCTGACCATAATAATTTGAAGAGCATCCAAAAAAACCCACTATTCCACATGAAAGTTACTTACAAAATTTCCTACATTTAAGGAGAAGGTATAACTGTGTATACATCATATGCTATTTATAGTGTCCCTGAGAAATAAAATTAGTAGCTTTTAAGAAAACATACTGATGACGGTGCACAGAAGCAAAGACAATCCCTGGGCAGATGGTTTTGACATAGGCTTACTGTTTTACCCAAAACTGATGAAAAAACAACTTAGAGTGGTCTCCAACTGTAAGATAATAAAACTTATTCTTCACAAGCGTTACCAATGACAAATACTGTGTAATTATCCTTACCTCTATTTAATCATGCCCTTTGTTGATTTACTACATTCTATTCACTCTTTGCTTATATATACATAAGCCGAAAATGGAAGCTTTCTAAAACCCTGTGCCTTGATCCTAAAGGACAAATTTTTTGAAGTAGCAGTTTGTCTTAGGCTGTATATGCAACATGAGTTTCCATCTCCTCCTGAATTTAATTTTATTGTTATTTCATTACTTTGAAGTATTATGAATTCTCAGAATATGACACATTCAAAAATCTAATAGAAAAATACCCTCAACTGTCTGTTGTTATCAACGGGAAGTGTCAAACTCTGCCCCAGTATGACCTAAACTAGATTAAAAAGTAACTAGGAAAATATTTAACAAAATGAAATTAAAATACAACACAGATGTTAACTGTGATGTTAATTTGGTTTTCTGAGTCAATATGTGGCCTGGCCAGCGGGGATCCATTTCTATTTTTGAGTTTTATACAATTATTTTAGATTACCAACTAACATCCATTAACAGGATAATTTTAAGAAGTGGACTACTGGTTTCTGAGTAATCACCAAAAAGTGCACAAGCTTAAACTGGAGGAAAAATGACAACACAGATTCTCCAAGCTAGGTCTAGGAAAGTACATCATAAATTCAGAATATCTCTGAAAGAAACTGGAAAAAAACTTGAAAAGTTCAGAAGAAAGCAAGCTATCACATAAAGCAGTGATTTGCTTCTAGCAATTGAATCAAATTCCAAGAATCAGAATTGATGTTCAATGTTTCCATTAAAAAGGTGTTTTTTTTTTCCCAGTTTAAGAACAGATACACAGAATACCTATCAGAGTACGTTACACTGGATCTGACACCAGAGTATGAATCTGGTGCTAAGATGAAGAAAACTTTGTTAAGCCATCAAAAAGGCTTAGAATACAAGAAAGAAAATTAGTCTTCATTTAAAATGATTATTCAGCAGCAAATTTATTTCACTAACTGAAATATTTTATCAAAATTACTGTTAAGAGTAGATTAAAACCCTATTTCAGACATTTCTACATAGCTGATTACAAGCAGCGCTTTAATTTTTTAAATTATATCACATTCTTTCCTTCAAAATATATATTATAAACAACTAAAAAAAAATATTTAGGTATACAGATGAAATATATGCCATTCCTTCAAATGAAACATGCCATTTCTTCCAAATTTTAAGGCTTTTTGTTTTCTTCTCCCAAATAAAAATAAATCTATGATATTATCACTATGAGGTAAACGGACCATTTTATGTGTGTATCTGCATACGTATTTGTGTATGTACACACATACATACATATACACACGTGTACATACATACAGAGACCTGCTAAGGCACCCACTGATCAATAAAGATCTAACATAGTTATATTAAGGAAACCTTAAAATTACAATATGCATCCCCTTTTTCGATGCAAGAACACTTAGCATTATATTACTTATGTCACATAACTTCTTATTTCCTTTCTCAAAAGGGTTCAAAACAAAAAAGCACCACACAATGGGACACCTGGCACTTAAAACTGGCTTCCCCTCAACTTTCCTCGGTTTGATTTAAGGCATCTTAGTAAATGTATACCACCAGATGGCACCACAAAGCAGTCCCAATGCCTTAAATCAGGCTAACCACCAATTATATTTCAGTCATGGCTGCATGGACAGTATAGTCAACATCACGATGGACTCCTGAATTCTTCACATTGCGTTCATGGACAAAGTCAGTGCAGTTTCTACAAGCAGCCTGGGGTGGTGGCAAGGCCCCTGTGCTCCACTGGGTTCCACCACGTTGACAGCGGTCACTGGCATCAGAGAGCCTGGATGGTTGGGGAGTTGGAGGGGAGTACAGTTAGTCATTAGAAATAGACAGGGTGGAAAGTATAAGAGGTAAAAGACTGGGTGACAAAGGGGGTGTGGAAAAGCAGGAGAGTGCCACTGGAAACAAAGAGAAAGGACACATACAAACTCACATGTATCAACTAACCCCTTTACTACTGCCATATTACAGATGTCATATGCCAATGTGAAGATCCAATACAAAAAGGTTGGTTTACATATGACAGTATTAAAGGACTTAACTGGCAACTCAAAAATAGAAACTTCTATTTCATGCAAATACAGAATTTAAAAACACAAGAGTTCACTCAATTTAAAGAAGTTTGCAAGCGGCTTAAGGGGCAAGCATTAAAATGATGCGGGCAGGTTTCCAAAGTGCAGACAAACCCAGGTTTATGGAGCAAATTTCAGGGAAGAGCAAAGTATTACATTGTCCCTGTGCCTGATGTTGCAATTTAAAGTAAGAACTGAAACAATGTTTGGGTGTTTGTTAAGTCCTCTGACTGATTTTTTGCCACAAGGACAAAAACAAGTTATGAAAGGTATTTTGGAAGCACCAGTCTTAAAACAAGAAACAACAGGAAATCAAAATCCTGATAGATGGATTTCAGAAGCTTTAACTGCTTATGGGAAATGATTAATTTATAGCCTAATTGTATTATAGCATATGAATTTGAGGTTATCTTTTCCAATTACCAAAGATACGCTACGGAAATACACAATCTACCAAGAAGCTATCCAGGTTAACACTGGAGAATTCGTTCAATCTTCATTAAAATAAACACCAAGTAGGACTCATCAGGCACAAACAATGTAATCAGATTCTCTGCTCCTCTCCAGAAAACAAAGTTTAATATGTTCATTAGTACATGCATTCTCTGCTTAGGAATCACAACTGGAAAATAAGGACGCAACAGATGATAATATAAAATTTAAAGTGTAAGCTCCCTCATTAATACTGAAAATAGTCCTCCTGGAGAAAGGTAATAGTTGTTGGCTCATATTTGATAAATGCAAAAAACCCCAAATTTCTTACACTAAAAAACAAGAAGATATAGGACAGAATAAATAGATTTTTAAATATGTAAGAATCTCTATGTTCAAAATAGATCCCTCTGGACACTACATACTAAATTACAGTAAACCTACATCATTCCTCAGATATTCCATAAATGATGTACCCTGAACTTGGAAGCATTTTTTTTGCGGGGGGAGGGAAGGAATTGCTTTGTTTTCTTTCCTTTCATTGGGAGCCACATCTCTTCATCTAAGCTGATTCACAAAATTTAAATCTACAGGCTGTAATTTTTTTTGGACACTGACCCAATCAAAAAGGTTTCATGTGCAAAAAGTGTTTCCAAAATGCCACTTCTTGTTTAGGCAGCTAATTTTTGTTTTGCTTTGTTTTTTATGAAAGTCATTTGTATGATGCTCATTCCCCCAAAATCTTGGTGGTTTAAAAATTAAATAACCTGCATGCTGGATCATTAACAAATCATTATGGTGGCACACAGGAGGTGGAGGGCAGGGGGGAGCTATGCCTGCACAGGTGGTACTTTTATTCAGCAAAGGAGAGGAAGAAAGATGAAACTTCTAATGGGTAATATGTCACAATTCTACCAGTCACTCCCAATTTCTGAAGCACATAAAATGCATTTCAAAATCCCACCAACTTACTCATTTCTAGAGGAGGCCTATTTTTATTACTTACTTTAAAACAAACAAAATAGACTGACACTAATCAACAGTCAAGGCATGCATAAGAAGTGGGCCAGTTAGGGGCAGTAAGCATTTTGGATTAAAGGCAGAAAAATCCATCAGCTCCCAAGAAACGACAGCATTCATTCAGTTGCACCCCTCTGATTAGGCACGCCAGGGCTCACTCTTGTTTTGTCAAGTGTCACCACTTTGCTCCATTCCAGCCTAGTAGATCCCAGCACAAAATACAAAAGATGACACACAGCTCCAAATTGTTCTTTTTTTTAACCTCTGAAACTCAATCAAACCCATTATCTCTCCTCTTTCTGACAGTCATTTCTACTTAACTCAGCAAGAACTGCAGAATCACATTTAGCAGATTTAAGTATCTATAAGTTACAGTTTATCACCTCAATAAATGTTTAGCATTATAACGAAGGGCAGACTGCGCACTCATATGCTATAAAAGTAACTAGGCTCCAAAAAATGACCTGGTATCTTGTGTCTATTTCAGCTAAAGTATACTGGAGTGCACACTGATACTTGCCAATGGGAGTAAGTATTAATATCTTAGGAAACAAAGCACATAGGGTTATGTTCTAGGCTTTGGAATAGACATTACAACATTATTTAAAAGACTTAAGGGGAAGAGTGATGAGGAGAGGCAACTAAATCTGAGATTATTCAATAGTCTTAATTAAAAATCATTTAGCATAAAAAAATAAGACTAGATCAGACCTATTTGGAGCTGAAGTCAAAACATTTCCCAACTAAGGAATTACCCAGTGTCCGCAAAGCACCTTGCAGTTAGGCCAAAAGAACAGCTTTAAAAAAAAATCAAATGGAAAAGACTGAATGAAAATAATCACCAACTACCGTTCGCCCACCACCGAGAAGGAAGAGCCGCTTGCATAAAGAGCCGAATGAAACCTTGAGATCACCACAGACAACCCATTACGTTTCAGATACTAAACAAACTAAGAGCAAGAAAGACAAAGAAAAATCCATTTGATTATCTATTTCGCCTTCACAGACCAACATAATGGAATACATGCAACACCCAATACAAACCACCCAAATTAAACATTGCTAAGGAAGCTTGTCTTGCTTTCATTTGATTTGCTGGAGAAAGAGAAGAACCACTGATTATACCCAACAGACAAACTATTCATATCTATGTGCTTGCTAGAATTAGCTAGAATTTGAAAAATTCAAAATTCAAAAAACCTTTGTTCTCATTGTCTTTTAAGTGCCTTTCATTCTTTAGGAAGTAATATTCCTGATTCTACATGGCTGGGTTTTGCAGCTTCATTTTCCCTTCAGTGAAGCTTATTTTCCATTATCATCCCCTTCCGAGATTACTTCTAAAATTTTATAAACATGTTACTTTGAAAAAGTAACTTCCTTCCATAAGGAATGGGCACCTATCTATTTGGGGACATTTTTTAACTGAGGTAAAGCACTTCAGAAAAGGCACCATGGGAGGGCATTCTTTAAGGAAAAAAATACTAAGTCCTCAGAGAACACAATAAATTGAAGGTAAAGGGCAGCTAGCAGTCAGGCGGTCTTCTACTTAAAACAAGCATACTCTACTTCTCTCTTACAAACTTTATTTCCTTAACCCCACCGGGCTGAACTGCCATCAGACATTCACTTTTCTATTCACAAATATGAATAGTTTGTCTTAAATAATATGTAAATTCAGGGTAAGGTTAAGTATTTGGATTGCATGCATACAAGTGGCATTTTCTCTGGGGTAAAGGGTTTACAAACCATTTCCTGTCATGGTGGCTTATTCCTGGACTCCTTGGAAGATTCTCTATCTCTACCAGAACAGGACCAGAAGGAATGGATGAGATTACAGGCATAGTTGATCTTGTACCCCTAACCTTGGGGAACAAAACATAAAAATAATTATTTTACCTAACTATTTTAGAACAAGCAACCAACATAATGAAGAAGGAGGAATGACACCAACAGGGATACAAATTACCAAGCACTGAATGATTGCATGGTGATTGAACCCAGTGCAAACGGCTTAAGATTAATAGAAACTCTTAGAGGAACTTCAAGTATTTTTAATCTCATCTCTTTGCAGAGATAAGACATTTTTAAAAGATGTTTCATAGAAGTTTCCTTTCAACATCCACTAAGTTAGAGACATAGAATATAAAAATAAAGTTGTTAACTTTATAGAAAGCAACACTGACACATGGAGATGGTGACCTCTCCAATCTCAACCACAAATATATATGGCAGGGTTGGAATCAGAGCTCTGATAATCGCTACCTCTGATATCCCTAATATCAGTCCATTGATCTTTCTAATAAATATGACAGACATGAAGATACAATAATAAAGTAACAAACAAGAGGAAACTAAGTTTACTGGTCTAAGAATTCTTGCTATTTAGAGTATTTCAGGAAACCTAAGATGATCTTACTTGTTGACCTCCATTGTTCTGGGTTGAAACATTCTTCTGGAGACTACGAAAGAAAAAAAAATCAGTTTTTTAAAACTGCAGGATTAATTTATAGTTATCAATGGTTCTATATCTACTGATGTTTATATCTCTGTGTGAGTGTGTATCTATCTATATAGAGACAGACAGAGACAAAGGGACAGAGAGAAAGAGACATACATCTTTATCTGTATCTGTATCTCAAACAGAAGCAATAATGTAGCACACGTTTTTTGCAAAGAAGTTAGCTATGATCTCTACTTCAAAATATACTAACAGGAAACATTTGCTTTTAAGTTGAGGCTTGAATCAACTGGCAATTACAAAGTCTCTACCTTTGGGGCAAGTTATAGTACTTCGTTCTGTCAAGGGCTGTGACAAATTCCTATATTTAGTCTTCCCTTTTCATGTGTGATGTATCGTAGATCATGATATCAAACTTTACCAACAGATGCCACCTTATGACATTCCTTTGTCAAATGTCACTAGAGGTATTCTTGCAGTTTCTCTTCCACCTCCCAATGTGCTCTTGGATCACCTTCCCTTTTTTTCCCCCAGCCCTTGCACCAACCAGTGTTAGCTTCAAACCTTGAGAGTTCATGGTGTGCAACTTCCTTTCAATAATTTATAAAAACAAGCAGAACTGGTTCTAAAACTGATCCCTGGGGCCCATCAACTATTTATATTTCTCTAACCATAGACATGCCCCTTAAGTCTTTCTTAATGGTTTCTTTCATTATAAACTGCATATTTTACAAATTTTACAAATCTCACTTTACAAATGAGGTACACAAGACACAGATTAAATGCTTTCCTAAGATTATCCAGGTAGTAAGTGGCAGAAGCAGAATTTGAATCAAGGTCTTATGGTTCCAAATAAAGGGCTATTTTCACCATACCATTTTCCCCTCCTTTGCCCAAGTCTTAGTTACTGCCTATTAGTTATTTCAATATCAAAGTTTCCTGCCCCATTTCCTGCAACAGCTGGATATATAATTCTCTATTTTGACAATTTTGAAAGTTTAAATATATTGCACATTTACTATTTCTCTTTACTCACTTGTAGTAATTTTCAACTAATGAACACTAAGCACCTACTCTGTGCGACATTCTTTGCCAGGCAATGGGGAGGGGGTGCAGTCAAGATGGCAGAGGTAGGGTCAGTATTTTTGTTCAGCTCACCCAACACGCACTCTAGAAAATGCACCAGATCAGATTACGAACAGGAAAGTCAAGAAAAAGTTACTGTGAATCACTTCTCTGGCTCAAGGAAGCATAAAAGGATAGACAAAGACGTCTATGTACACGGGTGCAGGGCCTGACTAGGAATAAAGCAACAGTGGAGGCAGCAGCAGCAACATCACGAAGCATTCTAGTGCCCAGGAAAGGAAAGGGGGCTAAGGCTGAATAGCAGGGATAGAAGCACAGGAAAAGAAAGAGATCCTGGGGACCCTTAAACCCTGGAAAGATAGGAAGAACAAATAGTGCCAACTGACAGCTGTTGCCCATTACTTTGTTCCAGGTCACAGTTCTAGGGTAGAAAGATGTGTCTGCAATTGCAAGCAAGAGAGGCCTGGGCCCTAGAAACAAATTCCAAAAACTTAGCTGTATGGGTCTGAGCCCAAGAGCAGAAGGGGAACTTAGTTCTAACCTTTAGCTTTGCCCTTGCAATGGAATAACCATGGCAAGAAACCAAGATCAAAGGGGAGACAATGAGTTCAGTCACTCTGAATTTGTGGAACTTCACAGCAGGGGACCAGTGACCAAGTTCAGCAGCAGTTTACTGAAACTCAACCATACACAAGGTAACAGACTCGAGCCAGGTCAGCAACTTGCAGAACTGCAGTAAACAGGCAGCTCCTTAAAACGCACTACCTTAGAAGCCCTGAAAACTTGAAGGCCCTCAGTCTGAGTTGTAAACACAATGGAAGGACATTTAAAAAAAGAAAAACAACAAAATTTTTAAAACCCAGCTGAGGCCAGACATACCCTCCCAGAAAAGAGGAGAGCTCATACTAACATAAAGTCCAAGGTCAAGAAACAGGATGAAGAACCCAACTGTAAAGATCTACTACAGTAGAAGCTCAAGACACAAATAAGTTAATGTTTTGAAATTAACTGAAGCAAAATCTCAAAGAAACACTACTGTCTGGACACAAGGCCAAAAAGAATTCTTAGAAGAACTGAAGATTTTTAAAAAAAAAAAAATTTAAACCAAAAAAGAACTAAGGAGAAAAATATAGGGAAAATGGAAAATGAAAACAAGGTTGTGCAAGTTGTAAAGAGATTAGCTTTTTGTAAAAGATGTACAAAACCTTATTGAAGAAAATAACTTCTTAAATTAGAATTGGTCAAAAGGAAACTACTCACTCCATGAGACATCAAGAAATAATACAAACGAACTGGACTCTTCTCAGCAACGCACAGCTATAAGACAACTCTACAAGTCTCAGGATGGAAGGAGACATCTACATTCAGAGTAAGATCTAGAAAGATTAGAGTTTAAATGGAGATTGAAGCAATACATGCTATGGTTCTTTTTCATGTTTGATTTTGTTTCTTTTTTCCCATTGTTCACTCATTGGTTACAACCCTTCTATACAATCAGACTGTTGTACAATGTGAAAGTATTTGCAGATCCTATACATGATTGCACACCACCATGGGGGGGGGGAGGAAGGGAGAGGAGAAAATCTGAAACTCAAGTGATTGTGGAACTGAATCTTGTAAACTAAAAGTAAATAAACAAGTCATTGAAAAAAAAAGAAATAATACAAAACAAAGACTGGAAAAAATATCAGAAAATATGAAGTATTTCATAAAAAAGCAAGAGACCTAGAAAATAAGATTGAGGAGATAATTTAAGAATCATCGGATTACCTGAACATCAAGAATTTTTAAAAAGACAGCAAATTTCAAGAAGCGATAAAGGAAAACTGCTTAGATATCTTAGAACCAGAGGACAATGTAGAAAGCAAAAGAATCCACTGATCATCTACACAAAATTCCAAAATGAAAACTCATAGGAATATTATAGACAAAATCCCAAACTCCCAGGTTAAAAAAAAATACTTCAAGTAGCAAGAAGGAAGGAATTAAAGTACTGTGGAAGAGTAGTCACAATCACACAAAATTCAGCAGCCATCAATATAAAGAAACAGAAAGCTTAGAATATGATATTTTGGAAAGCAAAGAATCCTGGATTACAGTCAAGAATAACCTACCTAAATTGATGGACTGTGAATGCAGATCAAAGAATATTTTTTTTCACTTTATTCTACCTTGTGGTTTTTTTCTTTCCTTTTGATCTGTTTTTTCTTTCACAACTAATATAGAAATATTTTTACATGACAGTCAAGGCACAAACTATATCAAACTGCCTACCATTTTCAGAAGAGAGGAGGGAGGGAGAAAAATTTGGAACTCAAAATTTTGTAAAAATGAATGCTAAAAATTTTCTTGACATGTAACTGGGGGGAAAAGATAAAATACTATTTAAAAAAATAATAATATAAAACCGAGTATAATCTTACAATGGGAAAAAATGGAAAACTGATGACAGAGAAGACTTTCAAGCATTCCTGATGTAAAGTCAGAGCTTAACAATCTGACATTCAAACACAAGGCTCAAGAGAAGGTAAACACAAGGGAGAAAGCATGAAGGTCTAAACAAGGTTAAAGTGCTTATATTCCTATATGGAGAAAGGATAAATGTAACTCCTTAGAACTTTTATCACTAAGCCTCTAATAAAAAAATCTAATTATATAGAGAGAGCCTGGGTGTGATTCTATAATGTCTGAGTGATTTAAAAAGAAGAATGGAAGGGTTACTACTAGGAGAGAAGAGAGAGGGAGGAATAATGGGAAAAACTAGCTTAGATAAATTGGGTTTATAGGGAAGCACTTATACAATGGAAGGTGCCATGACGGGAAGAAAGTAATACTTTAACCTTACTCTCATGTGAACTGGTTCAAGGAAGGAAGAATAAACATAACAATTAAATAGAGAAATTCATCTTACCCAATAGGGAAAAGGGTGAAGAGAAAGGGAGTGGGGAATAAAAGGAAGAGTAAATTAAGATAGTGCTCAAAAGTAAAACAGACTCTTGGAGCAGGGGACAGGGTAAAAAAGAGAAGAATAAGAAAATAGTGTAGGTAGAATATTCACCAAAATCATAACCATGAATGTGAATGAGATGAATTCACCCATAAAATGGAAAAGGATAGCAAAATGGATTAAAATCCCAAGTCCAACAACAATGTTATTTACAAGAAATATGCTTGAAAGAGACACATAAGAGTTAAAATAAGAGCTTGGAGCAGAGTCTATTATACTTCAGCTGAAGTATAAAACAGGGTTGGCAATTATGATCTCAAAGTGAGGCACTACAAAAATGTTAACAGCTGCTGCCTTCAAGGACTTTACATTCCACTCTTTAAAATAATAAAGTGCCATTTAAGTATATTAGTGAGGAATGGCTTCCCCTTATAAAAGTCATGTTTATTTTCTTCTAAAAATACTGAGGCAGTATCTCATAGTGGAAAACAACACTGGGTTTAAAGGAGAAGCAAGGTCTTCTGAGAAATTAGGTTAGGTTAGACTAAACTACCACTGGGTCCCTTCTAATTCTAGACTTATGATCCTATGATACTACTGGATACAGATCAAATTTAATTAGAATCTGAAGAAACAACTTTTAAAATTTCTCTCCTTGGTCTTTTCCCATTTAGGGTAGCGAAGAGTTGTTTTGGAAAGCACTCTGACACATTGGCCAAAACAAGGAAGTAAGAAAGCATGATGCAATAGAGAAAAAAAGGCCAACTGAAGAGATTAAGAAATTAAATCTTATTCTGCAAAGCATTCTCATCCCTATTCCTTTTATATTCCGAAGAAACAATGCTCACTATCTAATTTTACCTGATTTACTCCGAAGAGAAATTTTGCTAAAAATTAAAATTTTTTGTTTACCACGGGGGTCCAAAATCTATTATGCATTAAATGGAAGCACTGTTTTCTTTTTTTAATCTCCCTAAATACTTTTATTAATAAAAAATAGAAAACATATTAATTGGGAAGACAACTAAAAATACTGGAAAACAAATAAATTTAAAATCCCAGCTAAAAACCAAATAGAAACTGTGAAAATCAAGGAAAAGATTTTCCTCAATATTTGAAAAATACTAGAAATTACTTTAAAAGAAAAAGAAAAGACAAACTATCAGCAAATATGATTAAAGAGAAGAGGAAAACCAAATTACTGATACCAAAAATCAAAAAGAAGAATTTTGTAATGAAGAAATAAGGTTATTGGGGCAGGTAGGTGGCACAGTGAATAGAGCACTGGCCCTGGAGTCAGGAGGACCAGAGTTCAAATTCGGCCACAGACATTTAACACTTACTAGCCCTGTGACCTTGGACTAGTCACTTAACCCCAAATGCCTTGCCTTTCCCCCCTCCAAAAAGCAAAAACATAAATAAGGTTATTATTAGAAACTATTTTAGAATGGTTCTGAGTGTGATACATTATGAACTCCTGTGGCTCCTTAAGGTAAAAAGCATTTTCATAATGAAGTTCAGATATTATTTACTTATAAAAATACTAAAACAATATTTTCAGAAGAATGAATAGCACTATTTTCTTCTTACTTCTATTCTGCATCAGCATTTATTTATTTATTTGCTTGTTTATTTATTTTTGCTTTTTGGAGGTCAAATGGGGTTACGTGACTTGCCCAAGGTCACACGGGGAAAAAGTGTCAAGTGTCTAAGGCTGGATTTGAACTCAGGTCCTCCTGACTGCAGGGCTGATGCTCTATTCACTGCGGTGCCACCTACCCGCCCCTTCTTACTCTATTCTGAAACCAATTCTTTCTCAATACACCTTGCCAATTTCATACATAATCTTACCCACAATGTCTCTCTGTGTTCATTTTTATACCATCAAGGCCAGTTCCCTTTTTAAATTTGAGCAAAACATTTTCAGGTGCTAAAATGTAAGTTTTATTAAGCATGATAGCTTAATTACAAAAGAATCGCAAGGGAACTGTTAGAAGCAAGGGCATGACAACTGATAAAGGTTCAGCAGCCATTTTTTAAACTATAGTTTTCAAGAAGGGGATTGATTCAATCTGCACAATACGTAACTCACAAAATGCTTGTGAGGATCAAATGAGATAAATATAAAGTGTTCTACAAACCTTAAAGTATTATACACTATTTAAAGTAGAAAAGTACTATTTAAAAATTAAAGGATCTAAATACCACCTATATAGTATCACTTAGCTTTTACTCCAGAATTGGCTTTTTGTTTGTTTTAAGGGAGGACGGTATTTTACTACTGGGCCTTCAGTTGTAATACGAAATGTCTATGTAGAGGCAAATGGAACATACCAAAAAGACAGGCATGAGTTTCTAAACTTCACTAACAATGAAGTGAATAGCATCTGCCCTCTCAACAGAAAGCATTCCTATCAGTATCAGCAAATGTGAAGTATCTGCTTCAAGCCATCTTCATAGGATTCTCCTAAATTTGAAGAGTAGCATATGACTGGCAGATCCCTCTTGGAAATGATGGTTAGCATTCTGGTAGCTGTGGGTTCCTGACTGCCAGGATACTTCCCTTCTTTTCTCAGGGTCTGGTTGACAGTTTTTCTCTCCTCAACTCCTGCCCTCAAACTAGAGGGCAACCTACATATATACACACTCCCTCAAATGCCCTAACTTCAGTTCCTCAATTCACTAATTTCCCATGACCAGGCTCACTCTACCCACAGGTACAGTACCTTCCATAATCATGAACTCTGAAATCCACTTACCTGATGACAATCTATTGTCATTCAATCTCTCCCTAAGCCTGGAAACCTCAAACCCAGGGTTTTTCCAGTCTTTCCCCATGCCTGGAATGCTTTGCCTCCCCATCTCTACCTCCAGTATCATTAAAATTCTACCTAAAATCCCATCTTTTGTGGGAAGTCCTTCCTGATTCAATGGATTCTAGCGCTTTCCCTCTATTATCTACAATTTATTTCAGATATATCTTGTTTGCACACAATTGGCATATTGCTTCCACCATTTGACAGTGAACTCCTTGAGAAGAGAGACTGTTTTCAACATTCTCTGTACTCCCAATGCTTTAAGCACAGTGCCTGGCACATAGTAGGTACATAAGGACTGTTTCTTGACCATTTGGGGACATTTTCCACTAGTAGAAATTTATTCAATTTTTTTTTAAACTTAAGTCAGGCTGCATAATGAGCATGAATATATTCACTTTGATCTCATTTAATCTACTGTCCAAAAGGCCTGCCCCCACCAAAAAACCCCTAAAGGTTATTGGGGTTTTTCTGCTCCTCTTTAGATCGACTGCACCTAGGTTATAGGATGTGTTCCAAATGGAAATGGGGAAAATAAGCACATTAATTAGATATATCAAAAGGAAAGTCAGACCTCTGGAAATAACCACCTAGGCTCTATAAAAATTTATGTAGAAGAATGATTTTAAATTTGCTTACCTGGAAAATAAATTTAATAATGCTGTTCTTAGCACAGTATCTGGCACATCATAAGCACCTAGTAAATACCTGCTGACTGACACTGCTGGTTAACCAAACAATTTTACAAGTGCCAAAATACCCAACGTCTACAATACTTGTTGTGCTACTTAGTTCTACAAGCATACCATTCCAATTCCAAAAGTTGAAATTAATGCTTTGTGTAAAATATTGCTCACCTGGATTCTTCAGGTTTCATTGCATTTGCTGGGAATAAGGAGAGAAAAAGATTGACTCTAGTTAGTCTCACAACCAGTATTTAAGTGCTCATCGAAACAAGTTTTACTTGAAAACATTATTGCAGACAAAAAGTCAGCACTATTGTTAAAGAGCTAGGCACAACCTCAGGCTTTCCTTTGACAAGTACATCAAATTTTTTCAGTCTCTGACAGTAGGAATAAGAAAAGCAGGATAGGTGGGTAAGGATAAGAAAAAAACTCAGCGTAAGAGACGAAATGGATTCAGATGCAGACACTCTTACTATTATCTCTGTGACCAGAAGTTTACAATTCCTGAATCTCCGTTTCCTCTTTTGCAAAATGGGTACAATATCATCTTCCCCAACAACCTTAATCATAAGAACTAAACTACACATAGCGAAAATAAAGGACTATGTCAATATGAGTGATTGATGTGGGCTACTTAGTCTCTCTCTAGCACAGACAACACATGCTCCACCAGCTCACAAGGGAGTATACAAGAAAGCTGCAGACTTGAACTCATTAAAGTGAAAAATTATTTTAGTTAAGGGGATACAAGGATAAGCCTCCCTGAATGTGATCCAATGATCATGTAATCAATACTTCTAAAATAAATTATTTTACCAAGACATGTGAGTTAATAGAAACACGATGGTGAGTAATGGCAGTGCTTATGGAAACCACCATACCCTACCTCTTGTCTGCAGAGTTCGTCGGGAATACCGTTTGCTGGGTCGTCTTTCAAAGGATGTTGACCTTCTTGCTTTATTGGTCTTTGTGGTCTGATACTCAGTTTTCCCGCTACAATAAAGTAAAACAAATTTCGAAACACAACAATAAATCTCCAGTTGAGAATAACCTGATACACACTAAATAAACAAATACAATTGCCGGTTCATTTTGAAAGCCCCAGCTTAGGTTTCATTTACTTCACATTTTAAGGGCTCTGAAATTTTGTGGTAGACAAGGTAACAGTGGAGAAAGACTAAATTTCCCAGAA
This sequence comes from Pseudochirops cupreus, assembly GCA_028627135.1. NCBI lineage: Eukaryota > Metazoa > Chordata > Mammalia > Diprotodontia > Pseudocheiridae > Pseudochirops > Pseudochirops cupreus. The sequence goes on from CM053582.1 coordinate 241,306,118, forward strand.
TGGTGTAAGCACTTACTGACCGTACACTGCAAGTACAGCTTTGAAAAAAAGGACCATAAAGGAGGAGGAAGAGGAATAATTTTTCAAGAGTATGGCAGACACAGGCATCAGGCATTTCAAGGGCAAACAACAGGGGGTTCCTAAGCTTAGCCATGCTCTATGAAATGCCAGTGGCAACAAATAAGTACTTAAGGATTCCAAGGACAGGATGTGCTGGGTGACCAGGCCAGGCTGTGTGTGAATGCACGCGCACGCACACAGAGACACACAGGCACAGACAGACACAGACACACAGACACACACCCAGACTGGGTACAGGGAAAAATTTCCAAATCAAATCATACCACAAGGACTTTCCTATTCATGTTGTGAATGTGTCTCTTGCTACTGGACTCAGTTTGAGTATTATCTATGCATTGTGTTTTTTAATATTAAATACATGTATTTCAACATGTTTACTGAGTGCCTTGGTTGCTAATAGGTGACCTGATAAAACAACTTAGAAAATGAGCTAAAGTCTGGTGTTACCAGGGGAAACCATGAGGTAGTAGTAACCTAAATAAAGAGGTTATTACTAGAACAGATAAGCCTCGAAGACCGTGGACAGTGTTTCATTGCTATAATAAACTGTGATTTACAATTATTAGTATCTTAAGCTTTTACTTTTTATTTTTTGGAGGGGGGAAAGCAAAACAATTGGAGTTAAGTGACTTGCTCAAGGTCACAAAGTTAATGTGTCAAGTGTCTTGAGGCTGGATTTGAACTCGGGTCCTCCTGACTACAGGGCTGGTGCTCTATTCACTGTGCCACCTAGCTGCCCCAACCCTTCACTCTTTAGGCATTCTTTGGGAACCTAGAGGATGGGATAAGGGTTACAGTGGTGAGCAGAGAGGAAATTTAGACTCTCATTTCCCAGCCCATATTTATCTTAGGATGATTTAATAAACCAGACTACCTCAAGTCCAAAAATGCCTCACCCTTATTAAGTGATTTAAGAACTTAAGATTTTTCTTTCTCTTGAATGAGAATGAGTATGAGGCAAAAAATGAGAGTTGGCTTTTGCAGTTAATTGTCCTCATGGTATAGTGGATTACAGAGCTGGCCTCAAAGCCAAAAGAGCTAGGTAAAAGTCCCAACTCTGAAAAAAGGAATTACAGATCTCATCCCTATCCCTACCCCTATTCAGAAATATTTAAGGAAATCATTCTCTTCTCCCAACTTCTAAACTACTAACTGTAAAGAGGCTAACCTCTGAAAATTGCCAGTGAGAAGAAATTCTCTGCTTTGTATGTCAGTCCACACACTGTTGTTGTTTTAAATATTAAGTAGGAAAACACCCCCCATATTCTTTAATAAGAGTACATCTTAAAACCGAAAATTTAATTCTCTTCATATATCCTTTCCAATGCTTTGTACTGTTTTCCTATGAATTCTGAGCCTCTAAATGGAAATCACTTTTCTTCACTGCTCAGGGGACAAAAAAGGCTTCAGGGCCTCACATCCCCTGTCTATAAAAGAAGTGGAATGAACTAGGACTCCAAGGTTCCTTCTAGTTTTAACATTCTATGATTCAATGAAAAACACCAAGTTTAACAGGAAATTGACCTGTATCTGAACCGTGAACCTAAACGAATAAATCCTGATCGACTAGACCCCTTCTGAACAGGTCCTCTGAGACGAAAGAAAGCATGATGCTCCACAGCACATTTCCATAAATGTTTGCATGCTTTGGGATGTTCTAGTCTAAAGACAAATGTATGCTCCTGCTCTTTGCCCTGAAAAAGAAAAAAAATTGCAAGACAGATTAGGCCAAAAGCATATGTAGTAGAGAGTAACACGTTCAAACACAGAAATATTTAGCGTTATTTTTTTTTAAGTAACTATACAGCTTATTCTCAACTTAGACAAACTAAGATAAACAGTTATTTGTTATGTTCCAACTGAATCCAAAGGAGTGTAAAGTAAGTGGTTCAGGTTTCTATACAGTTTATGGTTACAATCTCACAAGATATTCTCTCCTGGTTCACTTAGGTGATGGCACCGCACAGATTTCCATATAATAAGAAATTCTTCTTGGCAGTAACAACTAGGACGACTCACTATGACACTATCACAAAAATGGGAAAAGAGTATTATCTAATTCAACCCTACTCCTTTCAATTAAGATGTATTAGTTTGTTTACTTTCCTGAAAAGAAGTTGTTAAAATGAAAACATCCAAGGATAAATTTTAACAATAATGTTTTAAAAAGTCTAAGAGCAAATACCATTATCTTTTGTGGCTTACAGATGATTATATTTCCAGGCCAGAACATATTCAAAACGGCTACTGGCATAATTTACTAGTATTTCATTACTAGGTACTCTTCTAAATGATGTTATCTTTCTTACAAAACATATTATAATGAGTAATACACCATAAAATTCTCTAGAGTCTTCAAAAGTTAAAGAGATATATGCCTTTGATTTTACTTGTAAATTAAATAAACTGTGCACAGTTCAAACAACTGAGAAAAAGGCTATAATATTTACTTAGTAAGATAAAGCTATCTCTTAAATGATGAGTCTCTACTGAGAGACAACACTGTTAAAATCATAACCCTTCTAGAGGATAAATAAAGGCTTCTTAGGATATTTACTTTTAAAGAAAGATAATTTGGCAAGCATCACCTTTATATTAATTCTCTTTTTGTTTTCACTACATTAGTATTGATCCAAGAACGTTTAAGTTACTGTGGATGAGTCATCAAGCAAATAAGTAAAAAAAATAAGTACATATCAAAGACAAGTGACCAGAATCCAAAACTTAAATCAAAATGCAGAGTACATTTCAAATATTCTTATTTGCAAGAAAGGAAAAAAAACATCACTAAGTACAGAAAATTACCTAACCCTTAAACAAAATTTACAATTTCCGCTGCCCTCTCCCAACTAGGAAAGAACTGAGCTGTGCTGAATTCATTCATATACAACTTCAAGAGTCTTTAGTTGCGCACAGTGGTAACAGCAAAAAAGTTATATTCTCTACCAAAAACACATGATTGGAAAGCACATAGATGACATGTTAATCTTGATGATGTCTTTACCATGAAGGGCAAGAGAAAGATCAAGATTGCTCCAGGCTTGTAACAGGGGGCCAATTTTTAAAAGGATTTACTGAGAAGCATAACACAGAATAATAGGGCAGAATAATCATTTCACAGAATGGCTGAGTTACCTGCATGATCAAGTCATTTATGCACAAATAACATCTATCAAGATTAAGACCACACCTAAATACAATTCAGTCACAGTTTCTAGAAGCCAAAATCTTCTTTAGAGCCCTGGGGCAATATCTTAATTTTACACCTCTGAAAAAGGACTTAAAAGATTGAATGTTTCAATAATTTCATTTTATAGATAAGGAAACTGGGGGCTAAGCAAGACTAAAGGATTTGCCCAAAATCACAGAGATAATAGAAAAGCTGTTACAAGAACCCAAGTAGTTGGGTTCTTGTATCCCTGCCTCCAAATCCTTCCTTCATCATAAGAAGTATATCAATTAGTGCTTGTGTGCCACTGGTTGGCCAAAAAACTTAGAAAAGACAGAAAAAAAAAGTAATTCAATTTCATCTGTGAAATACTTATTAACTTCCTACTAACTATTCAATTAAATTCAAACATGTATTAAGTACATACTACATGTAAGACACTTGCAGAGATGACGGGGACATAAGGATAAAAAACACTATCAGTCTCTTCGTTACTGGGGAGACAAAATCTGTATAGGAAGACATAAATAAAAGATAATTTGAAGAGGGAGAGAGCAGTAACAACTAGGGGAAACAGGAAAAAGCTTCTTACAGGAGTGCCCACATGAACTAAATCTTAAAGGAAGCTGGCTCTAAAAGATAAAAGTGAAGAGGCAGAGGACTCCAAAGCCTTTGGAAAATAGTCTGGCAGAGGCATGGAGAGGAGTGGTGAAATGCTGAGGTCAAGGAGCAGCTAGGAGGTCACTCTGCCTAAAACAATGCGTAAAGGGAACGGGCAGGAGGGGAGGAAGAGTGGCGTCAGGCTGGGGAGAATTTCAAATGCCAGGTGGAGGAGGAGTGAGCTACTGAGGCATGAGCATGTAGCACAACAGAGAAAAGTAGAAGAGTGGGAGCTGGGAGTGTAACTGGGGAGCTGCAGCAAGAATGCAGGAAGAGGGGCCTGAATTGGGAGGGAGAGATGTGGATCAAGCTGTCAATAAAGCAATCAAGCTGTTATGGGTCTATCATACTAGGTGCTGGAAATAATAAAACAAAAAAGATATGGTCCTTGCAAGAGATCTGAGAAAGGCAGAATTAAAGGAAACAATTCCTAAAGAGATACAAGGAGTGAGGAGGAAGAATAGTTGAGATGGCAAACTCAAGTGACTGGAAGAATGGTGCCATTCTCAAACAAAAACAGAGAAGCCCAGAGAAGGAGGAAGTTTAGAGGGTTGGATATGAGTTTTTGTTTTGGATATTTTTTCAGAAATGTCTATGTGACATTGAGATGAAGATTTCAAGGAGGCAGCTGTCAGTAGAGGGCAAGACAGATGTGTGGGCTGTTTACATAGTTGTAAATGAATCCATGAGATCACTGAGAAGAGGATACAGAAAAAGGCCCAGGACTGAGCTTTGGAGGAGTGAGTAGAAGACAAATAAAAAGACTGCAAAAAGTACAGAAAAGGGATAGTCAGAGAGGCAGAAGGAGATACAGAGGCAACACAAAGGTCAAGGAAGGAACCTCAAAAGTTGCAAAAATCAAATAGATGATGCCTGAGAAAAGGCCACTGGATTTAGAGGCTGAGACCTCTGGTCATCTGAAACAGCTTTTCAATGTTGGGATCAAAAGCCAGAACAGAAGGGAATGAAGAATGGGAGGTGAAGAAACAGAAGAATTTAGAACAGCTCTGAAGGGATGGCAAAGCCAAGCAAAAGTTTCTTAAAAATAGGTAAGACATGGATATGTTTATAGACAGTCGTGAAAAATTACTAAATAACAAGAGCCTGAGAAAAAGATTGGTTGGTACAAGCTAAGGCTACAAAATAATTGAGCAAATGAGCTTGTGGCAGATGGGATCACAGAGGAGTTGGCCTTCACAAGAAAAGTCAGCTCTTCATCAGAGACTGGAGTAAAGGAAAGAATGGGAGATGATACAAGTGAGGAAGACAGATCACAACAGGTATGTCTCATGTCCTCAGTAAAATAGGAAGTATCCTCCTCTACTGAGAGGGAAGGAAGTTTGGGGAGGAAAAAATTCTGGAATACTCACTATGGAGAGTGTTACAGAGTATCTTGGGGATGAATAAAAGAACTGACAAACAGCAACCGAAAGTACTATGTAGCAGTGTCCCAATATTATAATGCACAAGAGAAGATAGAAAGGAGAAATAGGTGAGATAGATGCCTTGGCTGTCACTCACTAACATCTACAAATAATTGACATATAACTTTCATTGCAATGAGAAATTGTTCTTTTTCTTTTTTTTTGGAGGGGGAGAAGGCAAGGTAATTGGGGTTAAGTGACTTGCCCAAGGTCATACAACTAGTAAGTGTGCCAAGTGTCTGAGGTCGCATTTGAATTCAGGTCCTCCTGACTCCAGGATTAGCTAGCACTCTATTCATTGTGCCACCTAGCTGGCACAATGAGAAATTGTTTAAAAAAAAAACTTTAAAAGGGGCATGATGGTTATAAATATTACATACTTCCAGATTACCATGGAGATGGAGTACAGGGAGAATATTTGTATGAAAAATGGACAACTTGCTAAGGTTGTCTCAAATAGAAACTTCTGAAGTTAAATATTTAATAGGTATAAGTTACTGCTGCTTCCTAAAGAAGGCATTTGGTAGGTAATGGAAAGAATACTGGATCCAGAGTTGGAAGACTTAGGTTTGAATTCTGGCTCTGTTTAGACTGCCTAGCTGTGGATCCAGGCTCCTTCTGGTCTCCATTTTCTTGCCAATAAAATGAGGAACTTGGACTAGATCAGGGGTAGGGAACCTATGGCCTCAAGGCTACATGTGGCCCTCTAGGTGCTCGAGTACAGCCCTTTGACTGGATTCTCTTTTATTAAGGGGATTTGTTCTGTGAAGTTTGCATTGAGTCAAAGGGCCACACTTGAGGATCTATAGGCCCACATATGGCTTTGAAGCCACAAGTTCCTGTAATGGTAATTTGAAGCTCTTCCCTGACCCTAATAGGCCAATTGTAATCACATGGTGCTTGTGGTAGGAGGAGTTTATTAAAGGGTGGAGCAGAACCCACAGGAAGCTGGGACTCAGAGTAGCTAGCACAAGGAGAGGGAGAAGACAGGGAGAGAGAGAGGAGTCAGACAAGCATACAGTTAGGCTTGTGAGTATTTGTGGGAAGGCTAAAAGATAGTATGGCTCCCTGCTGTGTAATGGTGTTATTAACTTCTTTGTCGCTATGACAGATTTGGTTTCCTGGTGCTGAGGATTTGGCTTTCTGGTACTTGAATAAATGTATTGCTTCTGTCTTCTATATGTAGAGTCTATTATATTTTGAAATTCAGAACTGTTTCCAGCACATTCATAGTCACTGTTGGCACTACAGTTTCCCACTCCTGGACCAGATGATTCTAAAGTTCACCAGTGCACAAAATCTATCACCCCAAGAAATGTAGTTCCTTAAACAACTCAGAAGAACATTTACATGTATTAATGATGGAAACAATTAGTTTTTTTCATAGATTTCATTTTTTTAATAGAGGAGTTATATTTTGAGGTGGTTTGCCCAGAAGACAGAAAAGGATTAGACCAGTAGTTCCAAACCAATGAGCTAAGAGCCCCTGGGGAGAGAATAGGGTCCTTCTTACCATAAAAGGTCCTCAATATCCAAGTGTTTCCCAAAAATTGCTATCTTTATTTAACACCAATAAAATATGCAGTTTGAATGCAAAGAGCGTCCTTGAAACTTTGTTCTGTTACCATGGACTTTGCACAGCTAAGTTTAAAAAAAGGTCTATGCACCTGAATACATAAAATAATTGGAAACCACTAGCCTAGATTACTTTTCAGTCCCATGATAGTTTATAAAACTCCTACCTGTTCATCATCTTCCACAACTACCAAAGTTAATTTGTTCTTCTTGAAATCCAATCTGGTAATCTTGGGCCTATGAGAACAAGAGGCAGGTTAAAAATACTTACAAGGAACTTAAAGGCATTTGGAATACATAAGTACAGGTAACTTCATTTCCTAACCTATAAAATGAGAAAACAATTGCATAATCTCAGAGTCCACCCCAACTTTAAAACTCTCTTATTCTAAGCAAAACTGTCATATACTTAATTCTGAATTAAAAAGAAAAAAAGGAAGGAATTGACTCTTATCCAAAGTTGTAAAAACAAGAAGTCTGAGCTGGAGAAGATCTTGTATTAAAAGATTTCATGGTAACTGTGAATACATGTGAATGAAAGCACATGTCTCTCCAGTAAACTTCTCACCAGTCCCCAAGTCATTCTGGAAGGTTACTTGGATAGCAACTGTAACTCTAGGGGGGTAGATTGACATACCCTATTCAAGACGAGAAAGCAAGGGTTGAGAGCTGCATTGCAGGTGGCAAGGAGATGGCTTCAGAGTGAAGTGAAAAGTAGTTGCAGCAAGCCTAAAATGTAGTGAGTACAGAAACTTTCCAAGTCAAAATAACCTTCTCTGGCTACTCTGCTATAGGTGCTACTCTCTCCCTCTTAGAACGTAAGCTCCTTGAAGGCAAGGACTGTAAAGATCCTTACCTTTGTATTTGCTTAGCACACTACTAAAGGGTATAGTAAACAACATGTAAGAGTAAAACCTGATGTTGTAGCCATTATTATAAGTAAACTATAAATACAGAAACGTACACATTATGAATAAGAATAGGGAGTCTGAGAGAGTTGCCTAGAATAGTGGTGTTAATTAAACTCAAGTTAGAAATATGTCACTGGGCCACATACTGACTTAGAAAAATCACAAATTAGCATTAACTATGCCATACTGTGTTATTTATTTTGTTAAACATTGTTCAATAGCATTTTAATCTGATTCAGGCTACTAAGAGAGCTTTTCGAAGACTAAGACACTGAAAAGTTAAGTGACTTGCACAGGGTTCCACATTAAGTAGAATGGGTCACAAACAGAGGTAAGACTTAAAGCCACCAGATCTTCCTGGGTGCAAGACCAGGTCTTTATTCAGTGGAAGATAGTATGAACATTTAAGCAAAAGAAGAAAGAAAAATAAAATTCTAGGAACTAAAAGTGAATACTCAATGCATGCATGGATAAAATTATTTTGTTCCTAGGAAAGCAGAAAAGTATTAAAAATAATGGTGTCTGACTTGGAGTTACAGGATCCAAGCTCAAATCCCAATTCTGTAACACTGGGCAAAAGCTACTGAATCTCTCTAAACTTCAATTTTCATCTATAGAATGAGAGAGTTGGAATAGATGCTTTTTGAGGTCCCTACTAAGTCTTCATTTATAATGCAATAAAGGTTTCATTCAACCTACTGGGTCTTTTTTTGGTCTATGGGAATATAAATATCTCTAATTTGATAAAGAAAACTAATGAATAAATGAAATTTACTTTATACCACCAAGGGTCAGCAAACTGTAGCTCCTTGGGCTGCTGCTGTTAATGGCCAATGAGCTAAGAAGAGTTTTTACATTTCAAAAAATTTTAAAAATGTAAAAAACCATTCTTAACTTCTAAACCATGCAAAAACAGGCTACTGATTATTCTGGGTACTCCAAGAGGACTCAACTTTGCTAAAATACTTCAATTCTACATTAGCTAGGAAATATTTTATTCACACATTGAGGAGGGAAAGGAGAAGAAAAAGTTGAGAGTCAAAGTTAAGAGGGAGACAGTATAGCTTAGTAGACGAATTGTTAAACAGAGTAAAAAATCTTGTGCTTAAATAACATCTCTTAATATCTATTAGCTGTGTAACCATTGCAAATCACTTAACTACTCTAAGCCTCAAGAAAATCTATAAGACTATAAATGGGTTGAGATCCGTATCAGTAAAGGGATAAAATCAAAGAAAATTTGATATGTCCTAATATACTTTTTATACAACTTTATATGTCTCTATAATGATCTTCCATATCTGAATTTGGAGTCTATTAATAGAAGTATATCAATTGGCCATATGAATTTTGCCTTTGCTGATTATGGTTTTTGCCTCTTTTGGTACACAACTTAAAATTTTATTCTAAAAGATCTGCTTCATCATATACACACATACATACATACACACACACACATATATACATACATACATATATACATATAAGCACTGGGGAATGTTCATATTGTATTCAAGTAAAAAGAAAAAAGAAGGATAAAATATCTTTAAATCTGTTTTAAGCAGGCTTACCAAAAGAATAATCCAATTTTGGTCTCTCCTTCAAACACAAGGACTCCTGTTGGAGTGAGTCCTAAACTATAGTCATTTCCATCTCGAGCCTAATTTTAAAAAGATAAACATATTTTCATACAATATTAATTGTATGTAGGTTAATAAAATACATATTCAAAGAGCTATACTCTCTAACGTAACTTTCAGAGGAAAGCAAAATTTTATCTGTTATTTCAATCAATAGAGTCACAAGTTACATCTCAAATGAAAGTGCTTTAACAACCAACTCCAAACATACTTTTCACAAATTCTATTTCCCTGAGTAAATCAGGGAAAATTTAAAAGGAAACTGTCCGTGGTAAATGGAGGAAAATAATATTGCTTTTCATGTGTTCACTAGTTTGTCAAGTCCTTTCAAAACTAAAAGCACTGCATCTTGTTTTCAGAAATGATTTTTTTCTTTTAAGAATAGTGTAATTTCTGAACTGAAAAATGAAAAGCAAGCCCAAAAGAAGGACTTAATAAGTGCTTTTTCATTAACCCATTCAAGATACTTTTCACAAATGGAAAAATTAATTACGTGGACACCTAGAGGTTTCCATGTTCTAATCTCACTTATCTACAATTTGCAAAATGGCATTTGAATTTCAGATACACCTTTTTGTTAGGAGACTGACTTTCACATTGCAGTCAAACTGAGAATGGTCCTCTCCTAATCTAGGATTTTTTTTGACAAAAAAAGGGAGCACCAACTGGTCCATACATAATACACTGTAATTATTTCATGTGAGTCATACATTACATTGTTAAATATTTCAAATACTCCAGAAATGAATATCACATATCAATAAATATATACACGAAAAGAGGAGATTTCTAAAGGTCCCACTTACCTTTACTACATGCATATCCACACCATACATTTCTAGCCATTTGGCTTTGTTCAGATAGTTGGTCTCAGCCTGTGCTGGTGTTTGACCCCTGAAATTAAAGGAAAAAAGTAATTACCAAAAAGCCTCAAAATAAACATTAAATAACCATTTAGGTACATGAAGAACAATGGTTAATGTTTGCGAGTGCTGGTACCTGTATTCTTTCCATTTCTCAAAAATAGCTAGCTCCATCTCTTCTGTCTGAATGGGTACAAATCTGAACTCGGACACAAGCTCAGGGCCATGTTCAGCAAGATCATAGTCACCAAGTTCAGCTACAAACATAAAAGTTACACAAAGTTATATTTTGTTCAGTACAAGTCAGATTACTTAAGGCTAAATTTATCTTGAAAGTCGGCTTTATAAACATAAAATACTACTGAAGTTGAAGATATTCAGTTTATTCTCATGCAATTACATATCCATCCTAATCCTATTAGATCAGATAAATCATAACACTTACTAATAAACGGATACAAAGCACTTCTTTTAATTTTAAGTAAATATAGACTACAAAGAAGTCTAATTTGAACACCTCTGGGCCTCCCAGGGGTAAATGAGCCCTTAGAAAAGCACTCTTTTTGATAAAACACAGCAAGTATAAGAAATTATATAAAATTCTTCAAGTCAGTTGACAGGCATCAACTCTACCATGTGCAAAGAAGCAGAATGGTTTGACAAAAAAAATCTCTAGACCTGGAGTCAGGTAATTTAGGTTTGATTATCCCAATTAAGTCAGTAAGCTTTGTAGGACATCAGTTTCCCCTTTATGAAATTATATAGGGATGTCTTCCTGGAATGACAGTGAAGGGAAGAGGTCTGGGGCTATGCCTCTCAGGATGCATCACACAGCCCCAGTGTGAGCACAGGAGCTGGTTTCCACATTGGGAGCTGAGACACTGAGCAGCATGCTGGCCTCTTAAGGCAAGGGTGTGCACTCAAGTACTGCTACATGGCCCTCTCCAGAAAGCTCTCTCCTATTTGTCCTTAATCAGATATACACTGCTAAGCTGCCAATGGGGAAAAGGACACTGATGATCCACTCCACACACAGCTCAAGGTAAGCACCAATCTCCTTAACATCCTGGCCCAGAAAAAGAACACCTGGGAGGCAGAGGGGTGAATGGGCCCCATATGGTTTGGTGGTGTAAGTAAGGAGGATTCTGTTATCCCTTTTAGAGTTTAGTTTCTCAGGATCCACAACCATGGCAATCTCTAGTTTCCAGGTGTTAGGATAAATATTACCCAGGCTCATAATTTGTAAACATCTGTACCATGGTGGCACAGTAAGATACGAGTGACATAATGTGATTCTTACTATGCTTGTGCTGAATGACAATAATGCTAAACCTAACCTGTGAGCCTAATGTTGGCAAGATGCCTTCTTTGTCTGTTGTCCTATAAAGCAAGTGGGCACTGGTCAGTTAAGTGGGGAACCCATAGGGGAATATGACAGTGCTATGCTGTGTGTGCCTTGATCAGCCTCCATCAAGACTTGGAGGAAATCTGTGTTTGCCTCAACCAGACCCGACTGAGGCTTAGGAGGATGCCAAAGGAGTTGCAGCTGTTACTATTTTCTCACTGGCTCCTGCGAAAAGGTAATTAGGGAACGCTGTAGAACTTGGTGCTCCCATTATCAGCAATCCTTTTGAGAAGACTAAATTTGAATAAAAAAAAAATAAAGACAAGCTGTCTTCTTGTCCTTCCTGTCTGACTAGATCAAGAGTGAATCTGTTAGAGGAGGGAGTCCAAAAACCCCAGTGCCTCCCATGGGTCTGTGAAACAGGTGGCTATAGAGATTGACATTCTTTCATGTTCATGATTGGTATTTCTGGCCCCACCCAGATTTCTTTATCTTGCGTTTAGTTTCTGGGTCTCCTTTCTGTAGAAGAGCTAGTCAAAGCACCTATCCTTAATTTCTTCAGTAAACCAGACAAATTAGAGATTATTTACTAAGAGTTCTATTATATCTAACATGATGCTAAAGTCCTACTCTGACGTCCCATCATGGCAAGGAGATAACCGTGGAAGGTCATATCAAGCTGGAAAGGCTTCAAGTATACATGCAGTGGTTGACTGGATCTATCATATGAGAGCCAAAATAATTTAGGATCAGAAAGGCATACACTAAGGTATAGAAAGGAAATTTTTGGTCTTTGACTATGATATTTTCTAGCAAATTTTCAACAATAAAATCACAAACATATGCAAAAAAAAATGAGATATAATTCCTGCCATCAATAAACCTATAATCTATATGGGTATACAAAATTTACATGAGATTAAGAGAAAGTATAACAATGTCTAAAGAATGACAATTAATGCAAAAATACTTCTTCAGACAGACCTGCCTTCATTCTTTTATATACATATATATATATTTTTAAATAAATTTATTTATTTTCTTGTTTACATCATTTCCACAAGATTTTGAGTTACACATTTTCTCCCACCTTTCCCCTACCCAACACCTCAAAACAGCAGTCTCACTGTATAACCCCTCCCCCAATCTGCTCTCTCCTATGTCCTCCCCCTCACTGCTCTGACTTTCCAGTAGGGCAGGATGAATCTCCCTACCACAGTGCCTATATATCTTAATTCCCAGTTGGATGTAGTTAATAATAATAATAAAAATTTCATATATATATATATATACACACACACACACACATATGTGTACATACATATATATTTTTAACATTTGATTATAGAACTTTAAATTCTAGATTCTTTCCCATCCTGCCTCATCACCCACCCCCATTGGAAGGACAAGCAATTAAATACAGGCTGTACATGGGGAATTACACCGAACATCTCCACAGTGGGCATATTGTGAGAGACTGATTATATGTCCCTCCTTCCTAACCCGACCCCCCCCCACCGTTCTATTCTCCACCCTGTCTCTGTCCCTTTACAGAAGTGTGTACTTCCAGCAACCCTCCCCCGTACCCTGCCCTCCCGTCTGTCATCCCACCTCTTGTCCACATCCCCCCTACTCTCCTGTGTGGCAAGATAGCCAGTTTACAGTTTATGTCATTCCTTCCCTAAGCCAAATTCAATGAGAGTAAGGTTGACCTTTGCCCTTTTGCCTTTCTGTTCTTCCCCTCCATAGTTAACACTTATCCCTTGCCTCTTCTGTATGAGATGATTAAAACCCCATTCTGTCTCTCCCTGTCTCCTCTCATTCTGATCCTCTCCCACCTCAGAATTTCATCTTTTAGAGTATCGTCCTTTCCTATTCAATTGATCCTGTGCCCTCTATGTACTCATATATACATATATGTGTTCATATGCATATATAAACCCTCCTATATAGACATATCTGTATGTACACGCAGACATACATTTATATTCCCTTCACCTATCTCATACTGAGAAAAGTTTCATAACTTACAATTATTGTTTTTCCATGTTGGCATGTAAATAGTTCAACTTTGATAAGTTCCTTATGATTTCTTTTCCATGTTTACCTTCTCATTCTTCTTGTATTTGAGTGGCAAATTTTCTTTTCAGTTCTGGTTTTTTCAGCAAGAATGTTTGAAAGTCCTCCACCTCACTGAATGATCATATTTTCCCCTGAAACATTATACTCAATTTTGCCGGATAGGTGATTCTTGGTTTTGAGCCTAGCTCCCTTGATATCCAGAATATCATATTCCAGGCCCTTCGATCCCTTAATGTAGAAGCTGCTAGATCCTGGGTTATCGTAATTGTGTTTGCACAGTATTCAAATTGTTTCTTCTTGGCAGCTTGTAATATTTGCTCCTTGATCTGGGGACTCTGGAACCTGGCTATAACATTCCTAGGAGTTTTCTTTTGGGGATCTCTTTCAAGAGGTGATAGGTAAATTCTTTCAAGTTCTATTTTGCCCTCTGGCTCTAAAATATCAGGGCAATTTTCCCTGAGAACATCTTGAAGGATGCTTTAAGTTCTTTTTTTGATCATGGCTTTCAGGAAGTCCAATAATTTTTAAATTGTCTCTCCTGGATCTATTTTCCAGGTCAGTGGTTTTTTCAAGGAGATATTTCACATTGCCTTCTATTTGTTCATTTGTTTGGATCTGCTTAATAGTATCTTGATTTCTCATAAAGTCATTTGCTTCCATTTGCTCCACTCTAATTCTGAAGGAATTATTCTCTTCAGAAAGCTTTTGAGATTCTTTTGCCATCTGGCAAATTTGACTTTTTAAGGCATTCTTTTCCTCATTGGC
>CM053582.1:241321132-241359897 GCA_028627135.1 Pseudochirops cupreus
GTGTTATTTTCTTCAGTCAGGTTGTTGACTCTCTTTTTGTGATTTTCTTGCACCATTCTCATTTCTCTTCCCAATTTTTCCTCCACTTCTCTTATTTGGTTTTCAAAATCCTTCTTAAGCTCATCTACAGCTTGTAGGCAGTCTTCATGTTTCTTGGAAGCTTTTGTTGTGGGAGTTCTGACTGTGTTGTCTTCCTCCCTCCCATTCCATGCTTTGATCCTTTTTGTCCCCAAAAAAGGAATCTAAAGTTGGATTGCTGTTCTTACTTTGCTTCCTTTGCCTGTTCATGTTGTTGCCAGTCAATTACTTGACTTTTTAGCTCCATGGAACTCTGTTTCCAGAGGGGAAAGCTCTGTCCCAAATCACTGGGGTTTTCGCAGCTGCTGGAGCTATTAGGAGGTTCCTGTTTTTGTTTTTTTTGCAGCCCCCACCAGCTTTGGCTCACTGAAAACACACCCCAAGAGTACCACCCAAGACCACAATCCAGATCCAGGCTGCTCAATGCAAGAGCACTTAGCCTCTGAATGATGGCTTGGTCCCCCCGCAATCTGCAGGCTGGAAGCTTCTGAAGCAAAGCAGTCACGTGGAAGCGACTGCAGGGCCGCAGCTTCTGACGCTTCCTTGCCCTGGAGGCAGTTTGGCTGGACTGCTTTTCTCCCCCAAATTTAGCTGAGTTCCACTGACCTTTCACTTTGTCCTTGTTACTTATGGCTTGATAATTCTGTGAACTGCCACAGCTGCTGCTGATCCGCTCTCCTGAAGGCACAAGCTGCAGCTCGTCCAGGCCGCCCTGGGGCCAAGCTGCGGTTTCAGCTCCCAGCACGCTGCGATGAGCCCTTCCTGCCAAGCTGCCTTCAGTGGGAGGTGTATTTTTGTGAGTTTTGGAGCCCTAAAATTTGTTTAGAGTCATATTTTATGGGCATCTGAAGTGGCTATGTGGGAGCTGTGGAACCTTGTAGCTTCTATGCCACCATCTTGGCTCGGCCTCCTCCTGCCTTCATTCTTTTAAAAAGTCTTTTGCGGGAGGCTGGGTGGTGCAGTGAATAGAGCATGGCCCTGGAGTGGGGAGGACCTGAGTTCAATTCTGGCCTCAGACACTTAACATTTACTAGCTGCGTGACCTCAGGCAAGTCACTTAACCCCAAATGCTCTGCCTTCCCCCCTCCAGAAAAACAACCCCTCCCAAGTCTTTTAATAATTCTATAAATAACTCTGTCTTAAGACTTAAATATTTTCCCTTACAGATAGAAAAAACTGAAGCACAGAAAAGCTTAAATTAAAGAAGAGAAACTTTCTGAGATGAGTTGCTTTTGATAATAATTGCAAACTAATACTCTGAAAAGTTAGGGTCAGACCACAGTCACACAGCAACTAAGTCCCTGCCTGTTTTAATACAGCAATACTCAAATAATTAAGCTTCAGAGAACATGGCATGTAAGTGAATTTTTCTTTTCCTTTTTGGGGAATAGGGAGAAAGTAACATAAGGATTCATTCAGTGTCAGATATAAAAGGAATACTGAAGAATTCCACATTCATGCTCTCTGTCCCGTATATAAAAATCTAGATTTTTTTTACCAATGGGACACCACAAGGAGAGAAATAGCCTTATGACTCTTAGGCTAGGTAATAAATCCTAAAAAGCTAATCCCTATTACTAAAAAGCCACCTAGCTATCCCATAGTCAACAAACAATCCTTCATCTTTCCCAGATATTAAGTAAATTTAGAATTAAAAAAAGAAGCTTAAACATAAACTGCAGAATAAATGTCAAAATATTAATTGTTCTCATACCATATTTTTAAATTAGTGTGGCATTACTGAAAGAATGGGAGATTGAGTAAGAGGGCTCTGCCACTTAGCACTTGAGGAACCTTGAGTATATAACTACATTTTTCTTCTGTTTCTTCATCTCTAAAGTGAAAAGGATAGAATAGATCAACTCTCAGTTCCCATTTGGCTCTATATCTTTGGTCCTGTGATCTGAAGCATTACTCTCACGCCAGGGCAGGGTGCATCAGAAGGTCTTTTGGTAGAGAAATAGATTCAGTTCTTAAGAAGGACAAAAAAAGGACCTTGTTCTCCCTCATGATCTGAGGTTAAGTCTTCTTAACC
Organism: Pseudochirops cupreus; assembly: GCA_028627135.1. Lineage (NCBI taxonomy): Eukaryota > Metazoa > Chordata > Mammalia > Diprotodontia > Pseudocheiridae > Pseudochirops > Pseudochirops cupreus. The sequence continues at coordinate 241,323,246 of CM053582.1, forward strand.
TAAAGTTCAATTCCACTAGATTAATTTAGCAAGTTACTTTTACAAACTCACATAGTTCCTCAGAATTTAAATACAGAGAAATTATGCCAAGTTCACTTCAGTGGTATAGGTATTAAATATCAAGATGGTGGAAATTTAGTTTGGAATTACAGGAAGCCTACAAAACACACTCCTGTTCCAGAGCACTTGTATTTAGAAGACAAACTATTATAAGTATGAATTACAGACACAGCATGGCCCCAAAATCTTAGTTTTGAGCTATTAAAACTTTGTGCCATGAAATAAACTATAAGTAGCACCCGCCTTATCTGCAGGGGATATGTTCCAACACTCCCACTCAATGTCTACAACCACGGACAGTACCAAACCCTAAACAGACAGTTCTAGCTTTAATTTTGAACACTTATGTTAACTTTACTGTACTACGTTTGCTCTCTTTCTCTCTCCCCATCTGCCCTCACCCCTTGGCTTGGCATTCCGTGCCCTCACCCCCCCAGATTTGGAGCTTGAGAACTCTGTGCCAAGACAAAGGAGACTACTGTCCCACTCTGCCTACCCGCCCACGGGTATATCTTCCAACCCCTGGAACTCAAGTTCCACAGGTCTGACTCCAGCCTCCACAGGTGCTTGAACTGTTCCTGACACCCTCATTTCCCTGGAATTCACTGCTGATCTCAGGCAACTCAAACCATGGAAAGTCAAATAATGGATATGGGGTGACTACTGTATTTACTGATGTAAATCTATCCCATAATAAGAAAACAAGTATGTTCGCCACTTATCTTGCTGCTTCTTCCCCTGGTCCCTCACTTTTGAGGGGAAAAAAAAGAGGGTCTCAAAAGAAGCAGATAAAGTTGTTGAAAACAAAGGAAAAGTAACTATCCTTAAACCTTGTCTGAACTGGAAATGAAATATGATTTTTAGAACATAATTTTTTGCAGATTATTTTCTGTTATCTCTCTAAATTCCTTGACATAAACAACAACCAAAAAGGCTAAGATAAGATAGCCTTTATGAAGAAGAATAGCTTACCTTGCAATGTATAAGCTGCCAACTGGACTGCTGTGTCAAAAGGACATTCCAATCTGAAATCAAAATAATGATTTGTTTAGAAATGAGCTTCTTTAAATGCAAGTCTTTAATAGTTTTCTTTTGGGGAAGGTGAAGGAGCAAAATCCAACAATTGGTATCTTATCATGAAAAAAGGATTTCTACAGGGGCTTGAACTTGTGGTTTTTTTTCTCCCCCAAATTTTGACAATTATTAAACATAACTGATTTCCTTTAAGATCTGACAAATTTATATTTTATGCAATTAAAAACATTATGGGGTCCATAGGCTTTAACAGACTGCCAAGCAGGTCGACACAAAAGTTAAGAACACCTATTGTATATAAATATTATTTTCAAAAAACATAAAAGAACCCAAGTAACTAGTACTTACTTTCCACTGAGAATATCTTGTTTTAACTGAAGAACAAATAAATACCTAGAAAATGAAAAGGCCAACAATTTGTATTAGCCCAAGCATTTGTGCTACTGAGGAATAATCCTATCCCCTAGTGGGAGAGAAACATTCTTATCAGAGAATACATATTTTAAAAAGAGAAGTCTCAACTTTTTCTGAGTCTAGACCAGTGTTCAGATATACTGGAGTAGGAATAGAGACCCAGGGCTAGAAGAGACCTTAAAAAACATCTAGAGGCAAACTCCTTCATTTTGCTAATGAAGAAACTGAAGTTTAAAGCAGTTCAATGACTTGCTCAAAGTCCCACAAAGATGGCATTTGAACCCTGTTCCTTGGACTCCAAATCTAGTCCTTATACCATTGTACCACACTGTCTCTGAGTTACCTGGAAAACTTGCTCAAAAGGGATGCAATGATTAAATGCCCAATTCATGTATGCACTTTGCTAACAACAAGAGTAAAATCAATACTTTTTACTTTCAAGGAAATACATACATTTATTTCCAGTTCTGCCTCTTTCAGGAAGCGAGGTAGGAATACATTACTTTAAACAAAAGCTATTAGCAGTATATTCTAGTCCTCTAATGTGAGAAAGTGATTCCATAATCAAACATCCACATTTGCAACTTGCTACATAATCATCTTTATTTTTATCTCATTTTATGAATGACGGGAGATGTAAAGACATACAGGCTTTGTAACTGAAATTCATAGGTTACCAGCTGCACATGTACACCCTTGCCACTGGATCATAGCAGGTTATCAAAACATGTCTGTGATCTGGTAAAGTTTCCTAATGGGAGGCCTGATCACTCTAATCAAAATGCCATGAATTAAAATGAGTAGTTATAATTTAATAGCATTTCTTTCATTGCATAATAAAGGAGTAGCTAAAATTCTAGGGTTTAAAATTTATCACATGCCAGTCCTTATAGGCATTCTCCCAACTTCATGGCCAAACTATAAAACAGGGAATACCATCATATAGCTATAATATTGTAGAAAGAAATCAAGTCAGAGGAGGCAAATCAATATGGTGTGAAGAAAATGAATTTCCAAAACTCATACATAAACTGCTACGTCATTGACATCGTCTCACTATAGTTTCACTGCAGCCTATTCACAGTAGTACTTCCCCATGCTGTTTCTTTTCTTTTTTTAAACCAATCAAATAAGAAGCATTTATTAAGGGCAACTACGCACAGGCACTTAGCTAAGGATACCAATGAAAGGAAAAAGCAACCTTGGTCTCAAAGAGCTCACACTGCAATGGGGGAGAGATAGGTGTAAATAACTGGGCACACACAAGACACATATAGGGTAGATGAATGGTAATGCTAGAGGATAAAGCACTAGCTGACAGTAGGAGGTAGCTAGGTGGCACAGTAGACAAAACACCGTGCCTGGAGTCAGAAAATCCCAAGTTCAAATCTAGGCTCAGACACAGCCTAGCTGTATGATTCTGAGCAAGTCACTTAACTGAGGTCTGCCTCAGTTTACTCAGCTCTAAAATGGGGATAATAAACCTCACCCCCAGAGTTGTTTTTTAACTTTTTTAATTTAAAGTTCCAAATTCTTTCCCTCCTCCCAGTTCCTTCCCCAATCCACTTAGAAGGTGAGAACTATATCAATTATACATATTAAATCACACAAAACATATTACCATATAAGCCATGTCACACCAAAAAAAGCAAGGAAAAAAATGAGAAAATTACACTTTAGTTTGCACTCAAGAATTCATCAGTTCTCCCTCTGTATGTAGGCAGCATTTTTTATCATGGGTCCTTCAAGGATTGTCTTGGACAGCTGTACTGATGTAATGTAATGTAATGTAATGACAGTTACATGTTTCACAGCTGATCATCACAGCAACTGCTATTACTATATGCAATGATCTTAACCCTTAGTAGCCATGTGACCTTGGGCAAGTCACTTAACCCCAACTGCCCTTCCAAAAAAAAAAAAGGAAAAAAAACCACTGCTTTGACTATACGGACCTTTGTCAGCAAGGTGTTCTCTGTTTTTTAGTATCATAAAGATACGTATGTGTAAAGTCTGAAGTTACAGATTATGGAATAAATTCTGTATCTTAAGTCGTTTTCAATTTGTTATTCTTAAACACAATTCTATTTTATGGCTGCAGTCACCATCTCTGAGCTCAAGAATAGAAAATATGACATGGTTTCCATTTCTTCTCCCTCTATTTGCTAGGAAATGATGCGATGGTTGCCAAAATCTAATATTTTTGATGTTAAGCTTCGAGCTAGGTTTTAAGTTTTCACTCTCAAGAGGCTTCTTAATTCTTCACTTTCTGCCACCAGAGTGGTATCAACTGCCCATCTGAGATTGCTGATCAATCTCCTGGCAACCTCAATTCTGGCTTTTGATTCATCTGGCATTTCACATGATGTACTCAGCATATAAATGAAATAACATGACAATATACAGACTTGTCATACTTCTCTTCCAATCTTAAAATCAATCAGTTGTTCCACATTCAGTTCTAACTGTTGCTTCTTAGCCTGCATACAAGTTCCTGAGGAGACAAATATGATGATCTAGTACTTTCATCTCTTCAAGAACTTGTAACATATTATCATCTAAAAAGTCAATGAAGCAGAAGCAGATATTTTCCTGGAACTCTCTTGATTTCTCCATAATCCAGCAAATGTTGGCAATTTGGTCTCTGGTTCCTCTTGTCTCCTTGAAAACCAACATGCTCTCTCAATAATTCTGGGTTTACATATTGCCAAAACCTAGCTTGCAGAATCTTAAGCATAACCTTGGTGTGTGATAGGAGAGTCACTGCTTGGTGATTTGAACTTTCCTTGGCATTGCCCCTTCTTTAGGATTGGAATGTTTTCCAATCCGGTGGTCCTGTTGAGTTTTCCAAATTTGTTGGCACATGTAGTGCAACACTTTAACAATATCATCTTTTAGGATTTTAAATAGCTTAGAGGAAACATACTAGCTATATGACCCTGGGCAAATCACTTAACCCTGTTTGCCTCAGTTTCCTTGTCAATAAAATGAACTGGCGAAGCAAATGGCAAAACCATTCTAGTGGTCCAGCCAAAAAAACCCCAAATGGGGTCACAAAGAGTTGGACACAACTGCATGACTAAACAACAACATTTCTTCTAGCACAATAGTATTCCATCACAATCATATACCACAACTTGATGGTCCATTCCCAGACTGATGGGCATTCCCTGAATTTTCAATTATTTTCCACCTCTAGGATTACCATTCATCTACGTTGTATATATTCTGTACGTGCCCAGTTATTTACACCTATCTCCCCCTTTTAGAGTGTGAGCTCTTTGAGACCAGAGGATTTTTTCTCTACCTTTCACTGTATCATTAGCACAAAAAGAGGTATTATGAATATTATTGTACATAGGAGGCCTTTTTCATTTTTCTTCAATTTCCTTGGGATACAGACTTGATACTGGTATTGCTGGGTCAAAAGGACAGTTTGATAGCTCTTTGGGCATAGTTACAAATTGTTCCCATGCTATTTCAAAGTATATCACTCAGCTCACAGCCTTCAGACACAACAGTCTATTGGTTATGGTGCACTTCTCCAATGGAGCTAAGCAAGTGCTTTCAATGACTCCACAACGGAATAGAAAAAAGTCAAATAATATAGCAATTTACTTTCTGTAAGAATCACACCAGGTACAATGGCCCCTGCAAGTCAAGTGTCGGATCTCAGAAATAATACATTACTGCTATTCCACTGAAAAGCCTTCTCCTGTAATGTCACAGTCCTTTCTTAGGAAATCTACACAAGAAAAAGTCAGATCCATTTCTAGCCTTATACAATTGTACAAGGACTACAAAGTAGTCTACTAGACAGCAGAACTGAGTAGTAGAACTGAGACAAAATTAGAATCTTGAACTAGATAGCCAGAACTCTTCTGACTATCTCACATTGTTCCCTGTACAATCTCATTTGCAAAGACAGGTTAGCCAGGACAATCCTGTGTTTAACTTGTGTAAATTGCTTAAAATGCATTCAAATATTTAAATTCAATAGTCTGAGTTTGTTACAACAGACAGAACCTCCCATTCCCCATCTACTGGGGTTAGGAGTAAGGTCTAGGAAGTATTGATGGATGGTGAAAGACAGTAAAAATACATGACCTTCAATGTCAGTTTTGCTCTAGTTCTCCATTCACCTCCCTAGCCAAGACATAAAAGCACCTTCCCCAGATGTTCCTTTAAACTAGAAATAATTCTAGGAGACAAGAAGAGAAGAGAACAAAAGAAAGCTAAAGTTCTGAAATCAGGGTCACTGGAAAGTCTTGGACACAGGCAACAGAAATCATGAATACAAATCATGCTTGTGGACTCATTACCTTGTTAGCTCTTCACGAAGATTATTTGGTTCTGAGGAGTAAAACTTAACACGGAGGTGCAGACAATATGGTGAACCAACTAGGGAAGGTGGGGGAAAAAAAAAACAACTTGTCAGTCTACTAATCAAGTCAGAATTCTTAATTAAGTTTCATCTCTAGGTTTGAAAGAACCAGTGAATGCTGTATAATAACAGACATCCTTGCCACGTTTCAAATCATCAACCAAACTTAAGTGCTAAAACAGTTAAGAACAATGATACAAAATAGCATTTGATAATAATAAAGTCACTATTCCACAATCCTTTTGCATTAAAAATTGGTCTGTTTTGCAAAGAACTGATAGCTCTATGATAATACTAATATTTCAGGGCTCTACAAATCGTACAAGAGCTTTAAGTCTTGGCAACATATTTAGCCACTGCACTGGAATCCTGCTGGTCTGTATTCAACAAGGCACTTAGATGTGCCCTTTAATAATGTCGTTTCTCCTGCATACACTTAAACTTATTGCAACTGAAGGGAGTTTTCTTTGGGGCTTTATTATTTTTTAGAAGATATGTATGTGTAAAGTCTGAAGTTACAGATTATGGAACAAATTCTGTATCAGTGCCTGCTTTTTCCCCCCCAGCTATGTTTAGGAGGAAACAAAATTTTATCTTAAGTTGTTTTCAATTTGTTATTCTTAATAAAAAATTAATAACACAATCCCAAAAGTTTCTGAAGATATTTTGAAACTACAAATACTATCTGAAACTAAAAGGAAAAATTCCAGGATGAACAATGGACACACACACACACACGCACACCCCATATACATATATGCATGTATATCTGTGTATACACACGCACACACATATAAAGAGAGACAGAGAAAGACACAAAGAGACAGGGAGAGAGACTACTTGGATAGATACTAATCTCACTTTTTTTTGTCTTCCCGGGCTGATATGTATAGTAGTACTAAGAAAATCATCTTTCTGGTAAGGGATTTCCCTCCTTTCTACTATTCCTTCTCCCCTCTCCCCTCCCCAGCCACAAGATTTTCATTCAGATGCTCAGCCAGGAATTAGTGAAGTACCACAGGTATTACCTTCTGGGATCAAGCTGTAAAAATAAAGATGAAGAAAGAAAAGGATTCAGGATAATTTCAAATATGCTATATCCTGTTTCTCCTAGTAAGCTAGACACACCCTTGGAATTCATAAATTCTAGAAAATAAATTAGGTTCCAAAGTGTTTCCCAAAGAATAAAAAAATACTTACTTTTTACTTGTTTTTTGATGCTTTTTGTACTGTCCAACCAATGCTGAAAGAAATAATAAAATTAATTGAAAGTTTTGGACAATTAAAACTAAGTAGTACTTACCTCATACTTCATTTCTTAGCAAAGACAAAATCCCCTTTAATAAGTGTTAATATTCTATTTTTAGGATTTTCTTTAATACAGGCAAAGCTGGGTATCAAGCTACACTGATGGAAAGAATATGCCCATGTCAAGAAAATCACAAAGTTTAAAAAACGCATCTTTCATATTCACTTGATTCAATGTCTGTGATCTAATCAAATGGTCTCTCTTTGACTGGCCAAATATCAGATAGTTTTGCAATGTGTTTTACAGCAGTAAAAATATAAGACACTTTTCAGTAGCTTTTCTCTTCTGTGTGTTCTTCGACCCTTTGCCACTCTGTTTTTCCACATAAATTACATTATGATTTTGTCCAGATCTATAATGAAACCCCTTGCTCCGGAGCCTCCCCACCCTAAATATTTTATCCTATTTGATCCTTCCTCCATCCAACAAGTAAATTGACTTTGCTCTTTTCATGTCCCCTCCTCTTACTTCTTTCTCCTTTCTGGAATCTTAGTTCATTGGTTGCTTCCCCTTCCTGTGACCACAAAGGTAAGAAATCAGACTAGATACACAGCAACTCACCTCTCTACCTGAGAAGTACCTGAGCAGCCTTATCCCAAAACTGTTCTGATTTACGGACCTAGAGGTCCAAATCTAAATCATGTGTCAAGTGCTCTGAGCAGCCTCTTGAAACATCACTTTGTGTGGACTCTTTTTCTTTCCAAGGCCAGAAGACCACAGTAGAGTACTAGACACCTGAAGCTACAATGCTTTCACGTCTTTCAAAAAGTGTCAATTTAATTCAGTATGTCTCAAACGTAGTATTAAGGTATCTATTATGTGCACAGTCCCATGCTAGGTTTCTCTAATATAGTCCTCCTCAAAGGGGTATAATTGTACTAAAAGAAGATACAGCATGTATAAGCATAAGTAAATGAAAGATAATTTGAGGAGAGAGGGTACTAACAATTAGGAATATCAGGAAAAGCTTAGGAGATGGCAATTGAATTGAATCTTAACAGAAACTAAGAACTCTAAGAGGCTGAAAGGTATGAGGGAATATATTTTAGACATTAAGTACATCCTATATAAAGCCACAAAGATAGAAAACAGAATGTCAAATTCAGGAAATAGCATCTCGTGCCATTGGCTGAAAACAAAGTATGTGAAGGGCAGTAATGTGTAATAAGGCTGAAAGGGTAGGCCAGAGCCAGAGTGCAAAGAATTTTAAATGTCAAGCTGAAGGTATTTATATTTTATACAAAAAAGCAGTAAGAAGCTGCCAGAGATTTTCGGGCAGTAAAATGACATGACTGAACCTGTACTTGAGGATTATTTGGTAACTGTGTGGAGGATAGATTAGAACAGAGAGAAGCTATAAGCAGGAAAACCCATTAGGAGGCTATTGCTAAAGAACAGACAAGAAATGAATGCTGGAATGAGTGTGGTGACTGTGTGATTGGAGAAAAGGAAATGGAAAGCAGACAAAATTTGGCAACTGATTGAATAAGGAGCTAAGATCAGCAAGAATCAACTATGACACGGAGGTTTTAAACCTGAATGACCAGAATGATAATGCACTCAACAAAATATAATAGTCAAGGAGAAATGGTGTGCTAAAAAAGTGAGTTCTGTTTTGTAGAAAAGGGTTTAAGGGAGTTTTTCTGAATTTAGTTAGCCTGGTCTTTGAGCAATAGTACCATCTATCTGAAGGATCATATTTAAAGTCTTTTCAGTTTGACAAAACTAATCATCACCTGGACTTTGCTAAAATAACCTTTGAAAACACAGAATTAACTCCAGGCTGCAATGAGGGACTGGAATATGATTTTCAAAGGCCCCATTTTTGAGCAGAAGGTTAGTAATGGAGTAAATGCACACATTATAAAACTTAAATTCCTGTAACACTTAGAAAGGGTTAAATGGGGAAAATACATGCATACTACACTTGGAGAGACCTGGGATTGAATCCCACCAGTTCTTATTGTCTGGTTATGTGCAATTCACCTCATTTTACTCAGCCTCAATTTCTTCATCTATAAGAAATAAACCCGTAGTATTCGTATCACTTTGAGGATACATCCTAAGGAACTTAATAAATAACTGATTGATAAAATGTAGAATGTTCTACAAACCTTAAAGCACTCTATATATGTTACTTACTAATCAATCAAGGCTGTGGCAACTACGTGAGAGCAAGTTTTTTCCTCCTTTCTTAAGGGGAAAAGTTATAACTGGACTTGTCTTTACATATGTGCTTTTCCCTTTACTTTCAGTAATCTTCCTCTAATTTTTACCCTGCTATACAAATTACCAGGAATTTATTATATCTAAAAGTTCAGAAATAAAGAAAGAGAAAGTCAGTGTTTTCAAGGTATAAAGTTCAATCACTAACCAAAAAGAAGGCTGACAGATGACTGAAATTATTCCTTTTCTCTACTATCACCACCCTTCTTCTTTCTCAAGAAAATACTAAATCCTCCAAGACTCAAGCACCAGAATATAAAATTGCACTCACAAGTGGGAGAGTTCTCAGTGACATTCTCTTACTGAAAGGCTGGGAGTTCATGTTTGCTTATTCTCAAGTCTGTTTTCTTTCATCTCCTCCACATTCCAGACCCAAGCTGTTTGGAGCTCAGAGACAGGCACTGAGAGTACTTTACCTTAAGTCAGTGTCTTTAGGACTTGCACTTAAATTATAAGAAAAAATAAAAGTATTCTCATTCTAACCATAAGAATATATGGCCTCTGGGACCCTACATGTTCATCTTCATTATATCTTCTTAAAAGGAATAAAGCTGCTTTTAATCTCATTTCTGACAATCAAGTCAAGCATTTAAAAACTCTTATTGGCCTAAACTGAATTATGACGGGGGAGAAAAACTTGTATTTACTTACATCTTCATGAGCTCTGAAATGTGATAAGCTCACATTCTAGAATAAATTCCTTGCTTGTTTGTTTTAAAGAAATAAGTACTCTCTAATCACAACACTCCCAAATTATACATTGTATACACAGAAACAAACCTGAAGCTGTTTTTTCAAATAATAAAGTCCTGTTACTTAACTTAAAGAAAAATGTTTTAAGCTGAGAATGCTCAAGTCATCATTGTGGACACCTACCTTAAATGCAGGCTCTTCAATCAATGAAACTTTCATTGCTTCTTTAAGAATCAATTTGTACTCTGAACCAAAGTATTATTTTAATACTAGCACAAAAAGATAATTCCCAAGCACAGAATGATGTGCAGATCAGTTTATTCCTGATTTTATCATTAGTCTTTAACTGGGTTTTAACTTTTTGGTTACAGTGTCTCTTTGATAGTTTTCTTTCTCTTTACATTTGAAAAATAAAAAATAAAAAAATAATAATTATCATTTAGCTTTCTTTATAGGGACACCAAAATTTATTAAGGAAAATATAAGCAAATTAGATTTTTTTAAAGCCATGTCACCTTCTGGGGACAGAACATGTACTGTATTTTAGAAATTTTTCTTTTAAAAAATCTTTTAAAAAACTTTTTAAAAGTCTAGCAAATTCAGAAGACACTACATTGAAGTCTTTCCAAATACGTGTAAATTTTAGTGGCAATTCATTACCAGATTATTTAACAGAAATATTTCCATTTAGTCTTTCTTGAATTTGGTTTAGAAGTGCAATCTTCACATTCAAGTGCAATTTTAAAACATTCACCTAGGGACCACTCCCTCCTCCAGCTGTGCAGAAGTCAAGAACTAAAGGAACGTCAGACGGACTTAGAGATAGTTTGGAAAAACTCTTTCCCTTCCTTATTCTTTGTTACACTAAATGGCTCTCTGGGGATAGGGAGGGGCTGCAGTGAGGGTGCGTCGTAATCTTGGGAAATGTAAGGTGAATAGCAAAAGATTCAATAAGTTGTATTTTAGAAATAAATATACTATCTCTAAAAATTATAACCTGATGAGGGAAGGACCAAGTATTAATACTGATTATATCCAAAGTGTCATTAATTTAATATTTCTAAGGTAGAGATCAGAGACCAATAACCTACGGCAAACGAAGCTACTGCCAGACACGAATGAACATCTGAACGGCCACACAAGGCTAGCAGCCCCCGCATATCACCACTAACCCGACATACCATGGGAGGAATAACAATGGCATTAAGAGACAGTTAAGGCTCCACAGTCAGAGAGCCAAAAGTCACCCAACCATGGCCTGTCCTCCAGAAAATAAGTGATCATATTATTCCCCAGTCTACTCAGTCTCCACAAGTCCTCTGTCCCAACCCCTTTGGAACTAAAGAATCACAAGAGAATTTTCTATAGTCTGACTTGGGTAAGTGGCTCCCACAGATAAATAAAACTGTCCACTTCAAGTAATGGTGATATTCTTTCTTAACAAAAAAAAGAGTATCATCATACTACTTTAAATAGAACAGCCTTCACTTTAAAGAAGAACCCTTGACTTCAGGAACCAAAAACCTGGGTTCAAGTCACAGGATCATATATTTAGAACTAGAAGGGACCTCATGCAATCACTGCAATCCCCTCATTTTGCAGATGAGAAATCAGGCCTAGGGAGGTTAAGGAACTTGCCCAAGGTCACAGGATTAAGCGGCAGAGCTGGAATTCAACCCCATACAAACTCTCTGACTCCAAATCCAAATTTAGTGCTTTCTGTTATATAATGTCTCTTCCCTCTACTGCCTACAAGCTGTGTAACCTTCAATGCCACTCGTCTAAGTGTTTCCGTATCTATAAAAATGGGACTATGTCTCCCTCCCCCACACAAAGTTGCAGAGGATCAAATGAGATAATTTGTGTAAAATGACTTACAACCCTACAGACAAACAAAAGAAATCTATTACTGTTTTGCTAAGAGACAACAGAAACTTTTTAGATTACGCTGTTCTTTATCTTTTTGGGGGACCACACATAGCATGTTAGTTTATCTTGGTGATGTAAATCTGCAAATACTCTGCAAATCGAGGCTATTACAGAGCTACCTAGGAACACTGACAAGTTCCACAGCTTGCTGCAGACACACATCGAGTGTATGCACACCTTATATAAAAACATCTGTCTTATTTATTTGGTCTGAACCTTATTGATTACCTGGAAATAATTAAAAGCAGCACAATATAAACTAAAAGTCAGCTTTCATAAATACTAAAAATTTTTGCTTGAATCTGTGATCTCGGTGATTTGGATATTTGCTCCAACGACAGAGATCCCAACCCATCTATATCTGGCCATTTTATTTAACTATGGCCCGGTTTCTCCACAACTCCACCACGGCTTTGAGTGCTGGCAGCAACTTCCCAACGTGAGAAGGATACCAACGGAGCCCCATTCAGGTCCCAAAAACCCACTACCCTTTACCCTCAGCACATGGCCAGCCCATGTTCTATTCCGGTCGTAGTTTTGTAATATCACCCTAACCTCCATTTCTTTGAAAATCTTTTTTTGTTTTTTTGCAGCTTGCTCATGGCCCCCATGTACCTCTCTACTACCCTCGGGGTGACGGTCACTTTTAATTTTTCAGTTATGCAACAATCCTGGTAAAATACTGGTGATCCAAAAGACTGGCTTTTGTTTGTGGGGGTAGCTAAAAAAAATGGAGATTTGGGGCTTCACACTGAGTCTTCCATATCTAATTCAAGGGAGAACTCTCTTTTTGTGTTTCTGCTGTGTGTGGAAATGCTCTTTTGGCGGAATTCAGAAATTTTAAAAAATTTTAAAAGAAAAAAATCATTTGGTTCATTTTAAGAGCTTTGCAAATTCCTGAGAGCAATCCAGTACACCATTTCTCCTTTTCTTCCTCCTGCTGTTGAGATTCTGAGCCCAATCAGTCATCAATGTGTACAGTCTGTCTCAGACAGACCCACCGACGGACAAGTTCTAGAGGCTGCCTTTCATATGCTTGAGAACAAATATTCTTTATCTACTTGGCATTTTTAAATTTTTTATTACCAACTTCACAATCAACAAAAAAGAACCAAGGACTACTGAACTGTTATGAACTATGTTTCTAACTATGTTTATGAACACGGGTTTTTATTAACTATGAATACAAACTACTAGGAACAAGTTTTTAAAGTGAACATTAAATTTAATACGGTAGCAACAAAACTGCCATTTGTGTCCTACTCTGAACTTTCTGTTTTCCTGTGTAATTTTAAATGTTTTACTGAAGACTGTTTTTTTGCATCTCCAAGGCACCAACAGAGGCAAACTTCAAAGAAAACTGCAGGTCCTATAGTCTACAGCACTCTACCTACATAAATGCTCAGCACCGTATCAGTCCCAAATGGAGTCTGCCCTTGTACATAACCCTATTATATAGTAGAAGCACAGTTGTCTCTTATTAGCTCTTTTAATATATAGATCCAATCAGGGTTAGGCAACTGCCCTGGGGAAAACAGAAATAAAAGAAAACTTTTTAACATTATTTTTTATAAATGTATTTTTAAAGCCAGAAATGCATTCTTTGGCCTATAGTTAAGTATTTTGTGCTGTCAAATTCCACCATGGTTTTGAACGTTCTAGTTGACAGCAACATAAAAATAACTCACCTCTTATTTTCAGATGAGGGAACAGATTTTAAAATTTAGTCTAGGCTAAAAGGACACACACAAAAAAAGAAGATGGCTTTGAAAGCTAACTGGAACATCAATCTATATATAAGGGATTTTCATCCTCTCTTTTTTGGTCCTACTTTGTAAATGGAAATGCTCATTTTATTCGAGTTTAAAATTTTAAAAAAGTAAAGTTAATGACAAAAACACTTTCCCTTGGGAGTACATAAATGCCTTTTCCCAGCTCTGGCTTTATCAAAAATCCCACCCAAAGTACTACTACTACAATAGTGTCAAATTTCCCACGAATCCTGGAGGGATTATTGCTTCCTACAAGGAAGCTTTACTAGGCACACTGTCATTTCCATCACTCTTAAACCCATAGAAAAGCCCTCTTTTCCTTGGCTATAAAACTACAGGAAATTCAATAGACCTTAGCAACTAATGAGAACGAAGAAAGCACAGAAGAAATTCTAATTATTGTACTTCAATGAACCTGACCGCTGGGGTAGGACCTTCTAAGAAAAATTTTTCATAAATAATATCACAAGCTGCCCACAAATTATAGGTTATCCATCAACAAAAGCACCAAAATAATATTAATTAATTCATAGCATCTAGCATATGACTAGATTCTTTACAGGCAAAGTCTACCTATAGTGACGTTTCACCTTTCAGACAAAACAAGAAAAAAGCCACCTGCCCCAAATTCATTGTTTTGCCCTAAATACTAGATGAAACACTACATAATTCTACCATATTTTTATAACTGTTTAAAAAGTCGAGGTGGGAGGGATCATATTTTAATTTTTAAATCCATTTTGAAGCCAACTAAAGTCAACCTCATCTTAAGTTATTTTCTCTAATTTTCTCTCCTTTCCCACTCCTGACTTCATCTCTATTTTTAAGCTGGAGATAACACTAAAGTACTGATTTCACAGGTCTGCTGTCAGGATTATTATGTATTTATAAGGTGCTTTGCAGATTACAAACGCTCCATATATTACTCCGATGAAGGAAAGGGCATTAGTGTATTACCAAAAGCTTTTGCTTAAGAAAAAAAAATCATTCATCATTGTCCTCTTCAAGTTTGCTCCTGAAAACCTAGATCTGATACAATATCTATAAAGGAGGGAAGATATTACTGCCCAAAGTAAATGAACAGCTTTAAGAATAACTAATAAAACTGAAGTAATTTATACTTGTAAATTATCAGCAATGCTATTTTAATAATAACATGACATTTTTTTCCAGTCATTTCCACAAAATGTAATGTACACATAACTGTTAAGTCTCATTACAAGACTTAGTAGTTTTAAAGACCCTATTAAAGGAAACTGGTTTCCTGACATCTTTTAAGCAATTTTGAAATTACTATTTGTGTCTCTACTCATTAAACATAAGAAATGCAAACCCAAAGTTCAGAACTGATTTTTTTTTCTTTAATTATGACAAAAGGATGTGGGGAGGTATTAGCAAAAATATAACAGCTGGCTAGAATCCCCCGCTATATGTAATGTGATTTATTATGAGTCTAACTCTAGGAAAACTAAAGAATATAATTTGCTGGGACCTAACACTTGAAACCTCCAGCCCAGTGTTACTGAGAATCTGTTTCTTAAAAATGTCAGACTCCCAAGATGGCAATGGCTGAGGCTGTTCTCTTACCTCCTTGCTTCCAGAGCTCAAGCACAGTATTAGAATAAAAGCTGGACCAGATCTCCCCCTTGCTCACTTAATACAAGTTTCCCTCATTCCTGTCCTGACGTTCAAGTCCTAGCTAAAATTCTCCCTTCTACGGGAGGCCTTTTCCAACAGTGACTTCTTTCCGGTGGGTTATTTCCTACTTATTTTGAATATAACTCATGTACATAGTTGTTTGCATGTTGTCTCCATTAGACTGTCAGCTACTCAAAAGTGGAGACTCTCTATTGCCTCTCTTTGTTTCCCTAGTGCTTAGTCAGTGCCTCGCACACAGCAGATACTTTCTTTGTATCTCTAGTCCTTAGCACAGATCCTGACGTATATGTTTAACAAATGTTTTGTTTGATTGAGGAGCTGGCAACTGACATGGTCCATGAAGGGTTGGAACTCAATGGGGGAATGTTGAGGGAAGAGTCCATTTTATACACAGACTGGAAAAAGCTGGGATGGAACTAAGTACAATTTGCCTAGAAAAGTATATGGACTGGGGCAGCTAGGTGTTGCAGTAAATAGAGCACCTGCCCTGGAGTCAGAAGGACCTGAGTTCAAATCTGATCTCAGGTACTTGACATACTTACTGTGTGACTTTGGGCAAGTCACTTAACCCCAAATGCCTTGCCTCCTCCCCTCCAAAAAGAAGCAACATAAATAACATATATCATGCTAATGTGTGGTTTTCTAAGTCAATTATGTGACCTCTCAGGGATCCCTTTCTATTTGAATTTGACATCACTGTTCTAGCCCAATACTATCTAAAGGAATTATGGCCCAGTGAGGTTGTGACACACCCAAGGTAGCACAGTGGGTCAAGTGGCAAAGCCAGGATTTGAATCCCGGTCCTTTGACTCCATAGCTGGTACACTTTCTTCTGTAGCAAAATGTCTCCTAATTTGCATTCAAGTTATATAGAGTCTTACAATGTCTTATTTACAACTTGGCAATCAATAAACAACAGAGAGCAAGCAATTGAAGGTTTCTGAGTAGAAAAGTGACATGATTCGAGCAATCCCATTTTCAATTTTTCTCATTTCTCCACCAGCACATTCTTCTCATACCTTCAATAAAACTTTCGTTTCCACCTGAGGTCAAACCTCCTCTTCCTTCCTTGGCCTTCACTGCCAAACCTCTAGAAAAAGTATCCTACACAGGGACTCTACTTCTCATCAGCTGCTTCCTCATCCCCTCCTTCAATCTGGCTTTCATTCGTTACTATCACCACTCTACCTGCAGCTCTGCCTTAACTTACCAGTAACTTCCTAAGAATGGGATTCAATGTCCTTTGATGTTGCATAACACTGCTGATCATAGATAGGGTTTCTCTTCAACTGGTTGTTCTTCATGACCTATAAATGTAACCTCACCTCCAAGCTTCTGCTTTGTAGACAGAAACGCAGATCTAGGGTTCTGGAGAGAAAATACACCTAGATATAAAGGATCTGATAGTCATATAAATAGAGATGATAATTATACTGATGGGTGCCGATGAGGTCAGTGAGAAAAGGTCTAAGGAGAGGTCTGGTTTAAAGACAGGGAAGAACCCCAGGCAGATTCAAAGTTAGGAAGCCTGCACAATGGTCTAGCAATGATCTCAAGAAGGAGAGGCTGGACAGGTAGGAGAACCATGAGAGAACAGTACCATGAAAATTCAAATGAAAGGAAAAGTTGACAGGAGGATGTTCAGTGTCAAATGCACCAGTAACACCACAAAGAAGGGAAGTGGTAAATGCTTATTATTGACATGGGAGCTATGCATCAGCTTTCTATGAACAGAGAATTATAGTTCAAATCCTGGCTCTAATACTGCCCCTGTGGTCTCAGGCAAATAATTTCTTTGTGACTCCATTTCCTCATCTAAGGGCTTCACCTAGATGGCTTCTAAGGTCTCTTCAGTTGTAAATGCAATGAAATCTAAGAAAGATGATATTTAATAGTCATATCTCATTCTTTCTGGTTTTTATAGGAAGCTGTGAGTCATCTGCCCTGGTACTCACCCATTCTCCTCACCTGAATAGCAGACTCTGTTAGGTTATGCTAGAAATAAATCTTATATAATTCTGACATGACACCAAATTACAGAAATCAGAATTTATTCTAAATCACCTGGGAAAGAGTCTACATGAACTGAAGCCACAGAGCCACAAAGTCCACTTTCCCTCCCGTAACAAAGAAGAAGCCAGTCTGCTGCAGCGAGGTGGCACAGTGCAGAGCCAAGGAGCCTGGAGTTCAAACCTAGCCTCCGTCGCTTACTATCGCTGTGACCTTGTCTTCTATCCAGTGTGCCTCTAGAATGGAGACAATGATGGCACCGACCTCCTAAGGTTCTCGTGAGGGTAAAATGCCCTAATATTTGTAAAGCGATTTGCAAATCGCTGTGTAAACGCTAGCTATTATTACTGTTTTATTACTGTTGCTATTTTCTGACCTATCTTTCTACTTTGACCTACTAGGAACTAGCAAGTATATTTCTATTTCTTCAGGAAAAAAAGGCAATTCTGCAAAACATCCTGAAAATACACCAAAATATTCATAGTAATCCTTGTGGTAACAAAGCTTAAAAAAAAAGTAAGTGCCTGACAACTGGAGAATATCTGAAAAAGCCACAATATATGAATAATGGAATACAGCAGTGCAGCAAAGTGATAAGCAAGGAATTCAGAGAAATGCAGGTAAATGTCCAACACCTGATGTTGTGTATCCTTGTGTACAAAAATATTTATAGCAGCTCTTTTTGTAGCAGCAAAGAACTAGAAACTAGGGAGGTGACCAGAAAATGGAAAACAGCTAAACAAACTGTGATATGTGAATGTAACAGAACATTAGTATACCACAAAAAAAGACTTAAGGACTTCTTGAGAGAGAGGCAATAAACTCAAAATGCAGAAGGAAGTATACATTTTCAGACATTTGCCAACATAGGAATTTGTTTCTGTTTGACTAATGCACCTTTGTTAAAAGGTCCCTGTTTCCCCAATGTGGAGGGTAAAAAAGGAGAGGAAGAATGGGGATGAGATGAAAAATGAACAGGAGACAACAGAAGGACAAGAGAAATAAATAAGAAGCAGGACAACTCTGACAGCTACAAGTTGTCTTTATCATATAATTAAAAAGAAAAGAAAGGCATGCCTAATAGAAAGTCAGAATGTAATGTACCTTTTTCTTTTTCTATTCTCCTCTCTTTAAAGAAATGCCCATTTAATTTAGTGATTAAGTTCAGAATAAAAATAAAGAATTAAAAAAAAAGAAATGTACCATATTGTTCAATCAATGGCACAAAATGGATGAAAAGAGGCACCAAAGAACCAAGGCCATAATGTATTTGAAAAAGATGATGTACTTTTTTTCAATTACACAGGGAAAAAAAATCTTGGGTACAGAAAGTAATAAGGGTAGATGAAACAAATTTAAAAAGATAAAGGAAGAAGAAAAGAATCAGAAAGAAGAAAAGTGTTGCAGGAAAGTGACTCTACTTTTCATTGGCATATGGAATTCCTAGTGAAGGCACTTCCTCTATCAGTGCAATCAGTATTTGCTCTATCACTGAGAATCATGGCTGCCTCAGTCTCTAAAAGGTCATGTCACCTGACCAAGGTCACACAGTCTTCCTGCCGCTAAGGTCTGCTTTTTTACCCATTATACATGGCTACTCTAAGAAGATACATCAAGAAGACAATATTGCCTAAATTGGCTATCATGTGAAAGAAAGCTCAGGGTCTTCTACATATGGAATTCTAGACATTTTTACTTACTGCCACTTGTGCTGAATCCATAAATCTCAGTCCAAAATAGTCACTTTCGATCAGGTCCAGATGGTACATGATCTGGTCAAAGAGTGCCTGTCCTTTGGCTTTTTTCTGAAATAGCAAAAATATAAATAAATGTAAGAGTGTGGATTAACAGGACCCTTAGCTTGAACAAAAGTTATCTACAAAGAACAGTTATCTACATCTTTGAAAAAGCAGTATTTGCAATCATGTTGAGAAGTATAGTCACCAGACACAGAGAATGGAATGGATATGGGGAGAAATTTCTGGTACAAGAGTATAAGTTTTATGAGAACTGGCTGAAGAAATCTGAGATATTTAACTTGAAAAGAAGACTTAAGTGAGACTTGATTTTTGAGAAGACTTTCACAAAGGCTTGAAAAAGCGGACATAATTAAGTTTATAGAACTACTGTCTATCTGAATTGGTAGAGATAATTTTCTTACCAGGAGTTCCCTGTGCCATTTAAATCATGAGTTTAGAATAACTCATTTGAATGTTTTTTTTAAATCAACTAAATCAATAAGTGCTAAGCTTCTGTCAAATGTTTATCACTGTGCTAAGCATTATGAGGAATTCCAAACAGCAGAGGAAAAGAGAACTTCTGACCTAGCTGAAAGTTTGGCAAATACTAAAACATTATTTAAAACAATTATGTGCTAAATTGTGTACTACTTACTATAAATTAAAAAGATTTTAAAGACAGGTGTTTACACAGGTAAAGCTTTACAAAGGGTAAGGTAAGATTCAGACCAGTAGTGACAGGGAAAAAGCACAGGTCCAGGGCAGAACGAACAAAGGCTGAGAAATGTGAGTGACCATGATGTGCCGGAGCAGTGAAGAGAGATGACTAACTGTAATGCATGGTTGTTAGTGACAGAATCTCTGAGTTAAAAAGGAATTCAGAAGCCCTCCAGTCCAACCGTATCTGAACAATAATTTCCCCTATAACAAACCCAGTGAGCAGTTATTATACAAAGGCTCTGGAGCAAGTATCGTTAAGGCAACCTATTCTACTTTCTTTTTTTGGGGTGGGGTGGGGTGGTGCAAAGTAGGGGCAGATCTAATTGTTACTAAGTTTTCTCTCTCATCAAGTTGAATCTTCTCTGCAACTTCTCACCAACACTCCTAATTTTTCCCTCTGGGATCAAATGGAACAAGTCTAATTTATCCCATACATGATATGCTCTTCAGATACTTGACCACAGTCATCATGTCCCTCCTACCCCAAAATCTTCTCTTTCTAAAGCTAAATATCCTTAAGATTCTTCCACTGATCTTCATATGATCTCAAGCCTTTTCAACATCCTGGTCATTCTCCTCTAGACACTCACCATATTTATTAAAGTCTTTCCCAAAATGTAATGTTTAGAATTGAACACAGTATTTAAAATGTGGTCCGACTAGGGCAGATCTCAGGACAGTAGTATACTATCAGTACCCTAGTGCAGGACAAAGATGACATTACCTTTTTTGGCTGCCACATCCCACTAGAGGCTCAGCTTAAAGCATAAAGCATATATATAGTCCACTAAAAATTCTAGAATTTTTTTCAGACTGCTTAGCCACACATTCTCTATCTTGAACTTAATTCGCACTAGAGATATGGGAAATAAGGCTGTATTGTAGAGACAGAGCAAGGCAAGATTAGAACAGCTGGCAACAGTAGTAACAAAAAAGGGAAGGTTTTTAAATTAAATTTTATTTTTTAAATGCCCCTTAAATAAAATTATACTGGAAATCTACCTAGCCAATGATTTCACTGGAAAGATGCAGTAGAATACTCAAAGAAAAACTTCATATGCCTTGAAATAACGGTTGGCAAATAACAATGTTGAACTTTAAAACTACCCTCTTTTTTTTAAAATAAGAGGTAGAGAAATGTTCTTTCCTTCCTCAAATTTCCCAAGAACACTATATATATCTGTATATTTTTCATCTCCATCACCCCGCGCCCAACCTCGAATTAGTTATCTATGGACAAATTCCTATTTCCCTCATTGTCTCCTCCTCCCCTAAAGTCAAACTTAAGCTCGTTGGGACTGTGCCATAACTTATCTTTTTAATACCAATATCTAGCATACAGTAGGTGCTTAATATTTGCCGGGTTGAATTGACAGGGCTTTCAGTAACCACTATTCACTGATGTTCTGAATCTACTTAAGACATTAGCTTTCCTTCACAGCCATTTTCTCAGACCTCCTTAAAAAAAATGGAAGAAAATAGAACTTAACCATTTTTTAAAAATCTCTTTTTAAAAGACTGGCTGTAAAGAACTAGTAATGTAGAGTTAACAATGAAATCTAGGTCTTCATGATCTCAAATCACATTCTTTTCACTTAACATTTAACAGCTCTAAAAGCTTGGCAGTTAAAAATACTTTTGCCCACTTATCTCAGGTTTAAAATCTACTTGTAGGGGTGGCATAATGGATAAAGCACTGGCCCTGGAATAAGGAGGACCTGAGTTCAAATACAGCCTCAGATACTTACTAGCTGAGTGACCCTGGACAAGTCACTTAAACTCAGATTGCCTGCAAAAAAAAACCTACTTGTATTTGCTTCTAAAAATTAATTTTAAAATAATACACTTTATATTAAATTTTGATTTTTAGCACCCAATTCACAAATCTAAATATTTTGTCCTATTTTCAAATTATGTCTAAAATAAAATCTACAAATGAAATGGCCAAGTTCAGACTAAATCAAATTCCCTTTTCTTGAAATCCTCTTAAAAATTACATCTGAAGTAGAGAAATCAAACTGAAGAGCAGAAAAATGTAACTTATATACTTTATAAAATAAAGTTTGTAACTTGATTTTCACTCTCCACCATCTTCTCAAGTCTTGTTTAACAATGGAACATTCTAGGTAGCACAATGAATGGAGCACCAGCCTTGGAGTCAAGAGGACCTGAGTTCAAAGCCAGCCTCAAACACGTAACACAAAACTAGCTGTGTGACTTTGGGCAAGTCACTTAATCCCAACTGCCCTACCTTCCCTCCTCCAAAAAGAAAAAAAAATACAATGGAACACCCTTAACACTTACTAGCTGTGTGACCTTGGGCAAGTCACTTAATTCCAACTGTGCTGCCCTCCCCCCTGCAAAAAACAAAAACAAAAAAATGGAACATCACATTTTCTAAGAGTAACCTATCTTTGAACACTAGTTTAATGTTCTCAAATTGTTTTCCCTCTCCCTGCTTTCCATGAAATCTCAAGGATAGTTTCAAAGAAACATAGCAGTAAATTAACATGCAGAAATAAGGCTACTTTGTTAATTTTGGGTACAATGACTCTATTGGATGAATGATTAAACAGATGGTCCACCTTTTAAACAAAGCCATTACCTCTGAGTCCATTACCCTCAAGATGCAGAATGAGACTTGTATTTTTGAACTTCACAAAAGTGAGGACTTGTTTTGTTTGAATATGTTATAAAGACTGTGTTTCTTACCTTTTAATTTAGGGGAGCTAGTAATACTGCTTCCATTAAAAAAGAAATGAAATAAGGTCATGAAAGCATCTTAAAAATGCAGAGGGTGAAGAAAAGAAAGTTCAAAGAGAAACTAACAACAGCAGCTCTGAAAGTAACTAGATGAATTTATTATATATTTTTCAAAAAGTTGCACATAATAGAGATTTTTGGTTTCTCTTAAAATCCTGTTTTTCTGTTGTACTTTGTATATAGAAATTTTCTAATTTTTTTAAGTTTATTGGAAAAAAATGAGGGTATGTGACAATTTCACATTCCACACTTGAAGAAATGTAAGCTTATTGGGTGATAAAATGGAAAGAACACAAATCAGTCCTTTCATTAACAGCTATAGATTTGGGACAAGTCACTCCGCTTCTCTGAATCTGTTTTAATACTACAGTGAACTTCATCAGTGTGGTCACTTCCTCCATTAGTAAAGATCTCAAGCATGCAATTTTTGTCCAGGTCCTTTTTAAAAATCTTGCATAAAAGATCTCCCCAATATGACAGAGGGCTTCTTATAGTCCCCCTGGTCATACCTTCTGTAAAGAAAGGACATGCTACTACGTATTACATTATTTCTAAAGGCCGCCCTTGCTGCTAATATTCTAGAATTTTATGATTCAATCAACAGTTATCGTTTCTTATGTGCCAAGAACTGTGCTAGGTGCTGGGGATACAAAGGAAAAAATTATCTAGTCCTCGCCCTCAAAGAGCTTATATTCTAGAGGGAGAAGTACATAAAATAAATGTAAGATACAAAGAGGGGGGCATGTTAGGAAAAGCTATGCATAGAAATGTCACTTGAGATAAGAACAGGCAGTTTTCAGCTGAAAAAATTAAAAGTTATCTATAGTCATATGAAAAAATGCTTTAAATTACTACTGATTAGAGAAATGCAAATTAAAACTGAAGTACCACATTGCACCTATCAGACTGGTTAACATGACAAAACAGGAAAATCATAATTGTTGGAGAAGATGTGGGAAAATTGGAACATTAATGCATTGTTGGTGGAGTTATAAACTGATCCAACCATTCTGGAGAGCAATTTGGAACTATACCCAAAGAGCTATAAAACTGTGCATACCTGTATCCCAGAGAGATCATAAAGAAGGGGAAACGACTCACACGTACAAAAATATTTATAGCAGCTCTTTTTGTGGTGGCAAAGAATTAGAATTTCAGGGGATGCCCATCAACTGGATAGTGGCTAAACAAGTTATGGTATATGAATATAATGGAATACTATTGTTCTGTAAGAAATGGTGAGCAGGCAGATTTCAGAAAAACCTGGAATGACTTGCATGAACTGATGCTGAGTGATGCTAGCAGAACCAGGAGAATGTTGTAAACAGTAACATCAACACTATACAAATACACTACACTAGACAAATAGCTCTAGCTGCTAGACTCATCCTCTAAATCAGTGGTTCTCAACCTTCCTAATGCCGCAACCCTTTAATACTTGTATGTGGGTGTATCTGCATGTGGGCAGACCCGCCTGGAGACGGATAGAGGAGCGGTGTCCTGGTTCCCAAGACCACTGGAAATATGTTCTCCCAAGGTCTTAGGCGAGGGGTCACGACCCACAGGTTGAGAACCACTGCTCTAGATAGTCCTACCTAGAACAGACCTCTAGTACTAATCTTACCTCTGGGTAGAAAGATGGTGGATTATAGCTGCAGAATAAAGTGTACCTTTTACACATAACCAATATGTAGATTTATTTTGCTTAACCCATAAACACCTATTACTAGAGAGGGGGTTTTATTAAGGGATTGAGGAAGGAGAGCAATAGAGAAAAAAGGACCAATCTAAGCAAAAGCACCTGATAAAACGACCACAACTCAAAATGAATACAACATTCTGCTCTATTAGAAGCCCACCTCTCTACTATCACTGATCTTTTATTGATTCAGAGTTCAGATTCCTTCTAGTTATTTTATTTGCTTTGCTGTAATTTTGTTCTTTCAGATCTGCTTATTTCACTCCACTTCACTCAAATCTTCCCATGTTTCTGTGAATTAATCATATTCATAAATTTTTCAGGTATTCCCCAAAGGATGAACATCTGCTTTTTGTTTCTAGCTCTTTGCTACCATTAAAATGATGCTGGTTGGTGTCAGTCTTTGAAAGCCTTAATGTGTATATTCCATAGTAGAATCACTGGGTCAAAGGATATGAATTTCATTCTTCTTCCACAGTTCCAAACTGAAATCTAGAATAGTTAGTATCACCAATGGCACATTAATGCGGAGCTCTTCCCACTCTTAAGCCTTTAATATTGAGTGTCTGCCCTTTGTACTCATCTTTGCCAATTTGCAAGGTGATGAAAACTCAAAGGTGATTTAATATGCATCATCCCTTATTATAAGAAAATTGGACCAAGTTTTTATATGGTCATTTATTGTTTGCTGTTCTTCTTTTGAAAATCATTCACATTCTTTGACCACTAACCTATTGGGGAATGGTTCTTGGTCTCTGAACCCCTCCTTTAAATTCTACCTTAGACTAGAGATTGTTTGTTCCCTCTCCCTTCTCCCATCCCATAAAGTTTTGTGGGCTTTATTTCTGATCCCCCTGTTATATTCCAGGATACTATATTTTCCCTTGAAAACATAAAGCATAAGACATTCCATTAAGTAAAACAAAACTAAAAGGTACTTCAGGAAAAAAATGTTAAGAAATATGCAGAACAGTGAAGTTAACTTTAAGTCAGTGCTAATTCTATCCTAATTTCAACCAAATGCACTTGTAAATGCACCTGTGCTGAAATTACTGCTAAATGGGCCGAACAGCTACATATCAAAACATGTAATTTTTTCCCCCTCCCATCACAATAGTTAGGTATAATTATGGGCTTATGCTTTGCTTTTTGAAGAATAGAAAAACTAGATTCAAGAAAAGGAACTAAAAACCAAAAGAAGAAAAATAAATAACCCCCCAAACCTCAACTTTGATTCCCATGTTTTGATTTGGGGTCATAATGAAGATTTGGGGACATAAATATTAAGAAACTAATATAATGACTCTCCACTAGCCATTATCTTTTTTAATAATATACTATTAATAAGTCATTGTGGGGAGGATGTGGTATCAGGCAAATCATATTGTGAGACATTTCTGTAAAATAAAATCTGATAAAAAGTGGCTACCAAAGGCAGCCTTTATAGGAGAACAGGGAAAATGAATATTAAAAGGCAACATATAATTTGAGGGATGTATATACCAGCGATTCTCAAAATGTGGTCCAGGGATGTCTGAAGACCCTTTTAGGTGGTCTCCAAGATCAAAATTATTAAGGCATTTTAAAAGTTCTAGAACCACTGATGTGAACAATAAGGAGAAGAGGTTCATTTTAATCTTGATAAGCACCGGTTAAGCAGGTATTTCCTTCTCTGCTTTCTGCCTCCTATAAAAATCCCTGAGAAGGATCAGGGCACACCCATTTGCTATACTCTAGGGACAGCACTAATATTTAGTTGCTTTTTCCCCTCAACAGATGACTAAATCATTACCATTAACATCCATCTGCACAAATCTGCATGCTACACAATTTGTGTCTGGCTCCTTCTTTCAAAAGTTAACAGATATAACAAGGATATACTGAAATTAAATTCCAAAAAAAGGCATACTCAGTAGGATACTTTGGGCCCATTGCACTATGACAGGAAATTGCAGTAGTATGTCCCAGGTTCTTAAACTCTAGGTTTTCATTCAAATTATCAGAATTTTATTTCTTATCACGGTCCACAAATTCCCACTTTTAAAGAAATGGTGTTAAACAGCATCACTGGAAACAAGTGACAAAAATAACTGAACACAATATAGGAAGTTTTCTATTTTTCAATCTCTTGTTTTTTCAGTGAAGTTTTGAGCTGCTAACGTAGATTAGAATTATTTCACAATTTGTGACTTTTGTCAGAAGATGAAGATCGCTGTGGCCGAGGTTACAGATTGAGATAATGATGTTTGCACTGTTTCACTTAGCTATGCAAATAAAGTTCAAATATAAACTGTGTAACATTTGGGTAGCTACTCCATACAAAAAAGACAACATATCATAGGAATGAAAATGACACCACCTAGCTAGTCAAGAGAGATCAATCAATAAGCACTTTTAAGCACTTATGTGCTAGGAAGCGTGCTAGATAGCTGACATACAATGACAAAAATGAAACATTCAAAGCCCTCAAGGAGCGCTGAAAGTGGAGGGAGGGAAGAAATATGCACATACTAATTAAGTATATATAAAATAAAATTTGGGGAGGAGGCACTGTTTTGAGTGGAGTCAGGAAAGACAAAGTAGGCGGTAGCAGCTGTATGGGGGATGTCCTGAAGGGCACTAGATCACTAAGATTCATTAGCAATACAAGTAGGTGAAACTAGTTTGCCATTATAAAACATTTACTAATCACTTCATGTTCACCATAACAAAAAGACCCTAGAAAAGAAAATAAACAGGAACTACAAAGCAAATTGTAGGAATTTGTTTTTCAACTTAATTTCCAACAAACAAATCAAACAAGATTATCAATCAAGGAATCCCTCGAAGGCTCACTTTAGCTAAGGAAACAGTCCAACCAAACAGGAACCAAAAACAGGCCCGGATTTGTTTTGCTGCACAGGCTTGGTGTGGCTTTTAAAGGCCTTCAACCTGGCCTCTACCTTTCCAACCTCACATTTTCCTCTCCCCTCCACATATGCTCGTCTCTAGACTCCAAGCCTTTTCAATGGCTATCCTTTGTGTCTTAAATATACTAGTCTCCTTACCTCTACTTCCAAACTTCTCTGGCTTTCTTCAAATCTCAGCTAAAATTCTATATATTTCATGAAACTTTTCCAAGTGTCCCTCAATGCTACTGCCTTCCTTTGGAGATTACCTCCAATTTATCTGGTACCTATCTTGTACATACACTACTATTGGCATGTTTTTTCCCCATTAGAATGGGAGCTCCTTAAGGACAGGCTTGTTTTTTGCCTTTCTTTGTATACCCAGCACTTTGTCGAGTATCTGGCACATGGCAAGAAGTTAATAAACGTCTGCTGACTTGACTGGACTAGACTATCTAGCCTCCAAGCTTCTTTCCACCTCTAAAATCCTACAAATCCATTATCGCAGCACCCCCTTTGTGTTGCTCCCTCTAAGCCTCTCTTTACCAGACGTGTCTTCAGATAGCCAGACCACATTGTGGTGAGTCATAACATCAGGAGCATATTCTAGTTACTAATGCTACTGACAGGTGCAATCACTCAGTCAACAGATATTTATTCAGTGCCTAATATGTACAAAGCACAAGGCTGAGGGAACAAAAAGAAGACGACACAATTCTTTTTCTTTCAAAAGTTCTAGTTTAGAAACTTAAAGGCCTCCTTGACATAATACAGTAAGTAAAATAACAAGGTATAATTTGGAGGGGAAAAAAACCACAATAATATGGAAAGATTACTTCCTAAAAAGGAAAATAAACAATGTTTTTGGAAGAGAGAGCACTTCAACAGAACCTTGAAAGGCGAGTAAAAATTAGGATGGGCAAGCAGGGCAGAGAATGGCATTCAGGTTCCTGAGCAAAGGCACAGAGGAGGGTGTAGGGAGTTTGGCTAGAGGATAGGACAAGTGAAGACAAGTATCACAGTGGGCCTTAAATGCCATGTGAATGGATAGACACTGGACGACCTTATCTTTAGAGACTATATCACTTCACAAACTATTTAATAAGCAAGAATTCCATCAGAGATAGTTACATAATTTAAAACAAAACACTGGCAGTTATAAAATAAAAACATGCTAAAATTATTCTCCTAAGATTAGCTTTCTAAAGCACTCCTTTCTGTCCCTTTGCAGTACCACTGGCAGAACATGAGACTGTACATTTCTGAGACAATCCCTGTATGTACTTCACTTATGTATGTAACCAAAAAGTGTGTATCACACACAGCAGAGTACATGCCTATTCTGGTATGCTTAAATACAGTCCTTAAAAACTAGTTAACATCTTCATTCTGTCAGGAAATCTGACAATAATAACCAATTTTTAAAGAAGTTCACATATTACTACTAACTCACATGACTTTAATGTTTTCTAAGAACTTTCCTCACAATAGCTCTGTGAGGTAGAAGGTGGATGGTAAGAGTGATATTTTCACCATTAAGTTCACAAGGGTTCAGTGAGTTTCCCAGGATAACACTGTGAGCAAATGTTTGAGATGATAATACAATCCCAGGTATCTCAATTCTTAAGTAAAGCAGACTATCCATGACAGCATGTAGCTTCTCATTAAATTTCTTTCCAAAGTTTTAAATATTGTTACCTTTGAGAGATAATTTTAAGGAAACCTGACGGAAGACAATCCAGACCTATTGAAAAATAAATTGTTGAAATTCAAATAGTAGAGGTCACAAAGCATTTTGCATGTTTAGTATGGATATGGCACAAACCCCACTTCTTCATACCCTGGGATGATGTGACTTACTCACCCCATCCTCCACCCCCACTTGCAAGTCTGGGTGTTTTCCCAAAGGGGATGGGGGTGAGGCCACAGGAAAACTAGAAGTCTACTACTCACAACCTTAGCAGCTACACCCCCCCAACCACATCAGTGTATTATCCATTTAAATAAATGAGTCAAAATAACACCTTAGATTTTTAGTCATGAAATATCTATTAAAGAAGGTGAAAACAAGAATAACCATAACCTAACAAT
Source organism: Pseudochirops cupreus (assembly GCA_028627135.1). NCBI lineage: Eukaryota > Metazoa > Chordata > Mammalia > Diprotodontia > Pseudocheiridae > Pseudochirops > Pseudochirops cupreus. The sequence goes on from CM053582.1 coordinate 241,352,637, forward strand.
ATCAACTAACAAACTGGGCCACATACTCCCACCAAAACTCACCATGCCCACTGAAAGGCTGGGCACAAGGTCACAGAAACTTAGCAAAGAAAAACACAGGTCCAAAGCAATTGAAGACTCTGGAAATTGCAGGGCTAGGTCTACTTAAAGAACAGGGATGGGGAATCTGTGGCCTCCAAGACACTTCACAGAACAAACGGATTTGGTGCAAGACTCTGGTGTGCCACAAAACATTTAAATTTATGTTACAACTTGTTCTCGCTCCTATCAGCAGATAACTAACAGCTCAAAGGTCAGAAGGCCAGTCACTTTTGTACCTGATCAAACTAAGCAAAGGAAAAAAAAGTCTCAAAGACAACAACAGACTCCAGATTAAAAGACTACTTCCCAACTTCCTTATTACTTCCTTTTCGCATTTGTTGAGTCATTTCAGTCCAGTCCAACTCTTCCTGACCCCATTTGGGGTTTTCTTGACAAAGATACTGCAGTGGTTTGCCATTTCCTCCTTGAGGTCATTTTACAGATGAGAAACTGAAAAGCAAACCTAGTTAAAGTAATTCGCCCAGGGAGACACAACACAGCTATTAAGTGTCCGAGGTCAGATCTGAATTCACATGGATAAAATCTTCCTTCTGATTTCAAGTCCAGAGCTCTCTATCCACTGCACCACAGCAGACCTCTAGAAAATTCAAATGATAATCTTAAGCTTCCTAAAAAAGACATCTTATCATTTTCTCAATTCTATCCTATAATAAAATCTCACAAATTGCTACTGTGAATTGATTCAACTGTTCTGGAAAACAACTTGCAATTAAGCAGGAAAAGTTACTAAATTTTGTTTAAAACCTAGAGATTATACCGTACTTCAAGAAAGCCGACAACAAGAATAGATCCAAATGCGCACAAACATTCCAAAGAGGCACCATGGCATAACAAAAGAGGGTGATGGATTTACAGTCAGGAAGACCACAGTTCAAATACTATCTCAGGCACTTACAAGTTGTATAATCATGGGTAACTTGTTACTCTGTGCCTTAGATTACTCATCTTCCAGCTCTATTTATGATCCTATGATCACTTTAAAAAATGTGTGCATCGACTGGGGAATGGCTACACAACACATGAATGTAATAGAATATTATTCAGTAGTAAAGAATGACAACAATGAAGAATTCAGAGAAACACAAAAAGTGGTGCAGAACGGATTACAAGTTAAAAAAAAAGTACAATGACCACAATGTAAATAAACAGAGAGGAAACAAAATCCCCAGACACAGGCAACAGTAAATTTCAGCAAAATATGATCAAAATTAAAAGGCACATCTTTCCTTTCCGCTAATGAGTGACAAACTGCTTTTAGGAAATGCTGTGTGAAAGGGGTGAAATATCATTTAAACTCATTATTCTATCTTGCTGGTCCCCAAGGCTCTTCAAAATCCATGTGGTAATGAAAAAAAAAAAAGGAAAGCCTTGGATTACTTTGTGACAAAGCGGTAATGGACTCAATATGCAGACCAAGACATAATCCATGTGGAAATTAGTCTTGTTTGACTATGCATATTTGATACAATTTTTTTTCTTTTTTCCCCCTCTCTCAATGGGGAAAAGGGGAAGAAAATAAATGTTTGTAATTTTAAATTTTTTTAATTTAAAAAAGTGATGGGAGTTAGAGAGGATGTGTTCAAATCCCAACTCTGCTACATATTACCTGTGTGACTTTTACTATCACTTTTCTGTGCTGTAGTCCCCAATCTGCAAAACAAACAGGTTTGAACCAGATGCCCCTTGAGATTCCTCTAAATCTGGTGATTTTGAAATCCTGTGCTTGTCCAGGGTCTACCCAGCATAGGCATCTTTCCATCTGCCTTATTCAAACTGTTCCATTTTCTGAGTCATCTATCTATGGCCCCTTCACTATTGAGATTTACCAGGAAGGCCTACATTAGTACCAATCCACTTTATCAACCTGTGGCCCCTGTCTTTACCCCGAGGAAGACTTCTATAATGCTCTATATGACTTTCTAAAGTCAAAACCACACCAAAATGCCAGCCCTAGCCACATGTCTGGAAGTCCCCATGCCATACTATCTCCTACACCAAGGAGATAGACCTGGAGGAGGGGACCTTGAACAATCTACTCATTTACCCCCTCAACAAACTTTTCTCTAGCCACTCATACTCTGCCTGGGCTTATTCCTCCATGGTTAATATACTCCCAACCCTGTCATAATCTTCCCATCCCAGTGATTCTGAACCCCTCCCTGCCTGTCACTATACAAATCCCAGTCCATTATCACTATTATGTCATTCCTTTATCCCCCTCAACGTAATTGCCTCCAAATGCCCCAATTGTCTACTCATTCCTTCTACCTTGCTCTCTGGAACGCCGGTTACCTAGTTAAGAAACTTACATTAGACTTAAACGTCCTTTCCCACCCCTTCCACTTTCTGGCTCTCTGAGATCTGGATCCCTCTTGATGACAGGGCATCCTTGGTCACTTCACTCACAAGTATTCCACTTTCATGTTCATGAATTGTGAAATTTCTTTATTGGATCTTATGTTTTTCCTTCTATATTTCCATCTGTCTTACCCTGTTCCTCCTCTTCACCATGACCTCCAGACCTTCCAGTGCTCAATTCTTTCCCAGGCATCACCCCTGCATTGGTTACACTCTCCTTTCCTGTCTGATGAATCAGTTCAATTCTACACTCTAATCCCTTACCCCCTTGTCCTATTTAGGATCATGGCTGGTCAACCTCCAAATCTGATTTACTCCTTCACCTGCTAATTTCATTGCTATTTTCACACTCCCACTAAGAGCTGGGGGGAAAAAAATCAAGAAACCTTACTGACTAGGTGTATTTCAGATTTCCTACATAATCTTAACTGGGCCATCACTAAGCAAGGTAATCCTTTTATACCTCCATAATTGACTCACCATTTCACTCACCAATTGAAAACTTCTCCTTACCTCATCTTACTTCACCTAAATGTCTTCTACTACTTCCTTCATCCTACCTTGGCTGAAGAGGTAGCACTTTGGCTGTTTTGATCCCATTTAATCTCCATCTTCTCCGACAGACTACCCACTCTACCATATCCACTTTCTCATTAATCAAATTTCTCCCTATCTACTGGATGTCTCCCTGATGCCTAGAAAACACTCATGTCTCCCCCCACCCCCATCCTTAAAACAACAACAAACTTGCTAGATCCTTCACTGTACCATTCTCATACTAGCTGCTGTCCTGCCTCTCTTCTCCCTTTCAAGGCTAAACTCCTTTAGAAAGCTATCTACAAATCAATGCCTTCACTTTCTCTTCTCAGTCTCTTTAAGTGGCTTCCAATCTCATCATTCAACATAAATGTTCTCTCCAAAGTTATCAGTGATTTTTTAATTGACAGATTTAATGGCCTCTTCTCAATCTCATTGTCCATGCAGACAACTCATAACACTACTGAGCACCGTCTTCTGCTAAACACTCTCCTTCCTGGGTTTTTGTGACACTGCTCCTTTTTGATTGTCCTACCTGTCTGACTACTCCTCAGTCTCCTTTGCTGGATATTCCTCCAGGTCTTGCCCTCTAAACTTAGGTGTTTCCCAAAGACCAGTCTGGGCCCTCTTCTCTCTCTATACTATCTCCCTTGGTGATCTCATCAGCTCCCATGGGTACAATTATCATCTGTTATGATGATTTCAAGGTCAGTATATCCAGTCCTAATCTCTAGTCTCACTCACACCACCAACTACTTATGTACTAGAGACATCTAAAACTAAGTAAGTCCAAAACTTATTTCATTCACTTTCTCCCCCAAACCTCCTTCTTTCCCAAATTTCCCTTTTACTCCTTTTTTTTGTTTTTAGGGGGTACAAAATGGGAAAATCATCTACCTTTAGGGTACCAGAATAATGTAAAAGTTTACCCTAAAAAGGTTTTTTGGTTGGTAGGTTTTTCCCCTTTTACTCTTCCACCCTTTCAGTCACCCAGGCTACCCACCTCAATGTTACCCTCAACTCCTTACTTACCCTCACTCCACATATCCCACCTGTCTTCAACTCTTATCATTTCTATGTTTACAACATATCCACTTCTCTTCACTTACACAGGCATCATCCTCACATCTATACTATTGCAAAAACCTGCCTGCCTCAAGTCTCTTCCCTTTCCACTTAGCTTACAAAGTAATCTTCCTCCAACACATATCTAACATGTCACACACCTCTTCAATAAATTCCACTGGCTCTTCATTACCTCCAGAATCAAATGTGAATAAAGCCCTTCTACTTTCCAGTTTTTTTATACTTTGCTCCTGCCTCCATGCAGTCTTCTCTTCCACAAGTCATTCCTGATGGGGGTACAGGCACTGGGAACCCCCTTGAACTCTGATTGAATCTTCCCATTTGAAGAGGCATGCCTGAGGCCATAAGTCTTTCATTACAGCTAGGCCCAAATCTCTTACTCTTAATAGCCTAGCCCTCTATTGTCCATCTACTTCCCACCCTTGATCCAAATCAACTGTTGCACCCTTGCACCATGGTCTGTGGGCTCCAGGTAGCCAGGCTCCAGCAACTTCCCACCCTTAATCACTCATTTACTGGAGTCTGACCTCACTGACTCCTCCTGGTGACTCTCCCCAAACACCTCCTCTAGACCACCCCTAGATTCCTCCCACAACCTTTCTGTATATAAGACCTCATCTTGCCTTCATGTGTGAGAGCGATACAGAATTTTCTAGCAGACTTGCTCTGTGTCCAATACAGGAGAACTTTTAATAAACTTTGCTTTTCTTTGGCTGAGAGAAGACATGAGTCAAATGCATTTGGCAGGACCCAGCATGTTGGAATTTTGGGGTCTTGAGCAATCCTAACCCTAACCACATCAATTCTATCAGTCAATTCTGTTTTTTCACTGGCTGTACTCCAGGCCTGGAATTCTCTCTCTCCTTGTCTCTTGCCTTCTTGGTTACCCTGGCTTTTCTCAGGTCTCAGTTAAAATTCCATCTTCTCGATAAGATTTCACCAGTCTCCCTTAATCTTAGTACCACCTTCCCTCTGCAATTATCTCACAATTTATCCTGTATATATGTTGTTTGAAAATAGTTGTCTGCATGTTTCCCCGATTAGACTGCCAGCTTCTTGACAACAGGCCTGTTTTTTGCCTCTATTTGTATCCCTAGCACTTAGTGCCCAGAATATAAAAGAATCTTAATAAATGCTTGATGACTGAATTGCTCTAGGAACAGATATCAAATCATGAGAGTATGACAGTAGTAACTGATAAGGTGCAGGTTCTCGGAGCCCACTTGGACTCTCCTTGAATCTTTGACTTACAGGCTCAGTCTGGGAAAACCCCTTGAACTCTGACTGAATCTTCCCACTTGATGAGGCATTTGCAGAGACCCTAAGTTTTTCATTGTGGCTGGGCCCAAACCTCTGTTACTAGCCTGGCCCTCCACTGTCCATCTGCTTCCCACCCTTGAGCCTATCAAAATATCAATCCACCCTTGCATTGTCCTCATTAACTCCTCCTGAAGACCCTCCCCAAACTCATTACTGGAGTCTGACCTCACCGACTCCTCCTGAAGACCCTCCCCAAGCTCCTCCTTATACCTCTAGATTCCTCTGTACATAAGACCCCAACTTCCGTGTGGTGTGAGAGCGCCATGGAATGCCCTAGCACAGACTTACTCTGTCCTGCTTGTCCAATGCAAGCATCACAGATACCTAGGCTCCTTAAGAATCTACTCCGTATGGCAAACTTTTAACGAACTTTCAATAAACTTTAGTATTCTTTGGCTGAGAGAAGACTTGAGAGGAATTTTTTTGGCAGGACCCAGCATGTTGGTATTTTGGGGTCTCCAGAGCAACCCTAACCTATGGGTAACTTCTTCAGTAACAATAAATTCCCTATGGCTCCACTTAATCCCAGTTCCTCTGCAGACTAAAACTCCTTTCTCTAATCCCGACTCCCTGTAAGTACAGATTCCCATTAGAACATAAGCTGCTGGTTGGTTGAGGGGCACAGTCAAGACGGTGGCATAGAAACAGGAGAACCCCATGGCTCCCCCCATAACCACCACAAATACCTATAAAACATGACCCTTAACAAATTTTAGAGCTCCAGAACTCATAAAATGACAGAGAAACAAGGTTCCCGCTGAAGGCAGCCCGGCAGACGGATGGAAAGGGTTCATTGCAGCACGCTGGGAGCAGAGCCCACCCCATGTGGTTTAGCCCCAGGCCGTCCAGGAGGAGTCACAGCTGGAGCTTTCAGGAGAGGGGATCACCGGCAGCTATGGAGGTTTCTAGAATTACCAACCCATAAGAGCCAAGGACAAAGGGAAAAGGTCAGTGGAACTCGGCTACATTTTGGGGAGAGGGTCTGGCCAACTGCCTCCAGAGCTAGAAGCAGTCTAAAGCGGCAGCCCTGCAGCCACCTCCATGTGACTGCTTCAGAAGTTCCTGGCCTGCAGATTGCAGGGGGGCCAAGCGATCACTCAGAGGCTAAGTGCTCTTGCCTTGAGCTGCCTGGATCAGCACTGAAGTCTTAGGTGGTGGTGCTGAGGCGAGTTTTCAGTGAGCCAAAGCTGGAGGGGGCTGCAGAGACGGCAGCGGCCTCCTAATAGCTCTGGCAGCTGTGAAAACCCCAGTGATTTGGGACAGAGCTCTCCCCTCTGAAAGCAGAGTTCTACTGAGCCCAAAAGCCAAGTAAATGACTAGCAACATGAGCAGGCAAAGGAAGCAAAGAAAGCTCAGCAATCCAACTTTAGATTCCTTTTTTGGGGACAAAAAGGAACAAAGCATGGAACGGGAAAGGATCAAAGCATGGAACGGGAGGAAGACAACACAGTCATAACTCCCACACCAAAAGCTTCAAAGAAACATACAGACTAGTTACAAGCCATAGAGGAGCTTAAGAAGGATTTTGAAAACCAAATAAGAGAAGTGGATGAAAAATTGGGAAGAGAAATGACAATGATGAAAGAAAAATCATGATAAGAGGGTCAACAACCTGACTGATGAAAATAACACCTTAAAAAATAGACTAAGTCAAATGGCAAAAGAGGCTCAAAAAGCCAATGAGGAGGAGAATGCCTTAAAAAATTGAATTTGTGAAGCGGAGCCAAGATGGCGGCGTAGAAGCAGCAACATACCGCAGCTCTCACATAGCCACCCCAAAATACCCATAAAATAGGACTCTAAACCGATCCTGGAACTCCAAAACGCACACAAAGATACTTCCCACTAAAGTCAGCTC
>CM053582.1:241360397-241384093 GCA_028627135.1 Pseudochirops cupreus
TGTGTGTGTGTGTGTGTGTGTGTGTGTGTGTGTGTGTGTGTGTGTGTGTGTGTGCTCCTGGAATCGCCCTTTTAAACAGGGGCCCAGAACCTTTCTCATCCCACGGGGAGGTATTCCTTGGAGGCGCCGTTGCCCTTTTAAGGCTAGGCCCCGCCCCGGAGGCGGGACTTTGGGGAGCTCCTTAAAGGGCCTAGGGCAAGGGTGGGAGGTGCAGGTTCTCCCAGGGGGATTAACGTGTGCCCGCCACCGGCTGGAGCCGCCATTTCTTGGAGTCCCTGAGGAGGAGCGTACACCCCCAGCCCGGCCGGCCGGGGACCCCCGCCTGGAGTGGAGCGCGCTGCTCCGGGCCCGGGGCCTCCCCGCTCCCCGCCCCCCGTCGCCTCCTTCAACTCCTCGGTCGCGGCCGCGGCCGCCACCACCAGGTGAGCGAGGAGCCGCGGAGCCTGTCCCCGCCCCGGGGCCAGCCGGCCGGCCTGCCCGCCTGCGGCCGGGGGCCCAGAGCGCTCCTGGCCCGGGCTCGGCCAGGCCGCTCCTCGGGGCTTCCCCCCAGCCCCAGCTTCGCTCCCGGTTTCTCTTTCTCGGCGCCGGCCCCTTCCAGCCCGGGCCAGCAGCCGGGCCGCCTCGCGCCACCCCCAGCTTCGCCCCCCAGGTCCGCAGCCCCTCCCCCCAGTCTCAGCCCCCAGACTCCCGGCCCCTCCCTGAAGCTCCCCCTCTCCCTCCGGAGTCCGCTCCCCGACACTAAGCAGATGGGGCGTCTGCTCCTGCGTGCCTTCTCCGGGGAAAAGATTAAGACATAGGGGAAGGGGCGACGCAGTGTCTTTGTCCTCTTCCCAGCCCCTCCACAGTTTACTCCTCCTCCGGGACCACCTCATTTTCCCCGGTCCTTGCCTTTGAGGAGCAGTTGGTGGCCTCGGTGCACCCTGTGAGCTTTGTCCCCGGGCTGCATTCCTTTCTGACCACCTCCCCCTACTCTCTTCTCTTTACATTGCAAAAGAGTCCTTATGCCGGGCGTCCTGAGCCCCTTCTCCTAGTTCAGGGGTGTGGTGGGGGGGCGAGCTGCTCCGTGTCTTGTGCTAGTGTCGAGCTGCTGGGGTTACCTAGTCTGGGCTGCTCTGAATCCCGCGGGCGCGAGTCCCTGGGCAGATGCTGCCACATGTTGACCCTTCCCATACCCCCAATTCAAATGTTACTGTTGTGAAGGGGAGTGGTTGCAACCAAAGGAAAGGAAGAGCTGAGTTTCAGGTGTTACTGGTGCTGCATATCCTAGTGAATCTCTGCTTATTTCCGTAAACAAAGGCTGTAGTGTCCCTAAGGGGAGAAGCTGGGTTAATATTACTGCCCAGCTCAGTCACACTCCAGTCCCTCTGGAGCCTACTGAGTTCTAGTTAGACTTAGTACCCCATTCCTATTTATTTAGCTTTAGAAGCTGCACTTGTCTCTAAAAAGAGGCGGTTTTGTTTTTTTATCTGTCTACAATTGTTAGCTTTGTTAAGGGGGATGTTGCTGCCTGGATTTTAGGAGGTTTTAACTGAATAGGCTGCTCACGATTTCATTTGCCCGTCTAATAAAATTCCCAGCTGTGGTTATGAAATTTTAGGGGCTGCTGGCAGGTGAGTTTTTAAAAAATGAGGAGGTAAGCAGGAGCTTTGTTTTCATTTTTTCACTTTTATGCCGTTTGGTTCCTGAAGGAACATTCAAATCCTCATCCAACTGTCAAGTTGTTTAGTTTTCTTTTTTTTAATGTCTACAGTAGAGGAAACTTGGCTTCCTTTAATCCCTGTTCTGTCTTGTTATTGAAGTAACTTTTGTATTTTTTTGAAACTTTGTGTAGTCTTTAGTTCAGATTTTTAAAAATTAGTGTCTTGCTCCTTAAAAAAGGTCATTGATCCTTTCCATTGGAGCTAAAATATGTGTTGATTCCCCTTATTAGAATGTGAGCTGTTTGAGTGCAGGGCCTGCCATAAATGCTTTCTCATTCTTTTGTTATTTCTCCTAGCTTATTGCCTTACCTATTTATTATCCCATCTCCTTCTCCTTGCCAGACCTCTGTAACTCACTCCTTAACACCTAACAGTCTGACATCTATCACTGTACTTAATTAGTATCTCAAAGGTTACCTGGGACTTCTTTGTTGCAGTGACCATTTTCAGTCATCCTATTCCTTGACCTCTCTGTAATGTTTGTAATTATTGACCACTCTCTCTTTGAAATTCTTTTCTACTTTTCTCCTTTATCTTTATGATTGAATCAAATATTTTTAAAACCTCTTACTAAGTGCCAGGAACTGTTAGATGCCATGGATATCAAGACAAAAATAAACTTGCTCCTAACCTCAAGGTACTTACATCCTATGGAAAACAATTTATATAAACATATACAAGATAATTTGGGGGAGATGAGGAGTGACTGCTAGGGGATCATGAAAGAGCTTATGTAGGAAGTAGCATTTTAACTGAACTTTGAAAGAAACTTGGGACTCGGAGAGGTGGAAGTGCATTCCTGGCATGCAAAGGCACAGAAATAGAATATGGAATGTATGAGGAATAACAAGAAGACCAGTTTGGCTGGACCATAGAGTGCATGAAGGAGAGTATTGTCTAATAAACCTGGGAAGGTAGAGTGGAGTCAAATTGTGAAGAGCTTTAAATGACAAACAGAAGAGTTTATATTTGGTCTTAGAGGCAATTGGGATCCACTAGACCTTACCGAGCCTAGAAATGACATGGTCAGACTTTTGCTTTAAGAGAATCATTTCAGCAACTATGTGGAGGATGAACTGGATCAGTGAGTGACTAAGTCTGGGAAAGGTTAGTTGACTTGAAATAGTTAAGACAGAAGTTGATGAGGATCTGAAATAGAGTGATGCGTTGTATAAGTGGAGAGAAAGGAACTGATGGGAGAGATATTGTGGAGGTAGGACTGGCAAAACTAATTGAACTTGTGGCATGAGGTAAAATGAGGGGACCAGGGTTCAGTGTTTTGAACCTGGTGACCAGAAGGCAAGTGGTGCCCTTGACAGGAGAGAAAAGAGGACTTCTCTTTTTTGTACATGTTGAATGTGTGTATATATATGTATATGCATGCACATTTATTTATTTATTTATTTATTTGCGAAAATGAGAACTGGGAGAACAGTATCTTTGCTCGTCATGCATGTGTTTATTAATAAATTTTTGTTCTGTCCTGATGCATCTTCTTTAAGGTCTCTCTTCCCATTTTTACAGTTTCAGACACCTCTATGCCTAAATTCTCAAATCTTTAATTGTGTCCTTTCTCAGTAGCTGTGGACCCACAACTCGATTTGATTGCTGAACACATCCACCTAGATGTCTCATAAGTACCTTAAACTTATTAATATCCAAAAGCAGACTCTGTTCCTCCAAGAAACACATTCTCTTTGACTTTCCTTACTTATAGTAAAGATGCCATTATCCTCTCAATCAGGAAGAACAGAAACCTTGACATCATCTTTGACATGTACCTCTGCCTCTTTGCTTCGAATCAGTCCTGTTGTTTCTACCTCCTTAGTTAATTTGTCCTTGTTTTTTTCCTCTTCCCAGTGTCTCCACCGCAGCTTGGTCCTTCATCCTTCACTTCGACTATGTTACAATCAGTCTTCCCACCTACGGTTCTCTGTTGCAAGTTGTCCTACACATAGGTGTTAGAATAATGCTCCTACAGCATTGCTCTAATCTTGTCATATCTATGCTCAGAAACCTTTAATGTTTCCTGTAGCTTTACAGAATAAAGTCCAAGATTCATGCATGACATTCAAGCTATTTATATTCTGGAAAACTGTAACCTCCTCTCTTTTTTAATGTGCTCTGTCCTTTAGCCAGATTGGGCTATTGGTAATTCTTTGCGTGTAATTTATGCTTTCCTTGCTCCTTATTTATGTACATAGTTACCCTTTATCAGGGATGTCCTTTACTTCTACCTCAGGAAAATCCTTACCTGTCCTTCAGTGTTCAGCTCAATTGCCATCTCCTCTTAGATTTTTTTTTTCCTTCTCCAAAATGTAGAAGTATAATCTCTTCTTCCTCTGTTGTGCCCTTTTGATTTTTAACAAACCATATTTCTTCCTTGATCTGTAGGGAATCTCATTCATCATCTTTTCCTTCCAAATTCATCCTTTTTGAATATTTCTATCAGCAACCCCATCATCTTCCTCAAGATTCTCAGGTTCATAGCCTCTGAGATCTCCTTGACTTCTTTACTTTGCCTCACTCTGCTTAACCAACCAGACTTATCTATTCTACCTCTACTGTATCTCTTAGGAGGCAGCTGAATGACTCAGTGGATAGAATAGTGGACCTGGTGTCAGGAAGACCTGAGTTAAAATCTGACCTTTGACATTTACTAGCTGTGTGACCCCAGGCAAGTCACTTGACCCCTGTTTGCCTTAATCCCCTAGAGAAGGAAACTGCAAATCACTGCAGTATCTTTGTCCAGAAAGTGCCATGGAAAGCATTGGTGTGCCTTGGAATAAGGGATTGTGAAGAGTCAGTCAGACACAACTGAACAACAGTATTTCTTATAAAAATCAGTCTCTTTCTCTCTACTCACATATCTACCACTGTAGTGTAGGCCCTTATTTGCCTTTGCCTGGGTTGAAATACCTCCAGATTATTCTCCTTTCCTCAAGTTTCTGCTTTCTCCAGTTCATCTCCATACAGCTGCCAAAGTTTTCCCAAAGTGCAGGTCTGATTATGTTCCTATTTCTTAAACTCTGATGTCTCTTTCCTTTTGTAAAATAGAAAACTAAATAAATAGAAAACTCCTTTTTCAATTCGCAGTCTGCCTCCAGCCTACCTTTCATCATAGATCCATTATATTTATATTATATTACTGTGCATATCATGTATTACTCTCTTTTCTGTCCTCTGGTTTTCATACTATACCTGACACATTGTACTTTCCCATCTCCATACCTTTGCACAGGCTGTTCTGGATGCATTCCTTCCTCGTGTTATATCTGCCTTTTAACATTCTTGTTTCCTTCAAAACTTGGCTCAAGCATTGCTTTTCTTCATCTATTCCAGCTGCTAGTCTCCATCTAATAACCATTTATTTATTATGTGCATGTTCTTTTCCCTGACAGAATGTAAATCCTTTCAGGATAGGGATTAGATAATTTTTGTCTATATTCTCATTGCTTACTACATAGGTACTTAATAAATGTTGGTTGATTGGTACCTGGTATGGTGGGCATTCAGTAGAAGCACATTCCTAATGTACTCTCCTTTCTATAGCAAGTTAGAGTTTCTTAACCCGTCATCAGAAAGACATGTATTTGGGGTTGGAATAATGGATTGGCAGTGATATAGCCATGCCTTCTTTTGTAATACAGTAGATGGCATTAATGTTCAACATGGCTGCCTTCGGGATCCTAGAACAAAACAGATTTAACTGACCTCAGTAGGAATCTGGTTGTATCATAACTTATATGTGTACATGGATTCTCATTTTTAGATAAGTTAACTTTTCAGAAGATTCAAGGTTATCCAAAGGACGCAATAGAAGAGGCTGGTGTAGATAAATTAAGATTTCTTGTCCTTTCCTTTGTTTCTTTGGTTAATCGCAGAAAGGCCCTTGTCAAATGTTAAGACTTTTTAAAAAAGCTTGGTATGCCTTACTAATCTTTAAAATAGAAAGCTAACTTTTTCTTTTTACTTTTGATTTTTTAGTGAGGAAGATGCTAAGTTTTTTCCGACGAACGCTGGGGCGCCGGTCAATGAGAAAGCATGCCGAGAAGGAACGTCTGAGAGAAGCCCAGCGAGCTGCTACCCACATTCCTGCAGCTGGAGATGCCAAGTCCATTATTACATGTAGGGTATCATTGCTAGATGGTACTGATGTTAGTGTGGATTTGCCGGTAGGTAGCATCCAAGTGGATTTTTTCACTTTTGTATGGATTAAATTTCTTGTCAGTATCATCTTAGGTCAGTAAGTGAAAGTAAATGTACATTTAAGTGACATAGAAAATTTATTAAAACTAAGGGGAGAAATAGAAATTGGCTTTCTTGGGCTTCTTTTTAGAAGTGTAATTGGCATTGTATATACTTATCACAGAAAGTTTCATTTCCTAAAACAGCTATATAGAGTTTTTGGACAGGATACTATTTAATAGCAGAAAAGGCCTTTGTAACACATTAAAGTGACAGTCTAATCATTTTGGATTTTGTGCTGTGCACTGTGCTTGATGCTGGGGATGCAAAGACCAAAGTGGAACACTCCCTGCCCTTAAGCAGCCTCCCATCTTTTTGTTGGGGGAGACATAATCAAATATATACTTAATAAATAACAAGAAATCACTAGCAATTGGGTAGGGGAGTGGGGAATCAAGGAGAGGTTTCATGGTGGTGTTTGAGCTGAACCTGATTCCTTGAAGAGAAGAAAGGATTCTTGGAGGTGATGGGAATACATTTCCAGGTGAGGGTAGATACCTCTTGCCAAGGTACAGAGACTAGAGATGGAGTGCCAAGGGACAGAAAGAAGACCAGTTTGGTTGGACCAAGGTTGGAAATATTGTTGAGAACCAGGCTGTGAAGGGCTTTAAATGCAAAACAGAGGAAGTTTATATTTTCCCCTACTGGGTTAAGAGTTAGAAAAATCACTTTTACAGGTCTGGTGAATAGAGTAGAGAGGGACTTGAGGCAGAAAGAGCGATTAGGAAGCCATTGCAGCCATCCCCAAGAGAGGTGATGAAGGTCTGAACCAAGGTGGTGGCTGTGTGGGCAGTGATCTACAGTATATTGGAAACGTGTGAGATTTGGCAACTGATTACATACGGGAAATGGGAAGTAGTGAATTACTCTGACCTTAGAAACTTGGCAGATTGGAAAGAGCAAGATGCTGTCAGAGAAACAGAAAGGTCGAGAGAAGGGGCAGCTGTTGGGAAAGGAGGAGTTCTGTTTTGAATGTGTGGAGTTTGAGATGATGTCTGTGGGACAGCTAGCTTTTTAAATGTCTAATAAATATTTGTTAAACTGTTAAATTTAATGGTGCATTTAGCAATTTGTAGGACTGGCACTCTGGACTGAGATTGGTTGTATTTTTCCTATGCCTCATCTTAGTCTAAATAGACAGAAAAGTGATACATACTTTTGACACTATTCTTGTCTTCTTCTTTCTCAATATATAAATGAATATCTTTACCTTTCTTTTTCTCCTTCCCTTTGCCTTTCTTTTCTTTGACTTAAGCCTTGTTGGTGCTCTTATCTCATCGCTGAGAATTTGCATATAAGACATTACATAATCACAGATACCTTTTGTTTTTTTTTTCACTTACCTGTGCTCAGAAACTAATCAAGTTAAATTGCAATTAAGTACATGTTTCAGATAGTTTTTAAAGGCAAATTTCAGTAGATATTTCTTAGTTTCCACTCCTGTTTTTAAAATTTAAATTTTTTATTTTTATTATCTTTTGTTTTTACATCACATTTACTTCCAAATATTCTCCTATCTTCTTCCATACCTTCCATACATATCATTCCTTCCTTCCAATAAAGATTTAAAAAGAGCTAGAAGAAGCAGTTTAGTAAACCTATCAGTCAGTACAGCCTCTGGGTCTGACCATATGCAAATACCTCTGTGTGCAGAATGGATACGGCCCCTAATACAGAACCTTTAGTCACTTCCTGATACCTGCCAAATAAAGGATAAACCATTGACTTTAGGATTAAGGGATTTCCAGAGTCCAGCTTTAACAACCATCTAGCTTTATTTACTAGTACTCCCCTCCTCTTATTATGTGCCATTGTTCTCATTCATGCTTCTCATTCTCATTCCCATCTTTGAGTCTGTATCCACGCAGCCTGGAATGGATTCTTTCCCCATCTGTGTTGAAATTTGCTCAAGGTCCAATTCCCAGTACTCTTTTCCCTTTAACTACATTAGGACACAAATGTCTACTGTGGGATGTGTGTATATATATGAAAAAATATATATATATATACACACACACACACACATACATTTAAATATATGTGTGTATGTATTTTTTTCACTTTATTAAAGTTTCTGCAATGTTGATTTTTTTTTTTTTTTTGCTGAGTTAGAGCTATGCAATGTGAGTTGTTACTGTGTTTTGTTTTTATACAGACTGATAACTTCATTAGATTAGGGAGCTTCTTGGGAATAAACTCCCACTACCAGTGTAAATCAGCAGCTGTTCTGCTGATAGTCCTAGAATTGCCTGGGACATTGAAATGCTATTCGACTTGCCCAGGTTCATCTAGCTGGCATGTGTTGGGGAGGTGGCTGCCCCGCCTCCAAAAGTGGCTGTTCATTGCCCTCTACTGCCTGCTGAGTCATTGTGCATTCAGATTTTCATTTGTCTTAGTAGAGGTTATTTAGAGTTGGACTGTTTTCCCTCAAATTTCTAATGCTATTTTATGTTTGGTGGATTAACCCTTATTGGAGTTCTTGGGCAAAAGCCAAATGTTTCCTTTGAAGATCGTTTTACTCTGTTTTATTTTTATGCACTTGATACCTTTCTAAGTCTATCTTTGCTGCCTAAATCCCTCCCTCTCCCCCCCCACTCCATTGCATATAGCGCCTCTGCTGGATTTTTTGGTATTGCACCTAGGCACTTCATATTGAGTTGTGTTGCTGATGAATGGAATGTTATCAATTTAATATTCTCACTAACTGAAAATATTTGAATTGGGGATCATAGAATTTTTAGAGTTGGAAGGGATTAGATTAGTGAGATTATTTTAGAACACTAAGCCCTGGGGAGGTGATGTGACTTGGCCAAAGACACACAGGTAAGAAATAACAGATCAAGGATTCAGCTGTAACTCCCAAGGCTGTTGTTTTTCCCCACTCAGTCAGTCATGCTATGATAATTTAAATTATGGATTTTGTTTTAAAACATGATTTGGAATACATTTTTTCCCAGAAACATAATGATATAAATGTTAGGTTACTAGCTGGCAAACAGAAGCCTACGAAACATATAATATTATAGAAAGTACAATACATACCACATTTTCCCTATAGTACAATGGGAAAATAGGTTCTGCTCTTCTGGTTATATTCCAGAATGCTCTCTTGGATTTTCTAGGTTCCAGAAGAAAATTTCTTACCCCTTTTTCACCTTCCTTCCTTTTAGCTTCATCTCACATACTGATAAAAAGAGATTATTTCTTTTTCTTCCTCTTGTGACTACACTGACAAGAGGGAACTTTGGCCCTTGCTTGCAAGGGCGGGAGGGAAATGGGAGAAATGGAGTCTTGGGAACTTCCAAAAACTTTGGGGTTCTGCATTGATCTGTAGGTGAGGTGGGCAAGGCAGTGTCTGTAGGCTTAATTGGTAAGAGGCAGGGAATGGGGGAGGTTTAGAGGGGGAGAATGAGAAATGAACTTGGGTGAAGGGGGCAATAGAATGTGATGAGTAGTAAGGGAGAGTTCTGGGGTTGAGTGGAGGGAGGGGATAGAAGGAACAGCACTTCACAGCTATAGTAGGAGGGGGAAGGAGGAGAGATTCTTCAAACTGCCATCCAGGATTGGATATTGTAGAATTTGATCTTTACCTATGTGTTATGAATTTTTTAAAAATGCAAATGAAGTAAAATGTACTTAATACCAAAACCATATTGAACATAAATCTTTGATTCAGGATTTTGAAGTACCCTACAGTAATGAGTATGATGTAGTACAATGGAGAAAAATATCTGGTTACTGATTATTGTGGTGGTTTGAATTTTCAATAAATAGGTGTTTGCATAGATAGGGTACTTCAGATCTGAGGGTTCTGGGTGGTTCACACATTCTAACATTCTTGGCAAGTTGGGTAATGCAATTTCATATTCATTTTTTGTTTGAATACTTTTCTCTAAGGGAGTTTTGAGTACTGTTTCCCTGTGACAGCTCAAATCAATATAGTGAAAAGCCCGAGATTGCTGTGCAAAAGCAAGCAACCAGAAAATAGTTCTTTTATTACCTAATGTTTGAAGTATGAAGTCTCAGGATTACTGATGAAGTTGCTGATAGTGGTGGGGTAGAATTTGTAAAGTAACTTTTTTTTGTTTATTTTTTAAACACTTATATGAGGAGGAGCTCAGAGTTCCTGAAGCAGTTGGTCAAATGGCCTGTAATATCCTAGCACAGTTAGGATATTAGTACTAGCACAGTACCTATTAGATGTGTATAATGTCTGAAGACCAGCTAGCTCTTTCTTTGTAAGGATGCACACAGCAAAACAGGAGGAATTTTAGATTGGATTCTTGGTGAAATTTGTCACTTACGTTTTCAGTTCTGTAAGTGAATTATAGGACTAGTAACCCAATTCTGGTTACTTGGAAGGGAATAGTAAAATAGGTTTCAGAGCACTAGCAGATCTACCTAAGGAAGAGAAAGAGAAATTGTCAGTTCCTAAAAAAGGAATAACTGTTCTCTCTTTATTTCACTTCACTCTTGAAGTATGGCCTAAACCTAAAAAAAAAAAATTAGACTAGTCATGAGATTTAAGTGATGTGCACCTCATAGGTTATCCATAGTTTTCTATTTCCTGTTACCTATTAAGAATTCATGAAAATAAGGAAATAGTACAGCCATAGATGACCTATTATTGAGTCATCTCCTCAGTTTTGCCTCCACCACCACCCCTTCCCCAATCCTACGTAAAAGGTTCCAACTCTCAGGAAATAATGTGTTCTCTAGTCAGTGCTTGGTGACAAACATGGCTACTGACCGTCCTCTTCCTTCCCCTCCTCCCACCTCCAAGCTCAGAAGAAAAGCACTCCAATCAGACAGAATAGATTTTGTACCATCATTTAGTTCTTGTGACTATTTGTTATTCTCCTACCCAGAGATTATGTTGTAAGAATGATGAAGTTAAATGGGAAAGATGGAAAGGCGTTTCTTTGGAAATTAATATTTCCTTTGTCTCTTCTGCAGGCAGGTTGGCAGGTGGGGTGGTTGTCCTCTCAGCCTGTGGAGTTGGGTTAGCACTAGAAACAATCTAAAATTCCTCATGCCTTCTTGGAAATCTTCAGACAGTTTTTAGGTCATCTGTAAAAAGTAACCCTTCATGTCTTGCGAGATCCATGGCAGTGGTGTCAGTATGGACATTTCTTGCTATAAACAGAGCTGGGAGAGACACACTTGTGGGACTCACAGGACTTCCCAAGCAAGGTCAGGGAGTAAGCCTGGGCATGCTTCTGCAGCCCACTGCTTCTTGGTTGCAAGCCCTTAGGACGATCCACATGATAGACACACTCTCACTGAAAGAACTCAGAAACAGAGTGGGCAGGGGAAAGCATTTTATTTCACTTCTCCAAAGAAAGCAGGTGTGCTGCTCCTGAGGAACACACACACACTATACAGAAGCTAGAGCAAACTTAAATACTCTTAGTGTAGTCAGGATTGATCCAGATTCCTCAAGGTTACACTCTTCCTTATACGCCCACTACATTCCTCCTTAGTGTGTTCTTCCCCTCTCTGGTAATATAATCCATGATTAGAAAATGGCCGAAAATTCTACGTTAAGATGGGTGAGTTAATATGCATGAGGTTAATTATGCAGGTACAGTAGTGAGGACACTTGTGACTGGGGCATAGCCCCTGGAGTCTGAGCAATTTGTTACCTACCAACCTTTCTGTTTCCCCTGAAGCCAGGATGTGCTTGACCACCGTCTTTGCGAAACAAGATATGCAGGCTTATCACAAGCTCCCCATAGCCTGGGGAAGAATGTCCCTATGCCCTAAGAATATCTGTGGGAGCAAAACAAGGTACAATAATTTCCATTCTGTGACAGAACCAAAAGGACGCAAATAACAGTTTTATTACAAGCTTTTTAATTGGTATGTGTGTATGAGTTATGTATGTGTACATGTACATATCTATTACATAAACAGTTGTTCCTTATATATAATAGAAATTCCGTTTTTATAATTATGTGACTAAAGATAGGATCTATTATAGAATATAATGTGTGAAAGCCTGGCTGTTTCCTTCCTAAATGTTCATCAAGTTGTTGTGTTTGTCAGGTTCATCATCAAATGTGTTTTCAATGAGTATGTACGTTACTCTAGAAAATTAGTCTTATGGGTCAGTAGTTAATGATATTTTCTCTTGTCTTTTTTAAAAACGTAGGTTAATGATTTTTTTCCCACTAAGTCTTTGCCATTCTCCCTTCTTTAAACAGAAGATATGAATTAAAACATTTTGAAACTCTGAAATTTAAGAAAAACTTTTGGCTCCATGAAACAGCAAGATATGAAAATGCCTATTAACTTTAGGTTCTTAAACCTAGTTTATTTGGATAGTTAGCACTGACATTCATATGAAATTCAGGCAAACAAAGGACAACATCAGTTGCTTATTGTGTGGTATAGACTATAAGTGCTATAGAAATTTGAGATCACTAAGAGTTGCCATATTTAGGGAAAGCATAATGCGTTTGGATGTATCTGTGTATACTCCCATTGGTGTGCATTGCAACCCATCCATTCTGCATGACTCATCTGTGACTTATGTAAATTCTCCATTATAAAGGTCCATTGATGTAGTGTGAGGCTCTTTCTTTAGTTCTCATGACATTGTGTGAATACATTTAAGTTGCCCACTGATTATCTATTCCTGCATAATAAATCTACCATGTTTTCCTTTCATTACATCTTTTGCACATACTTCCTTGGTGTTATGATTCAGCCATTAGCAGTAATGTCACTTTGAGGTCCTAACAGTGTTAAGTCTTAATTACTTAACAAAAGGAATAATATCACAAGTACTCAAAATGCATAAATAATAAATACATAATCCACAAAAAGGGGTACATTCTCAATATACTTAGCATCTGTGGGGAAGAGTGGACATATACAGAAACCTGTCAGAGGAGGCACGTGATTGAGAAAAACTGGTGCTCAGAGCAACTCATAAGTCATTGCCCTCTCCGTGAAATTTACTTCACTAATGTAGTTTCTGTGTTGAATACTTAATGCTGGTAACCTAAGTTGATACACACTCCTTTGCTAACACCTCACTGGGCATGATGTTTCAACCACCCTAATCAATCTACTCAGCTTTTCTTATGTATTGCTTCCCATTTGTCGTTCTGCTCAGCTAGACTTGAAAAGCAACAATTTATTCCATCATTTCCAGCTTCAAGGTTAGCTGATAGGTTTCTGAAATCTATCCTTTTATTTTCTCTTTTTTCTGGGTACAGACTATAATCACATAAATTACATTTGTCCTGTTACCCATCGTGCCATGGTTTCGTTGTCCACATTTAACATATATATAACAATTTATAACCCTCAAAATAAGCAACTATTTGTTTCAGAACCCTCAGCCAACATTAACTTTCAGCAAATGTCTTAGTTATACCCTTTTTTAGAACTCTAATCAGGGGGTGGCTAGGTGGTGCAGTGAACAGAGCACGGGCCCTGGAGTTAGGAGGACCTGAGTTCAAATCTGGCCTCAGACACTTGACACATTTACTAGCCATGTGACTTTGAGCAAGTCACTTAATCCCAATTTGCCCTCCAAAAAGAAAAAAAAAAGAACTCTAATCAGAAACTTAGCTGAGCAAACTTTAAAAGCGATAATATATTTTATAACCACACAGCATCACTGGAAGAATATTGTTTAAAAGATGTAAGGATGCATCCTTGGATGCAAGGAGAAGCTAAAGCTATTTTAAAAATACCAATTTTACAATGCATCTTACTCTCCTCCTGCTTAGTTCTAGGCCTAGTGTATTGTCCATTTGCAGTATGTACTAATGGTTCAGTTCTGTGATATGAGAACTGGGTGTACGTCATCTTCTGGACAAGAAGCTTTCTTTATCCACCTTTTTCTTATTTTTTTTAATTTAAATACATGACTATATTGTTTTGAGTGATGGCTCCTTACTAGGATTTTCTCTTCAGGGTCCTGTGGCCTGATGAAGTGAACAAAAAGTCATACATAAGCCAGGGCATCTGGAGGGCCTTACCATCTATAGGGAACCTCCCTCTTTAATTTGGAGTCTTTGCTGGGTGTTGTCTATGCCAAGGCTCATTAGCCATCAAAAAAATTGTTTTATATCCCTCCTGATACTAATGATTAGAGGTGTGGGTTTTTTTGTTTATAAACAAAGTTATGTCTGATACACATTTCTGAGAATCTTTTATGTGCCTGGGAGATACCTTGTTAGACAAGATTGTCTAAGGATAGTTTTGCTCTACTAAGTCAAGTACTTATGGAGAAACAGTACTAAGATAGTCAACAAACCGGTAAGTTCAGTAGGATTATATTCATTACACTTTTTAGTTAGTTGTGTGACTATAAAGATAAAATCTACTATAGTATATAGTGTGTGAAAATCTGGTTATTTCCTTCTTATATCTTCATCAGATATGCTCTAAATGAGTATATTTATTCTAAAAAATTAGGCTTATGATGAGTAGTTATTGGTATTTTCTCTTATTTTATAAAAAAAAGTCCATGATTTTTTCCCTCTAGGTTAAGTGACTTGCCCAAGGTCACATAGCTAGTAAATGTGTCAAGTGTTTAAGGCAGTGGTTCTCAACTTTCCTAATGCCACGACCCTTTAATATTCGTATGTGGGTGTATCTGCATGTGGGCAGACCCACCTGGAGACAGATAGAGAAGCGGTGTCTTGGTTCCTAAGACCATTGGAAATATGTGTTTTCCATTGGTCTTATGCAACCCCCTTCGACTCCCGAAGGGGTCGTGATCCACAGGTTGAGAACTGTTGGTCTAAGGCCTAGGGTCCTCCTGATTGCAGGACCAGTGTTGTATTCGCTGTGCCACTTAGCTGCCCCACCTACTTTATTTTCGTTTTCATTCCTGCTTCCTCATATAGCACATCAGAGAAGTGACATTAGTTCATAGTGGTTCTATTATTGATGGAGAAAAGAATTTTGTTACAAAAATCTGTGTAGCTCTTTTCTGTTTTTCATTTATTTGTTTTTTTTTCCTGCCATTTTAATTCTTAAATGATCTGGGAGTTATCTGGCTTAGTTGAAGCTCCTCAAATTTTTCTATAGAGTTCACTATTCAATTTTTTTATTGATTTTTGAGGTGATTTGATTGATATTAATCATAATCTTCTATCATTTTCTTTTGCAAAATTTTATAAATGAGTTTATGCTCCAAACTAGTGTTTTCCTCAGCTATTATATTGGAAGGAGAATATAAAAATGAAAATGAGGAAGAATTTCAGCAAGGCAGCATCAAATGGAATATCCTGAAAGTCACTGCCTTTCAAGATCATGATAGCTGGGTTGAAATGGATAGAATAAAGATTCTTTTAATTCTATTCAGATTCAGTTTCTGTTGCGGTTTTAATTTTTAGATTTTTCACATAATTTTACGCTGAACTTTATAAACACTTAACAAAATGAGCAACTTGGTACGTGGTAGAACAGAAAGAAAAGATTGTACATACATAAAACTATGAATCTCTTATGTAGAACTTGCTTTCAGGTTTATAATAAATTCAAAATGTAACTTTAAAAGCTCCTGCTGGTTTTATTCCTTCCAGCCTTCAACTTTTTGGGGGGTGGGAAATATGGAGGAAAGAGTTTTGCTAGACCCTTCTCCTTCTGACCTCATGCTTCCACATTAAAAACAAAACAGAGCAAAATAAAATTCATATAACAAAATTTTAAAGCCAAGAGAAACAAATTCCCATATTGGACCATGCCCAAAAATTTGTTTCATGTTGCATGCTGAATCCATCACTTTATTGAAAGATGGGTAACATTACTTACTTATCATTAATCATCTGAAATCGTGGTTGGCCGTTACATTGATCAGACTGATAGGTCTTTCAGAATTGTTTACATTTACATTATTGTGGTTATTTTATAAATCGGTCTGATTCTTCTCATTTTACTCTGTATCACTTCATATAAGCCTTCTCAAGTTTCTTCGAAGTCAGCCCATTTTTTTCATTTCATGTGACAATAATATTTTTTACCTTCATATAGTACAGTTTCTTCAGTTGTTCTCCAGTTGATAAGCATTGCCTTAGTTCCAATTCTTTGTCACCACAAGAAGAGCAGTTTACTTATTTTTGTGAATTTGGATCCTTTTTCTCTGTCTTTGATATTTTTGGGGCCTAGGCCTAGTAATATTATTGCTGAATCAAAGGATTTGCACAGTTTGGGTGACTTTGGGCGTAGCTCCAAATTGCAGTCCAGAATGACTGTATCCAATCACAGATCCAGCAGTGCAGTAATGGGCCTATTTTCTCCCAGCGCTTCAGCAAGTGAAATTTTTTTTTAATCTCTTTTGCTAATATTAAAGCTGTGAGGTGTTGCCTTAGAGTTGCTTTAATTTGCATTTCTCTTAATTATTAGTGATTTGGGATATTTTTTCATGTGGTTGCTGATAGCTTGGGTTTCTTCCTTTGAAAACTACTAGTTTTGTAACCTTTGACCACTATAGCGAAATGACTGTTGTTCCTAGAAATTTGAATCAGCACATTATGTATTTTGGTTATGAGACATTTATGAGAGAAACTTGCTTTCAAAGATTTTTTTCCCTCTGTTAACTATTTTCTTCCCAATTTTAGCCACCTTTGTTTTGCTTTAACTGGAACCTTGTAATTTCATGTAATCAAAATTGTTCATTTTATCTTCCATGATTTTCTTCTACTCCATGTTAGGTCAGGAACGCTTCACTTATTTCATAGATCTGAAAGTGATTTCTTGCACATACTTTTTTATGGTGCTTTGTTTACGATTGTAATGTAACATTTTTATATTGGAGTCATATACGTATTTGGAGCTTTCTTGGTATTAGGTATGAGAAATTGAGCCAAGTCTAATTTTTGCCAGTCTATATTCCAGTTTTCCTAGCAATTTTTGTTGAATTGGGTGTCCTTAACTTCAGTAGCTATACTCTTTGCATTTATCTGAGATTGACTTATTTGCTTCTGTAGGTAAGATATCACATCTATTCCACTGGTTAATTGGTATATCCACTTCTGTGGCGGGCATTGAAATGATGAAGAAGTCTTTGCATAGGGTTGGTGTTTATAATAAATATTTGTTGATTGATAGTGGGTAGAAGGTAGAATGGATAGAGAGGATAGCAAAGATAGAGGAGTGGATAGAAGAAATGGAAGTATCAGTAAATAGATGTGACAAAGAAGGAAATAATATGGTAGCTAGACTGGGTATCATGGCAGCTGGAAAGTGTTTTTTTTTTCCTAGACATCTTGGAGATCTGTGTTTGTTTAAATGAAATGAGTTAGTTGGGAGGAAAGAAGAGAGGACAGGTTTAGAGAGATAAGTGTATTTAAGTGGGAATGATTATAAATGTTGAAGTGTTTTATTTTTATCGCTTACTGTATATATCACCTTTCACTTGTTGAATTAATCCTGAGTTCAAGGATTCAATTTTCTGCCTAAGAGAGTCATTTCAAATTTTTTTCATTGTCCTCCAAACTATTAGTGACTCCAATTTAATTTCATTTCTGCCTCAGACTTACATGTTCCAGAATCCTTTGTCAAGATATAGCAAATGAACAGGCCCCAGTAGCAGTTTCAAACAGCTAAGCCATTTGTAACTTCGGATGTAAATCTAGTCAAGTCTTCACTTATCTCTCAGTGCATCATTTAGACTATGCTTTCCCAGTTTGTCAGTTGACAATATCTTCTAGAACAGTCAAAAATTTTACTGAGGGGCTGTAGCTATACTTATCACTTCATTTTTCTAAATAATTCATAGTAATCTCATGAAATGCTGTTCTTTAATGTTGGTTAGATAGTAGAACTCTTATCAGTCTTTTCAAATGATGATTATGCTGATAATTATGCTTCTAGGTTGTCAGTTTTGTGTACAGGCTCCTGAATTATTAAGATTTTTTTTCTAAGACCATTGTTAATTTTTGAGAGCCTCTTTTTGGGTTGTTAGTGGTTATTAGCTGGGAACAACCCTGTGTTTAAGGGTTCAGTGCATAATCTTTCAAGACTTTGTTTTGTAGAGGCAGCTCTCCAGCTGGCAGAAGCAGCATGAGATAACTAACTTCCCTCTCGTCTGTTTTCAGAACTTAGCTGACGTCCTTGAATCCCAGGCAAACGGTGCTTTGACAGAATAGAAATACAGGCCAACTTGTGTCATGGTTCTTTGGAGCCTTTGAAAGTAGCAGAGGCAAAAAAAAAAAGATTTTCAAAATAAAGAGATGTGGTGGAGAAGGTTGGAAGTTTTTGTTAATTGATCATTTTGTTTTTCCTTAATGAATTAATATAGCATCTTATTAAGCATTTACTATGTGTAAAATAGTTGATCACATTCTAATATGAGGACAACACATGAAAAGTTTTAGCGGCAAATGAGATGGAGAGGTCCCGTGGTCCTTAGGATGCAGAGGCAAAGCAGATGGAAATACTTTTCTCCTGTGGGTTTTCGGTCGATGTGTCTGGCACCCGTAGGAGGAGTCGCCTCGCAGGGTGGTGACTAAAGACCCGGCCTGGAACGTTACCATTCCCATTGCTCTGTTGGTTGTAGGGACACTGCCATTTACCAAGGCTTTTGAGCTCGGCATCCTGGACTGTCTCCACAAACATTTTCTTTAAAAAGTTCAGCAAAACTAAGCAACCCAGAGACCTTAGAGACCTCGTCTGGCAGTAGTTATTGTGTTCTACTCTCATTAGCCTCTTCCATTGAAGGCAGTAAAGAGCATTTTCTCATCCATTCTCCCCAGCTGGGCTTTAGTCATCGTAATTACATGTTGTTTTGTTGTTGTTATTGTTGTTTTTCATCCTTTCCTTTAATATCTTTGCACATTTTGTTTTCCTTGTTCTGCATACTATCAGTTCATATTAGCTTTTCCAAATGTCTCACGATTTCTGTTGTTTCTTGTGGTGCAGGATAGTCCATTACATTCATGTACCACAATATTTTTAGCTGTTCTCTAATCAATGGGTATTGTTCTAGGCCAGGCTTAGCTCAGACCAGGGAATCAGGCTTGGGATTGAAACACTAGGGCATTATAAAATTCAATAAAAACACATTTACTTAGACTAAGATGTTAAAAATAATGCAATTACTAATTAAATGTCATTTTAAAATAGTTCAAGCTGGGCCAGGGATTCAGATTTGGGATTGGGACACAATGGAACACTAGTGCATCATAAAATTAAATAAAAATAAATTTCTTTAGACTAAGATATTAAAAAGGATACCATTACAAATTAAAATGGACACCGTTCCTCTCCACCTCTGAATTTGCCATTGTTGGATCACAGTGACACTCAGGAACACTACCTTCCCATAGACTTGGCTTTTTAGCATTAGTCCACAAGAAAATCAGGCCACTGTCTAGCTGTAGTCATAGGATGAATGAGAGGTGCAAGGGTCCTAGAGGTCATCAAGTCCAAACTCTCATTTTATACATAAGGAAGTTGACACCTGTTGGCAGTTAAATGCCTTGTCCAGGATCATAAAGACCCTGAGACAGGATTTGAACCAAGGTCTTCCATGCTCAAAGTCCTGTGCTCTACTCACTACATCACTCTGCTTGCCTCATCTGGACCAACCAAATCTCGAGAATGACTTTTCTTGCTCTCTTAAAGGGAAACCATCTCAGTCTGTGTAAAACAGATGCTCTTTGCTATTGGAGGCAAGGTCTCTAAAATCTTTGTGGGGACATCAGCTGTTTTATTATGACCCAAAGGCCGTTTGTAAGCAATTCTCACCTCATTGATAGCATGTACTGGGAAGTCAGTCAGTAAACATCCATTATGTACTAAGCACTACGGATAAAAAGACAGCCCCTGCCCTTGAATGACTTACAATCCATTGGGGGAAACAATATGCAAATAACTATGTGCTTGTATGCAGGATAAACTAAAAATAATTAACCGGAAGACAGTGCGAATTAAGAGGGATTGGGAAAGTCATCCTCAAGAAGGTAGGATTTTAGCTGTCATTTCTTTGTTCATCCTTTATTCTTGAAGAAGACCAGTGACATCACAAGGGTGATGTCTTGACTTGCAGGTGACTTGGATTTAAGTGAGGCAGAGCTGGACAGAATCATTAGCCTCACTCTTCGCTGGAGTCATCAGTGGCCAGACAAAAGTCAAGACAATTGGTGATGGCCCAGGATGCATTGTCATTGAATATTGTGACTCTGTCAGATCTGAACAGTGTGTTCATTGGTTAGAGAATACACACACACATACACATACACACACACAGTAAATATCATGTGAACACAAAAGCCATCAATACAACTACAATAAGTAAATAATTTTTAAAAAGATATAAGCATAAATATTTCTGTGGAGAAGGAAAAAATGGAACTACCTAAAGAAACAAATGTGAGAAGCTAGGGAAATTATCAAAAACTATTTATGAAAGACATGAAGGAAAGACGAGTGGGATGCTCATTATATTACCATTGCCATTAATTGTGATAGAAATGCTAGCTGTAATAACATGACAAAAGAAATTGAGGGAATGAGTATAGGCAAAGAGGAAAAAAAAAATCACTTTTGCAGATGATAAAACAGTGTATATTTAGCGAATACTAAATATTCAAGTAAAATTAATTGAAATAATTTGTAAGTTAAGTCGTAGGCTATAAAATAAATCTACATAAACATCAGCATAGCGGTATGTAAACAACAAAACCCAGCAAAAAGAAGAGGAAAGAGGTGGAGATGAGAGAGGCATTCCAATCATAAGGGAAGGTATACAGAGTTGGGAGTTAGAGTACCTTGTTCAAGGAGCAGATTGTTACTCATCTTCATTCAGGGATTCATTATTGCCACCAAGTTGGCTAAAAGATTCCATTTCTTCTAGGTGAATTCATATTCACTGTAATGAGATACAGTTTTAGGCCCTCCCATATCATTAGAAAGTAAAGTACCAGAAATGCAGTATAGAGTCAAGATGGTAGAGTGAGGGTCAGCATTTTTATCCAACTTGCCCAACGTACCTTTTCTACAATAATTTAGAAAATGTGCTAGACTGAATTTTTATAGGGAAAGCTAAGAAAAAAGTTACAATTAATCATTTATTTTGCCCAGGTCACCTTAGGAAGATAGAGAGATCTGCAGACACTGGTGTGGAAACTGGCCATAAAAGCAGGAAGGCAGCAGTTGTAGGGAATGTTTTGGCCCCCAGAGACGGTAAAGTGCCTGAGACTCTGACTTGAAAATATCTAAAAGCAAAGCCTCAAAGAAAAATGCAAATTGGACACAAGTATGACAAGAATTTTTAGTCGCATTAAAGAGATAAGCAAAAAAAAAGTTTTTTAAAAACTAAGAGTGCTGGATGAGAAAATGGGAAAAGAAATGAGAGCTATGCAAGAAAATTAAGAAATTAGAATAGCTTTGCTAAAGTTACAAAACATTACTGAAGAAATTTCTTTAAAAATTATAATTGACCAAATGGAAACTGATCCCCTGAGATATCAAAGAAACAATTTAAAACAAAGACAAGAGTGAATGAAAATAGCAGAAAATGTGAACTATCTCTTAGGAAAAACAACTGACCTGGAAAACAGATTTAAGAGAGGTAAGTTAAGAATCATTGGACTACCTGAAAGCCATTATATTTCCAGAAATTACAAAAGAAAACTGTACAGTTATCTTAGACTTAGAGGGCAAAGTAGAAATTTAAAGAATCCACTGTTCACCTCCTGCAAGAAAAAAAAAACAACTCCCAGGAATATTATAGCCAAAATTCAGAATTCCCATGTGAAGGAGTGTTGTGATTGTATAAATTGTTCTGGTTCTGTCTGCTTCACTCTACATTCATTCATATTATCCAGAACTCTCTGAAATCCCTTTTATCGTTTCTTGGAATAAATAATATTCTCTTACGTGACATTCCTGTACCATAATTTATTCAGTAACCCCTTGATTGTCCAAGAGGCAATGTAAAGCAACCCTTTAGATTATAGTTATTTTCTTCTTACCCCCTTTAACATCAGGGAGTTTGCTTTGCTTGTGATTATTCCTTTTCCAGTTATTATCTTTACTTTGCTCTCTAGTTCTAATAGATCCTGGGTAGTTTTCATTTATGATTTCTTCAAATATAGTGTTCATGCTCTTTGTTTTTATTTGTGGTTTTCTCAGAGTCTAATGATTCTTAAGTGATCTGTCTTTGAACTGTTTTCTAGGTCAGTGATTTTTTTTTTAATGTATCAGTTGTCTTACAATTTATTTTTCTAATCTTTTATTTTGTCCTGCTGTTTCTTGCTGTCTTGTTTGTTCTATACTAGTTTTCAGGGAGTCTTATTACGTAGGTAAATTTTACTGCTTCCTCATCCACACTCTTTTTTTCTCTTTCCAGTTTTTCCTCTATAGCATTTCTTTCCACATAATAGATTTCTTGCTTTATTTTTTTCTGAGTATTCATGTAGTCTTTGTGGAAAGTCCCAATTTCTATAGACTCCCTTGAGTATATAGTTATTACACTGTAACTCTTTTTGAGGGATCCTTGGATTTATAATGATTTTTTATTATTTGATGGTGTTTTTGTTTTTACTCGTTATTTCAGCTTTAATTCCTAAAGTAGAGCTTTGTGCCAGGGTCCAGCCCAGTCCCCTGCTATGTTTTGTGTTGGAGTGATCAACCCTGCTTAATCTCCCTCAGGTCATCTGTGTTTCTGTGCTGACCTCTGTCTCCTGGAGTTAGGATCCCATGAATTTTTGATGCTTACTGCTCTAGATATTTTGGGCCCTTTCTGACATCTTAGGACAGAATGTTAGGCCCAGTGGAACCCCTGGGCCTGGGCCCCTTTTTTCTCTGATACTTCTCAGGACTTACAGGGATCCTACTCTGTGGGCTTTCTGACCACATGGGGTTTTCTTAGGTGAATTTCTCAACTCTTAATGCTTCCTGACACAGAGCCTTGCAGGTTGGTTACCTGTGTTTTTGTCTCCTCTCTGGTCTCTTTAGGGAAGCCACTATTTTTTTTTTTTTTAGCCTGTCTTTGGGCTTCTGGCTGCTTCTTTGTGTAGTTCTGGGGTAGAATGAAGTTCAGTTGCTATCATTACTCAAATTTCTTAATCATTATTTGCTCTTAAGAGGATTTCAGGTTTTTACTAGAGTAGCTCTATTGGAGAACTATGTGGTCTGCCTTCTATTGGGTCAGTCATATTAGCTGGAAGCCAGCAGCTTACATTCTTTTTTTTTTTCATAATTAACTTTTGTCTATGTTAGTTTACATCATTGATTTACACAAGATTTTGAGTTACAGATTTTCTCCCTGTATTTCCCCTACCCACCCCCCCAAAACAGTGATCCCACTGTATACCTCCTCCCCCAATCTGCTCTCTCCTATATCCTCACCCATCACCCCTCTGACTTTCTGGTAGAGCAAGATTGATCTTCCTATCCCAGTGCCTCTATATCTTATTTCCCAGTTGCATGTAAATAATATATATATATATTAACATATGATTTTAGAACTTTAAATTCTAGATTCTTTCCCTTCCTCCCTTGTCACCCACCCCCACTGGAAAGACAAGCAATTCAATATAGGCTGTACATGTGTAGTTATGCAGAACATCTCCACAATGGACATATTGTGTAACACTGACGATATTTCCCTCCTTTCTATCCCACCCTCCCCTTGTTCTATTCTCTACTTTGTCCCTGTCTCTTTACAGAAGTGTGTGCTTCTAACACCCTCCCCCCAACCTGTCCTTCTCTCCATCCTCCCCCCTCTCATCCCCTTCCCCCCTACTCTCCTGTAGGCCAATATACCCAATTTAG
>CM053582.1:241384593-241411330 GCA_028627135.1 Pseudochirops cupreus
CCACCCTATGCCCCCTTTTCTATCTTTATAAGTAACTTTTTATTTTTTTAAAATTTTTTTTTAACCATCACCATACCCATACTGGGTATCCCAGTACCTGACATCCCCAAAAGTCAAATATCAATTCCATAAGACAAACAGTATTTTTTTTAGGACAGAAAAGAAAAAAGTGAGGGAAAAGCAGCAAAACTGATTAATATGTAAAAAAAAAAGTCTGGAAAGCATTAGAAGTGTACACTTGTTTTTGTAAGGGAGTGGGATGATAGTGAGACTATGTCATATGCACTACTAAATGTTTCCATTTACATCCTTTTGCCCAGAGGTTTGGTCTCTTGGAATTCACAAATTCATTCAAGGTTTCAGTCAAGTACCATACCTTCTGCTCAGACTTTCCTCTTACCCTTTTGTCTCTCCTGTTGTTGGTGTTTTCTCCCCTTTCAAATTATTTAGCCTATATTTGTCCATGGACATGTTACATCCATGAAGTACAGAACTTCTTGACCCCTTTTTGTGTCAGGGACCTATTTCACAGGCAGGTGAAACCTATGGATGGCCTTCAGAATAATGTTTTTAAATGCATTAAAGGAAACCAATTGTATTAAATATGACTATTCTAAGGTGGTTTTTAAACGTTCAAACCACAGATTAAGTATCTAGTAGAATTTCTTTGAGGGCAGGGGCTGTTTTTATGTCTATAGTTGTTCCACCAATGTATAGTACAATCACTTGTACATAGTAGGCACTTAATTAGTGTTTTTTGTATGGACTAGTTACTCATGAAGACCTTTTCTAACTATACCTTTTTTTATTTTCCTGAAATTAGAATCAGACACATGTCATAGATATATGTAACATATTATTAGTTCAGTAATTGAGCATATATTTATTTTACCCACTCTGCCAGGACTGAGTTGTTTGTCCAAAATTAACACAATCCATCAAGAAACATGTACCCATGATTTTCTGTATACAAAAATAATCACTTACTATATAACACATGTCATGAGGAATATTCTTAAAATTACTTCACAAAGTTTAATCTAAGCTCAATGTATGACAGTCATTCAAACCATTAAGACAATGTAAATATGAGCAAAGGAGATCGAAAAGGAAAAGCTCATATACAGAAATATTTATAGCATCTTTTTGGTAGCAGTAAAGAATTGGAAATTAATGACTGAACAAATTATGGTATATTAATGTAATAAAAATGATCATTCTATAAGAAATAACAAAAGGCACATTTTCAGAGAAACCTAGGAAGACTTATATGGACTGATGCAGAGTAAAGTGAGCAGGAGGAGGACAATTTATAACACATTTTATATATATATATATAATATATATATGACACAAATATTTACAACACATTATA
This sequence comes from Pseudochirops cupreus, assembly GCA_028627135.1. Lineage (NCBI taxonomy): Eukaryota > Metazoa > Chordata > Mammalia > Diprotodontia > Pseudocheiridae > Pseudochirops > Pseudochirops cupreus. The sequence goes on from CM053582.1 coordinate 241,385,969, forward strand.
AAGAAAAACAACTTTAAAAGACTTAAGAACTCTCATCAATTCAGCAACGGATCACAATTCCAGAGACCTTATGATGAAATACAATACCCATGTCCTCACAGAGGGATAATGGACTCAGAACACAAAATGAGATATTTGGGATGTGACCAATGCAGGAGTTTTCTTTGTTCAACTCTGCATATTTGTTAACAAGTGCTTTGTTTGTTTTTCTTGTTTTTTAAAATTTGTTGGGAGGAAGAAGGTAGAAGAGAGAAAATAAATGCTTGATAACTGGAAAACAAATGTTCATAAACAACATAAATGGAAGGGACATTGGTGGCCTTAATTTCCCATTATACGTGACTTTGGCTGGTGCTAGAAGGCAGATGGTTTAAAAGGGACAAGTGCCAGGGAGCAGCAGGACTCAAAATTCTGGCTGAGGGTGGGGATAGACACTAGAGGACTGTGTGGAATAGCTGTCCTGGCATCATGTGTGAGCAAGGATTTCCGTCAGTCTCTGGCCTCCTGAAGGGATTCATGTTCTACCACATTCTAAGCATCTGCCATATAGTCTATGATCATGAGATTGCTGTGTTGGGGTGGGGGTTATATTCTAGTTCTATGAACTCTTTTTAAGAATAATATTTTAAAATTCATAATATAAAATACATAGAGTTACAAAGGAAACCAATTATATTGAATTCCCTCCAATCTCTGTAACTCCTGAGGAGAATTAAGTATGAGTCCAAAGAATGGTTTTATTCCTTGATCCCTTCTTTGTTATATATGTCATTTTATGTCTCAATTACTTTTGCTGTTGGATTGATGAGCTGTGAGATGTCTAGCAACAGAGTAAGACATTCGGTGGGGAATCAGGCTGTGAGCTGAACAGTTCTCTCCAAACATCCATGTGGAACAGTTAATGGGGGAAGGGCAATATTACAAAAGTGTGTGGTGTGCTTTTGTAAAGAGTCAGAGCTAAAAGGGATGGATGATTTCAATCAGGTGCAGAGCCACAGAAGGGAGGAAAAGAGGAAGAAGGAAGGAAGGCAGGCAGGCACTCATCTTGGAATCAACAGACCTGGATTAGAGTCCCAACTCTTACACTTAAAACTTCTGAGTCTCAATTTACTCCTTTGTAAATAGAAGACTGAACCAGTAATTTCACTGGCATAGAGGACTCCCAGATGAAGAAACTCCGTTTACCAATGCATGGTGATACATTCTCTGCAATTATAACTCAGAGAATGGAATTATTTGTAAAACAGAAAAATAATACTTGTTATACCTACTCCACAGGTTCGTTATAAGTGCTAAGTCAGCCTTAAAGCATTAAATAAATGTGATTCATTATTGTTTTAAATTCATATGAAATCATTTAAGTTCCAGGTTGTTGATTTTTTTTTTAACTTAAAATGTGGTCCCTAATAGCCAAGATTCCACAATCACCATTGAAGTTCAGCAATCACATCTATTTTTATTATTATTTGATTCAATTTTTTACGTAAAAGACTGAACACTGTCATCCCCATGTGATGTGTGGCCTGACCAGGACAGAGCACAGTGAGACTATCATTTCCTGTGTTTTGAACACTATATCTCTCCTAAGGTCACATTCATTGTTGATTTGACGTGTTTTAAGTCCGCCAAAGTCCCTAGGTCTCTTTCACGAAACTTTATAGTCATTATCGCTATTCCAGATGTTTCTGTAGTTGATTTTAAGTGCAAGATATATTTATCCCTATTACGTTTCACCTTGTTAGAATTAGCCCATATTTAGGTCTCCTGCCCAGCTTTTTGTCATCTGGAAATTTCATTGGCATATCAGTCATATCTGTATCTAAATCACTCATTAAAAACTTCAAACAAGAAGAAGGCTGAGCATTGAGCCCTATAGTTTGCCACTAGAAACTTTCTCCTAACTGTAAGACTTCTTTGTGTCACAGATTGCTTTGGCAGTGTGATGAAGCCCAATATTACTGTAGTTTGTTGCCTACACTCGTAATTAGAGAAAGTGCTAAATTTCAATTAAAGGTTACTGAAAAAAAGAAAAAGATGTATTTTTTTTCCCTCATCCAAGTTCATGTACTTTCTGGAATCTATGCATTGGAGGCCTTGCAGATCCATGGATCCCATCCATGGATAAACATGGATCAAGAACCTCTGTTCATTAACACTCAAGTGCAGTTGAGTGATCAGCACTTCCCTTTCTATTTATATATAAAATATCAGTTTAATAATCTGATTAGAATTTTGCTAGGGATCAATGTCAAGTTTATTAATCAGTAGTTTCTACCTAGAATCCACTTTTAGGGCCAATGGAAATATTTGCTCTTCCCCAGTCATCTAGCACTAAGCCTGATAGCCAAGATTCCACAATCACCATTGAAGTTCAGCAATCACATCTATTTTTATTACTGATTTATTTTTATTTTTAAAAATTAACATTTTGTTATTTTATCTAGTTTTTACTACCTAAAAAAAGCAACTTGTCCATGTGAAAAGACTTGAACTTTAGAGCATCTAGGTGCTCTCCTAGGGGACAATACTTTGCCGGAATAGGAATTTATTTAGAAAAAAGTTTATGGAACTTGACACTGAAATGCTTAAAAATATATGAAAATTTATTTTTGAATGGTCCAGAGTATAACCAGTGCTTCCTGGAAAATCAAGTCTAAGTAAGGGGGTTACTGAGTGAGAAAGAAAGGAGGTAGACCCAAAGACATACCATATAGTTATACCATAGAGGTCCAAGAAAATGCATCTGTTGTTCAGTGAAATGTCTTCTGTATTGATCTGGACCTTTCCTTATGTATTCATTGAACTCGCAATTCACCAAATATTTGTTTAGAACCTATTATAAGAAAGTCACTCTTCTTCTTTTAAAAAATATTAATTTATTTTTAGTTTTCAGCATTCACTTTTATAAGATTTTGAGTTCTAAATTTTTTCTACTCCCTCCCCAAGATAGCATGCAATTTGATGTTGACTAAACATGTACAATCACAGTAAACATAATTCTAATCAGTCATGTGGCAAAGAAGAATCAGAACCAAAGGGAAACCCCATGAGAAAGAAAGAAAAAGAGAGAAATATTATGCTTTGATCTGCATTTGGACTCCGTAGTTCTTTCTCTGGATGTGGATAGCATTTTCCATCATGAGTCTTTTGGAATTGTCTTAGATCATTGCATTGCTGAGCAGAGTTATATCTATCAAAGCTGGTCATCACACAAAGTTGCTGTTACTATGTACAATGTTCTGGTTCTGCTCACTTGACTAGACATCAGTTCATGTAAGTCAAGAAAGACACTGTCCTTCGAACTAGGAATTAAAAAAAAAATCACTGTCCCTGCCCTCAAGGAATTCACATTTTTACTGGAAGCAATAGCAGAATGAATAAGAATGAAAAACTTTCTTAAGCTCTTATTATGTGCTAAGCACATAATAATATTATACAAATACTATAATAATAATATTATACAAATATTTCTATTTGTATAATAGAAAAAGAAATTAAGATAGTTCCTGCTTTAAGGTGTTTACACTCACTGGGGAAGATAAAATATGTAAGAATCCAGATGCGGGGTGCATGGAAAGCCTTAAGGTCTATCATCAGTTTTGATGACCATGCCCAGGAGTGTGGAGAGTACCGTAGCATGGCAGATGGTAAGGACTGTTGGCTCTCCATTTCACTGGAGAGTTTTTATTTGCTCATTCATACGGCATTAGCAACCATGTCACTCTCTGTGACTTCCCAGCCCACTGATCTGCGATAAGGGGAAGAACAAAGGGAAGGTAACAAGGAGGAGTACCTCACCCTGAGAAAATCACTAGCCATCTCATAAGGTCTGAGCCCAGGTTGGGGAAGGGCCATGGAAGAAGGACAAAGAGAAGGCAGGAGGGAGGGACACCTCCTACTGGTGGTTCTTTCCTTCCAATTGCCTAAAAGTAGGCTGGGTGAGGCTGCAAGGAGAACCGAATAGGTTGGGAGGGATAAAAGGCTAGCCATTGCATGGTGCCTGCCAAACTCTTTGTCGAGTTCCTTTCTGATTGACTTCCTACTTCAGCTCAAACAGGAGAAGTAAACTAAAAGAGATGACCTCCTTAGCTAAGGGAAACTATTTGGGTCATCCAGATGATACTCCCATAAAATCATAGACTCACAAGAGTATTTAGAAGTTAGAGATTATATAGTTTGTCTTCCCCTCCCCCCTTATTTGGCACATAAAAGACTGAGGACCAAAGTGTTTGACCCAAAGTCCAAAGGCTAGTTATTGGTAAAGGTATAACTAGAATTGGTGTCTCCTGACTCTCGAGGGCCTTGCCATAGGGGATGGTAGAGGAAGAGATTTATCAGCTTTCCCCTTCAATCTCTTCATCCATTGGTGCCTTACTACCACCTATAAACATGCCTACATTGATCTTATTCCTTCAAAAAAAATTTCCCCCCTAATTCTGCCATTTTCTCAACATCTTATGCATTTCACAGCAGACCACCTCAAGACAGGCTTATCTACACTTGTTGCCTCCATTTTCCTAACCTCACACTCATTCTCTTATAAATTGATTTCTGACCCCATCATTCAATTGAGACTAATCCCTTCAAGGATACCAGTGTGGTTGCTAATGTTGCACAATAGAAAGAACTCCTGGATTTGGAGTCATAAGAGTAAGGTTTAATTCTTGGCTCTGATACTTACTTGACCTGTATAATATTGAGCAATATCCCACTTCCCCGGGCATCTTGCCATCTGCCCTGTGACCTTGTGTCAAAGTTAGACGAATTAAACCATGCTTAATTTGAGAGAGAATCATATCTCTCAAAAGCACACTAGAAAACAGAGAGGGAAAACTGTCCAGAGAAAGTGATAGACATTGCATTAGACACTGATCTTTATTATTTATTTTTACATTTCAGACTCCCAGAACATATTTCATATATATATATATATATATATATATATATATATACATACATATATATGTGTGTATATATATATTTGGAAGGGGGAAGGCAAGGCAATTGGGGTTAAGTGACTTGCCCAAGGTCACATGGCTAGTAAGTGTCAAGTGTCTAAGGTCATTTTTGAACTCAGGTCCTCCTGATTCTGGGGCCAATGCTCTATTCATTGACTATAGATGAAATATATATATATATATATATATATATATATATATATATATATATATATGTAATTTTCTCTAATAGGACATGGACTGTTTTTATTTTTGTGTTTGTGAACCCACTAACTAGTGCAGAGTCTGGCACACAGTAGGCACTTAAACTTGATTTGTTGAATAGTAAATTTAGACTTCTATACTAGGGGTTGACAACCCAAGGCCCTGGAGGAGATTAAGGTAAAAAAAAAGAGAGAGAGATTAAATAGGACTAGGTTTATGAATCTGAAGAAGACAGAAGGGACTTCTTACCCTCAGTGCTCTCATACCAAGTCTGTCACAATGCCAGAAATTCTGCCATAAGCAAGTCACCAGTTGAAATGCACACAGATAATAGAAAATAGAAAATATTTAACAGGCTAATTTAAAAAATCAGTTGATCCAATGTTCTCTAACTTACTGAGCTTTGAAAATGTGGGAGGGGACTGCCTAGCGGGGTGGGATGGAATCAAGAAAAAAATACTCCTATCTTTTCATTTTTCCCAGGGCCACAGCCACCTGCCTATCAAGTTTCTGTCACAAGAGTTGCTTTCTTTCCCTATCTCTTTCTTCTCAGTTTTCTCAGCTCTCTTTCTTCTTCCTCCCTCCATTGTTGAATTCATGGAATGACCTGTAATCACCGTGTTGTCCTCGTAGTTTAAATGTGTCCACAAGGATCTGTCTAGATGTGGCTTGAAGGTTAGTCTAGTCTCCTCTGCTCACTCTTCTCCAAGGAAGATTTTCATTCCAATGTGGGGAGAAATGGGAGCTTCAAGCCATGAGGCTGGTCATTCTGCTCTCTCTAGAGAGGGTACGGGGTTATAATTATATCTATCCATTCCTCCGTATTTTTAGTCTAAGGGAATAATTTTAGGTCCAAGCTGTGCTCTTGATATCCCTTAATGGGGAAGGAGTGACCCAAGCTATATACCTAAGGCTTGACTCCCCATTGTCATTGCTTCTGCAAAGAGCATCAACAATGACCTGGGATGTGGCTCCATTCGTCATTCCTTTGATTTCCCAGACCAAGCTTCCCTACTCTGACCCCCTTCCTCAATATGTACTGTCACCCCTATTAGAATGTGAGCTTCTTGAGCACAGGGTCTCATTTTTATTTTTATGTCTGCAGTTCACATAAGGGTGCCTGGCACACGGTTGGTGCTTAATAAATGCTTGTTTCCTTTCTTCTGAGATGTGTTAGAGCCTTGCCAGTTGGGAAGTGGACCCAGGCTGGCACTAGAGGAGAGAAAAGCATGGCTTCATGGTATTTATAGCATTCCACAACGTTCCAGTGACTCCAGGACTCAGCGACCTTATTAACTCTTAAGCAGTCACGGGGTAGGATATTATGCCAGCTGGCAGGCCTAAGGCCCCACAATAATAACGATTATATCACTACCTTGTAGTTGTATAGCTCCTTAAATTTTCAAAGCACTTTCCCCAGGCATCACTTTCTTTGATCCTTTCAAATGTCTTCCCAGTTAGTTATTTGGAAAATGTCTTACCTGATATTGATTTGGTTATTGTTCCCAGAGCTAGAGATGGAAAAGGGTGTGAGGAGGGGGGGGATGAGGAGAAGAAACATGGGAAGAGAGGATCACAAAGCAGGTGAATAGAGATAGCAAGGTATCCAGAATCATAGGTGTATGGATTTGAAGTGTTTGATGACAAGTCTTGGGCCTGGAAAAGAGAAAAGGAGATATATCGGCTTCCTTTCCCTGGAGAGCTGGGGGGGATTATGGGTGTGGGACGCGCTCTATTTTGTCAAACACAATCTTTAGTTGTCGGATGGTTTTGCTTAACGCTTTTTCTTTGTTCTAAAGGAAGACTCATTGGGTCAGGGTGAGCGTGGGATGGAGAAGAATATTGAAATGATTGTGATATTGAAAAAAAGGCTTCAATAAAACTTTAATAATAATAAAAAAATAAATCTTTCACTAACATAAGGCTTCAAAGGATGTTTAATGAGGGACATAGGTTGACAAAATGAGATCTAAGATGTTCAATACATCTGTCAGGAAATCCTTTTATGAAGAAAACCATTTAATATTTTACCATACTCCTTTGGCTATGTTAGCTTTCTGTTTGACTTCAGTGGCAAAAAGCACTTGAATGATTCATATGGAGGGTCCTGGGACACTTCGAAGAAGTCTGGCTTCTCTCAGGATGCTATTTGATTAAGAACAGCATGGTACAGGGGAAAGAACACTGTATTTGGTGTCAGGGGGTCCAAGTGTGGATAAATACTGGAACTGTGGCTTCTTTTTTTAAACAAAAGTTATTTTTTAATACATTTAGAAATTTAATTTTGGCTAGATTCAGATTTAGAGGTGAAATCTCTCAGCAGTCTCTTCCTGACATTTTTCTTTATCGTCTTTAATTCACTTGAACAAAGCCTTACCATGTTCTGCTGCTTCTTCCTTGTTCTGCTGGGAGAGTGACTTCTTTAGGGCAATGACTCTATGTTTGGGCAACAGACCAGATGAATTTTAGGATGCTTACTCCTGGGTTTCTTACCTTGTTCATTTAAAGGCTTTCTCATGATACACTGTGGACTTCTTTGTATAAACTGTAAAGTTTTCAGGTCCTACTAATCCCATGTGACAAGGCACAGTAGTATCTTTCAGTTTAGGTATATCTTTCTTACCTTTCTCCACAGTAACCAAATTGAGACCATACAGATTGGTATCTATAATACAACCCTGAACAGATGTATGTTGTGGTTTTTTTTTTCTGGTTTGCCTAGGGTGATAGCGAGAATGACCCTTAATGAGAAATAGAGAGTCACATCCATGAGTTGACCCAGCAATGCCACTATTAGGTTTGTATCCCAAAGAGATAAAAAGCAAAAATATGTACAAAAATATTTATAGCAGCTCCTTAGTGTTGGCAAAGAACTGGAAATTGAGCAGATGCCCATCAATTGGGGAATGGCTAATCAAGTTGTTGTATATGATTGTGATGGAATACTATTGTACTACGAGAAATGATTAGCAGGAAGCTCTCAGAAAAACCTGGAAAGACTTACTTGAACTGATGCAAAGGGAAATAAGCAAAACCAGGAGAGCATTGCATACAATAACAGCAACAATGTATGATGAATTACTTAGCCATTCTCAGCAATACAATGATCCCAGACAATTCTGAGGGACTTAAAGATAAAAGGTGCTGTCCATCTCCAGAGAAAGAACTGGTGCAGCATGAATGCAGATCAAAGATACTTTTTCATTACTTTATTTTTTGGGGGGAGGTTGTCTGTGTTTTCTTTCACAGCATGACTTACATGGAAATGTGTTTTGCATGATTACATATGTGTAATCTATGTCAGGTTACCTGCTTTCTCAGTGAGGGGGGAAGGAAAGGACGAGAGAGAGAGAATTTAGAACTCAAAATTTGAAAAGAGAAATGTAGACATTGTTTTGACATGTAATTGGGGGGGGGATAAATAATAAATTTTTAAAAACCACTCTGCAAATCTTTTCTGTCCTTCTCACCAGTAATATAGACCATATAACATTTTCATTCTTCACACAGCATCAGCAGAGACGTCAGTGGCCATCTGTTTATCATAAAAGGTCTGGAGCTTTTGCTCATGATCTATTTAGATGAGTTTCTGGCAGCCAGTATCTGGGAAAGAGATAGATGTCTGGGCTTCATCTTTGCACAAGTCCAGATTACCCCTAGAAAGAACCCAGCTAGTTATTTCTTGTGGGAACTTAGGGAAATTACCTCACAGGACTGTTCCTTCGTTTCTTCTTTCAAAAAAGTGTTGGACAACAAGAGTGCTTAATTTAGGGTCCACAAACTTGTAGTTAAAGAAAATACATTTTGATAATTGTATTTCAATATATAATTGGTTTCCTCTATAAATCTCTGTATTTTATTTTATGCATTTAAAAATGTATTTCCATTGACCAGACTGTCAAAGTAAAAAATTAAAAGAAGTTAAGAACTCTTAGACTGGATGATTTCTAGGGTCCACTCCAGCTTTACATCTTTTAAATTCCTTGATTTTTATGGCCTTATTTGGTTGGTGTGACAACAGCCTACTAAAATTAAATTCTGTCTTTGTAGAATTGAGCAACAACATAGTGTAATGGAAGGAACACTCACTCTCCTGTCTATTCAATTGTCACCCAGGGACTATGGTATCTTAAATTCTTTCATTTGAGATGTATCTCAACCTCTTGATGCAGTTTTACTAAATACTTCTGCAAGGGTTAGAGGAAGCATGTTAAACCAAAATGTTAGTCAAGTATCAGATATACCACCCCCTAAAGAAGGGGTAAGCCTAGGGAAAGAAAAGAAGAAGGGAGGATACTAAGAGCCCCAGGTTCTTTCTCTTTCTTTCAAGTTTAATCATATAATCTATGGATTTCAAAGAGAGGGTCACCTGGAAATTCTAGAATTTTAGAACTTTAAGACAGTTTGAGATTACTTAATCCATTCTTTATCTGGAGCAAAACACATTCCTAAATCAAGGTTCTCATCTCCAGTAACAGACCTCCAGTGACAGGACTTTCACATCTTAATTTGGAAGGCCCAACTCTAGAATGTTCCTAGGATCAACGTCAGTGCTAAGAAAAAGTATTTGGGAGGGGGGAGAAGTAGGGGGTGGCATTTCTTCTCTTGGATCAGCTCTTCATCTGGTTACTTAAAACTGATAAGTAAAATCAGGTAATTTAATCAATCATCACTTTGATTTTTATATAGGATATTAATAATAATAATTCATGCATTTATATAATGCTTTAGGGTTTACAAAGTTGGTTACATACATAGTCTGTCTGATGCTTATAACCCCAAGGTAGGTGCTAGTATTATTCCCATTTTCCAAAGGAGGAAACTGAGGCTAAAAGAGGTTAAGTAATTTGTCCAAGATTACACAGCTAGTGAGTGACAGACAGAATTCAAAGCCAGGGTTTTCTGACTCCAAGTGATGAGGTACAGGCTCTGGGAGCCCCCTTGAGCTCTCCTTGAATCTTTGAGGCTCTGGGAAACCCCTGGAAGTTTGATTAAATCTTCCCACTTGATGAGGCATTTGCAGAGGCCATAAGTTTTTCATTGTGGCTGGGCCCAAACCTAGGTTACTAGCCTGGCCCTCCATCGTCCATCTATTTCCCACCCTTGAGCCTATCAAAGTGTCAATCCACCCTTGCATGACCTCATTACAAGCCCAGTGCTGTATCCACTATGACACTTAGCTGCCTATCATCAACAAAGTTAATTGTATTAACAAAGCAATCTACACTTAACCAGCTAGTTTCTGTAGGGGGATATGTGAAAAAGGGATTACTCTGGTAACAGATGCCCTGTCTTGAGATCTATCTGGGCATCTAAAACACATAAAATGACTTTGGGAGAGTTAACAAGTCTGAATACTGAAAGACAGAGATCAATTTGATTTATGTGAAATGACACTGATCCCTGCCCCTGTCCATGCCACCATGAAGGAGGGAACCAAGAATCCCCAATCTGAATAAGTCCTTAGACCCATTCCCATCTATCCTGCAGTTGTGGGCATATCCTACTTCCAAAGACATGGCCACTCCTACTGTACCAATCAGTCCCTCTGGTAAGATAAGACCTCTAGGTCTTATCATCTTCCTTGCCATCAGATCCTAAGGTCTCTGCCCTATTGTTACACCCTCCAGGTACTGCTCTTTGACTTGCCAGTGTACCCTAAGGACCCACAGGGCTTGCCACTTGTCTTACCTTCGGACTTCTGGGTCTTGCCATCTGTCTTATAACTGACCTCTTTTATGCGTTATCGCCTCCAATTAGAGCATGAATTCCTCGACAGCTGGGGCTGTCTTGCTTTGCTAATTGCATCCATAGTGCTAAGACATAGTAAGCACTTAATAAATGCTTTTCTATTCATTCACTCAATTATAACAATAAGCATTTTATTAAACACCTACTATGTGCTAGGAACATTGGTAGGTGCTGAGGATAGAACTATAATAAACGAAACAATCCTTACTTGCAAGGAGTTATATTTTAATGAGGAAGAGAGGATATTTATAAATAAATATCTATATAAGAGAATAAATACAAAGTCTTTAAGTACAAGGAAGGAAATAAGCATTTCCTTAATTACCTAATATGTGCCAGGAACTAAGTACTCTACAAATATTTCATTTCATCCCTCACAACAATCCTGGGAGGCAGATGCATTATTATTATTACCTCTAGTTTACAGTTGAGGAAACTGAGGCAGACAGATGTTAAGTGACTTCCCCAATGTCACATAGCTAAGAAAGGTCTAGGGTCATATTTGAACTCAAGTCCTGACTGGGCCCCTGGGGTTTTATCCATTGTACCATCTAGCTGCCTCTAATACTGGCAGTGTGAGGGGAAGGGCATCAGTAGTTGAAGGGATTAAGGAAAGGGTTCTTACAGAAGGTACTGCTTGAGCTGCATTTCAAAGGAAGAGAGGGATCCTGTAAGGCAGGAGAGGAGAGGGTGCATTCCTGGCCTGGGGGGCATCCACTGAAAGGGATCAGAGATGGCAGAGAAGGCCATTTTGATTGGATGGCAGTATAGGAAGGGAAGTGATGAGTGGTGTGCAACATAGTTGGAAAGAAAGATTGGGTTATGAAAGCCTTTAAAAGCAAAGAGAAGTTTATATTTTATCCTAGAGAAAATAGGAAACTACAGGAATTTATCGAGTAGGGAAATGCTATGGTCAGATCTGCATTTTGTTGTGGTTTGTCCTTTGTTCTCAAAGAGGACCACGGCATCAGGGAAGTGATGGATTTGCAGTTGACTTTCATGTGAGTGAGGGAGGGCTGTGCAAGGTCACCAGCCTCACTTTCTCCTTCAGAGCCATCTGGGTCCAGTGGCCAGGGGATGGTCCCTTTAATTAAAAAAAAAATTAAGCTGGGAGGGGAAGATCCTTAGGGTTGCTGACCAAGAAAGAAAGTTACTATCTACATTCACTCTGAGCTGGGAAGGCCCCCAAAATCACCATTAAATGGTTCTTGGGCAAGGCAGAGACTTACTCTTTTCCAATGAATGAGATGCAGAGTGAATTGGGATCTACTTACCTGTTGTGGTTTCCTTCCTTCTGGAAGAGGATCATGGTATCAGGTTGATCTCTCCTCTTCTCTTCTTCTCCTTCCCTCCTCTCTCCTACCTACCTAGTTAAATTGGGGTTTCCTGTCTAGATTTCTTTCTCAAAAACCAAGCCTCAATCTCAATTCACCATAGATCTCATTGATTGGACAAGAATAGATCTCTGCCCTGCCCAAGAACCACTTAGTGGCTATATTTTGGGCCCTCTCAGCCCACAGTTAGAGTCAATAGTAACTGTTTCTCTTTTGGCCATTCACTTTGAGGGGCTTCTCCTCCTAGTCTGATCTTTCTTTCTTTCCTTCCTTCTTTCCTTTCTTTTTGATTAAAGGGACCATCTCTTGACTCACTTCTTAAAGAGGACTATTCACTAAATGAGCTTTGCCTCAGTCAAAGTGAGAACTAGAAAAGACTTTTAACTTAAAAAGGCCAAGATCTCCCATGGCATCCTGGGCCATCTCTAGCCATCCTGACTGAAATCTGGCCACTGGACCCAGATGGCTCTGGAGGAGAAAGTGAGGCTGGTGACCCTGCACAGCCCTCCCTCACTCAAATCAAAGTCATGTCATCAACAACCTGATGCCAGGGTCCTCTTGAAGAACAAAGGACAAACCACACAATGATAAAATTAGATTTAAGGGAGAGTTTTGAAGAGGGATGTTCAGAGGGGGTTTGGTGGGGACATATATTGTTATACTCTCCCTTGACAACACTGAAAACTACAGCCTAACAGCTACATAGGAAGTAGTAGGTAGTAGAAAGACCACTTTACTGCCTAGCTATATGACGCTGAGCAAATTTGGGCCTGTTTCCTTATCTGCAAAATGTTAAGGCCTGAACTACATTTACAGATCCTACAGCCCCATATCTACTTGTTTCAACAAGGGTAATATCTATGTTTTATTGTATTATAGCACTTGGAGACACTACCCCTGGCTTTGCTCTCTAACTCAGGGCTACAAATGGGAGTTTCTCAGGCTATATATCTGGAAGAGTATTGTAGTCATCAAGTACCCCAAAAATGCATCCCAGTTTTGCTTCCAAGATTTAGTTCTTACCTCTGCAAGCAGGTATGACTTCAGAGAAGGCCTTGTGTTAACAAAGCTGATAGCCCTATCAGAACTCAGTAACTTCAGGCATTATAGTCATATGACCTTTAACCAATTAATTGATTAACCAATTAGTCAACTGGCTGATTACTCAATCAATCATTATTTATAGAGTGCCTGTCATATGCAAGGTGCTGTTTTAGGGGTCATAGGAGACACAAAGTAATGACACTTTTTTTTTTAAACAAACCTTCCAGAACTCATCCTTTTGAAGGATTGATCTTAAAGCAGAAACCTGAGGGCTTGAACTTGGGCTAACAATATGCTGTTAATCCTCAAAATGATTTGAAACTCCTCTTGGGGTGACCTACAAACCACAAAACACCATTCTGATGATCATGCATTATGGCAAACTTTTACCCTTTTAAGTAGGACTTGATTTTTTGGAGGCAATCACAAAGCATCAAGTTGTATGAACAGGCTGCTGTTACCAAGCTAGGGAATAATGTGAATTTTTAAAAAATAAAATGTATTTTAATTAATGAAAATATGCCTTCTCTCTCCTATTCTACCCATTCCCCTTTGAGAAAATAAGAAAAATCAAACCTGAGGTTTTTATTTTTAACCTAAAACCAAAAGTTAGTAAAAATGATTACGTGGCTCATCAATTGATCTTCAGGTTGTTTCGAAAGAAGCATTTCCAAAACATAATAAGCAATGGTAGCACTAGAAGGAAAAGTACATAGCTTCCAAGGGGATATTGGACTATTTGGAAGGGGATATATTCATTTGGATGGATTTGTTCTAGTATCTTTGCTTAAAGGCTCAGTCTTACTGCTTTGCGTTAAATGACAACTAATATATTTTGTTTTTTTTTCCCTTGAAGGGCTGTGAGGAAAGAAGGAGTTCTCAGATCAGGAGAAGAAACCTAACATTTAAACCAAGAAGGTCCCAGTAGTACTGACAGAAACTGAAGATCAAAGGTTATCTATTAAACTAGCCTTAACACTTTTTGGTTCACATTTGGGTTGAAATACTGCAGCTCCTCCTTGTGGCAAAAAGAGATTCAACATTGTCCTACTCTAGTCTCTGGGGATAGTATTAAAAATTAGATTATCGTTGTTTGAAGGTCAAGGAAGGCTACAAACGAAAGGTCATAGGATCATAATTTTAGAGCTAAAAAGGGACATTACTGGCTACCTAGTCCACAGTCTTCCTATTTTTACAAATGAGGAAAGTAAGGCCAAGAAAGATCATGCTTAAAGTGATATAGATGGTTAAGTGCTGGAATGAGAAATTAAATAAACCCAGGTTGTCTGATACCAGATCCTGAGCTCTAGACTTCCAGTTTTTAGACCCAGGTAAAAAGATGAGAAAGTTAGCTGACTTCCAGAGTCAGCAGGCCACCTCCACTGAAGAATTCCTATTTGTGAGCAAAGAATTTGAGTAGGAGAGTGTTGTCAGATGGAGAGATCACAATTATAGCTGCTATGCTGCAGAAAACTTAAGGTTTTATGGTGCAGAGGAATCCAGATAAAAAGCATCATTCCACACAGAAATAGCTTTAATCAACTTTATTGCTGTTCACAAGGGGAAGGGGAGAATAGCTGTTAGCAGGGACAGTCTTAGTTACATGGTCTCCCCACCTGCCATGCATAATACATAGTAGGGTATCCATGTTCCAGCTGAAGGCCCAGAGCCCCTCAATATATCATCCAAGGCAAAGAAACAGTACGTAATACCAATGGGTAACTGCCATGTTATCAACAGGTGAGAATATTTTCTAAAATATCTAAAAAGAAGGGACACAAGAAATAAGAAGAGGAATACGGAAGTAGGGATAAGGGATGGGAAAATGGCGACGAGAAGGAAGCAGGAAAATGAACTCTAATAGCCCCATTCCAGTTAGAGGGCTGAAATAGGGGGCTGTCACCATACGGTCATGGCAGTTCTCATGAGATCACAGGTTTATATTTTAAAATGTTATTGGGTGATCCTTAGTACATGTGTATGTGTTACTGAATACCAAATATTTGGGTTCATAGATAGAATTTTAGGGCTCGGAGAGTCTAGAGATAAATGACAAGAACAGGAAATTGACAGGAAAAGACTAGGTTCTAGTCCTGGCTTTGCCACTTACTAATTCACAGTGTGAGCTTGGGGAAGTTATTAAAAATTTCTCACCCTCAATTGCCTCATCAGTAAAATAAGGAGGGGATAGGGTGGGCTTGGAACCAGGAAGGGCCCTTTTAGATCTAGCACTGTACTATTTAAAGCTTAAAAAGTCCTATTCCTATCCTCTTATCTTATATGAGAACATGAAACCAGTTTTTATGGGATAACCCTCACATGTAGACCTCAAATCTAAGTTTAAGCCACTTTGTGATTCAGAATCCACTCAAAAGCACAGCTCATAGTCTCTACTGACATATTTATTTTTATGAAGAAAACCAAGAACACATAAGTTAAAAGCTAAAGACATTTAAACAAGTGACATAACAAATTAAGCCATGAGAAAGGATTCCTCTATCTACAGGTAGTAAGTATACTTCTCCACAAATTGCCAGTATAACTGAAGGTAGAGTGCACACATGTTAACAAGGTGTGAACAGAAATGTGCTTGGAAGAAAAGGGCGTGCCTCGAGAATATGTGGGAAAGGGCATGTGGAAAACTGGATTTGGAGTTCTAGAATTGGAATCCTGATTCTGCTATGACCTGTGTGATCTTGACCAAGCTACTTAACTTCTTAGGGCCTCAGTTTCTTCATCTGTGGAAAGAGCTGGACTAGATGACTTCTCAATCTATGAATTATGTGGTCTTAGCATGCATGGAAGGCAAAAAAAAAAGGGACTTAAGTGACTCCACTCATTAAAAAATAATGAACAAAAATAAATTTTCTATGCCTCTGACCATCTTTCCCCACTTAAAAAACATAGAATCCTTGTAACAAAGTCAAGCAAAACGAATGATCTCATTGGTTCTGTCAAAAAATGTCTCATTTTGTACCCCAAGTCTATTTGAAGTCTGACTATATTCACATAGATGGATTTGTTCGGTTAGGTTTGTTTAGATACTCAATATCATTATTTTGCATTACACGAGAACTTATATGGTTTGTTTTTCCTCTTGAAGAGTCGCTAGGACAAGAAACAGTTCACAACTAAAAATTGCACAGCTGCAGCTGTCCTGTAAGGATGCCATCATTCTCCTGCCGCTAAGCCGCACACTGTGAATGTGTTAAATTATCCACGATGGTGTCCAATGAGCTGCAGCTCTCTACCTTTATCTGCTGGTCCTTAGTTATTCAGCCTGAAGGGGACTGAAGAGCACTTGATGCTTTTTGCTACCATCTGCTGGGACTAAAAGTACTGTTAAGTTGTCCCTGTTAAGGAAGGGTTAAGTTCTTTTAGTTCACATAGGCCTAAGGTATTGATTGCACTATGGCTCACCCAGTCTTGGCAGCTTTCCTTTTCTGACTGCTGTTCTACGTCCCAGGTCCTTGCCAATTATCTAAATTTTAATACAGTGAAGAAGTGATGACTTCAAATGGAGCATTGAACAAGAGTTTGGTGCCATAGCTGAACTTCTAGAGAAGAGAACGAACAGTTCTTTGGAGGTTAATGCATATGTTATGATGGTGGTCTAAGCATGTTTGGTATAACCTGCTTTCATTCTATTTACAGAGCAATTTTTCTACTCTTAATGTAAACTTCCTTTAAGTTTCATTTGATTAATACTGACAGAAATTACTTGTACTGAATCAGCACCACTAGCTTGTTGTTGGCCAAAATGACATCACCATGTCAGGGTCAAGGTGCAGGGTATCTGCTTGTGGCTGATCAGACCAATACAAGCTCAGAAGCTTTTACTGAAGTCAGGGACTGGTGTTCCATGTGAACATCTGGAGTGAAGAGATCTCTAAATTTGCACATCTCACGTTTCTTTTGAGCTCCTGTATTTTGAATCTAGCCATGTATAAAAGCTCCTAGGTCATAAGAATGTGAGAAGACTAAAAAAAGAAAGTAATACTTCAATAACCATCTTTCACCAACAAATCATGGAACAAAAATTAAAACCAGTGACACTAAAAACACAAATCAACTCTGGTGCATGCTTATTTTGGTCACTTTCAAAATGGACAGATTTCACTATATTGGTAATTTTACATAACTTAACAATCACAAATCCTACTTTAGTTTGGTGCAATTGTGCATTAGAACTTTTTTGATGGTTTCCCTGAATGGAATTTTACACAGAAAAGTTCTATGAAATGCTTAAAATAGAAATCAATATACCACCCTTAGTTCTGCCACTTGCTACCTGTGTTAACTGCAGTGAATCATTTAACCTTTTTAGATCTCAGTTTTCTCATCTGTAAATTAAGGACATTGGACTAAATCTCTAAGGTTCTTCCCAGCTTTAAATGTTTAATATTTTTTATTTTAAATATTATTTATATTATAACATTTATTGTATTTTAAATTCTAATATATCCAAGTAAATTTTAGACTTTAATAAACACCAAAGTTACTTACAGGGTATAAATTTAAGTCATGGTGGGAAGACATACAAGCCCCAAGTATCTCTTCTATTCAAACTATTGCAGATATATGAAATTTCAACATTAGAAATAAATTTCTTTGGTTTAAGGCATTGCCCACCACTAAAAATAAAAATGGCCTTAGAAACAACAATGGACTGAACTTTTCACACAAAAATGATTTTAATTCTCCACCCCATCCAAGTCAGTTTATCAGTAGACTAAATTTTCAAGTGTGAGCTTTTACACCATGACAAACACTACAAATCAGGGCTTGGCTTATTTTGCTATCTAGACAAGTGATAGAGAAAATGTTAGCAGGGCAGATTAAATTTAAAAATGTGTTTTTTCCATTCCCTGATCCTCACCCAGAAGTTGTTAAACATTTATCAGCACTCTGCTGGTTATGCTTCTCAGGCCAAATCCTTTACCATGTTCCAGTTTGATTTTTGCAATGAGATTTCATCCAGGTTATCAAATTTGCCTATTAAAAATGACATTTATATAGTATTTTGAAGTTTGCCAAGCATGTTTGGTTCCTCATCTTTCTCTCTACTCCTGCCTCTCCCCATTCCCCCACCCCCCTCCTTTGCTCAATTAATGTATCATAGGAAAAAAGCAGGTTAATGTGCTAACAGATACTACCCGGCAAAGTCGATATTGAGTAGCTATTTTCATCCACATTTCACTGGTAAGGAAACTTAAGTTTCCTCTCAGGGATGCCAAAATGACTTGCCTGTGGTCAAACATTGTCAAAGAGGTGAATCAACCCCAGGTCTTCCTGACTTCAATGCTGGCGATATTCTTTCATTTGGACCTGTGGTGCCCAAAGACTTGAACATTATTCTAGTCTGCAAAATTTCCAAATGAGTTAATGGAATAAATGTGGAAAGTCTTTCTTTATGGAAGAGGATATCCAACATTAGCCTCATTAGAATTCCTCCTATTTCTTATTCAGGATGATCTGAATTCAGTAGTGATGAGTGTTTTTAACAGCTTTCGCCTGGATTATTGTAGTACTGTTCTAATTGTTCTGGCCTGGTCCCTTCCTCCACCGAACTGTGAAAGAAATATTCCTAGAGTAATAGGGGTAACCACATCACTTCTTTGTACAGTAAATCACAGTGGCTCCCTATTGCTTCTAGGATGAGTGTCTTGTTATCTATAGGGTTCTTCGATTTTGAAAGCCTACTTACAGCCTACCTTGCCAGGTTAATTATATGGCATTCCCTGCCAGGCACTGTGGTCCAGTAAAACTGGTTTTCTTGTCATTGCTTACACAGGATGCTCCATTTTCTCTCTCTACACAGGCTGTTTCCTGGAAGGTACTCATTCACCTCTTGGAATCCTCAATGCCTAGCCGTGGTTGGACCATGGTAGATGCTTAAGAAATGCCTATCGAGGCTGACAAAGGCTCCTTTGCCAGCCCTACTCTTCCTGGGTCAAAGCACACAACTTATCAGTCTTTCTCTGACAAACAACAAACCTTTTTTTCTTGGGAGTCTGTTATTCATTTATTCTGGTCACAATGCAGCTTAAAAAAAAATCTCCCTAATCGTATTCCTTTACCAGTTTTCTTCTTCACCTTTTAGTCCTGTTATGTATCGATTCCAAAGTTCAAATAACCAAGACCATCTAGAATGGGGAAGGGTGTAAAGAGCAGGGCAAATGGTAAAGTCCAGTGGTTTTTAATAGTACAATTGTGAAGGATAAGGATTTTACCAGACCAACTATATTTGGCGATTCCCTGGCTCAAGCAAGCAAAAGTTGTGTGTGAGCCCTTATGCTCTCCTATGCTGGGGTGACCTGGACGGGCCTAAGACTATTGGGAATGAGTAGAGTTGGTCAGAGTGAAGAGGGGTTCTCTGAGTTTCCTTCTTCACAGGTGTCAGAAGAAGTAGCAGGGTAGGGAGAAGGGCTCCTTACATGTTTTGCTACTATTGGGTTATATAGTGCCCAGTGGGATATTTTATTTCAGAAGAACAAAAAAATACTGCTAACTTTATTCTACTATATATTTGACATAATAAAAGTACACAGTAATATGTTAATTAATGAGCATGCCTGTGAAAAAGTATCTAATCACTGTGCTGATTCCTACCAATTAATTAAATGATTTTGATTTTGTATTACTCTTCCAACCTAAAACTCAGCAACCACTTGGACAAGTAACAAGTAGGAACCAAATTCACACTTACCATACTTTCCTCATGATCCCATCCAAGGGACAAAAAGTTAATGATTATCAACACTTTTGGAACATAACCCTCAAATCTCCCACAAAATAACTGCCCCAAAAGTCTGAACTTTAAATTACTAAAGCACATCTTTATTTTGCAATTGAACAATTAAGTTTCACAACTATATTTATTTTCAAGTTTTACCTAAACAACTCTTTCTCAACAGAAATTAAATATAGCCACAAAATGTTTAACAGCATCTCATATGATATAATGAAGTTTTTCTTAAGACTAAAACAATATTGGTTAATGAAAATTAGCATTTTCATCCTGGGAACTGCTGGTATTCTGTAGATTATTTTGTTGTATTGATGGCAAGAGATTTCATCTTTGTTGAGATGAAGACAAAATACACAAGCCCCCTTAAAAGCATACAGTAAATAGCTGCAGTGAAAAAAAGCACAATGACAATTTCATGTTGTCCAGTGTCGACCAAATTCAAGTTTACACATTTTTTCCAACTGAACCCTTTGCTCTTTTGCCGTAGGGAGTTTATCTGATAAGTCCTGAATACAAATATGCATTGGGAGGGAGGCAGATTTTTGTAATAATATGAAGTCGTTAAAAATTAATATAAAAATCCACAGGACTAATTTCAGTTTTCAAATGATCAGTTTACAAACTTGGGATAGTCATTGGGCAATGTCCAGTTAAGTGGAATCAGATAAATAAAAAGGGGAGGAGAAACGTGAAACTCTTTATTGTAGGAAATAATTTCTTCTAGGATTAGGATATGGATGAGATTTTTTTTTTTATTACACATAGGCTAGCACCAGGAAAAAAAAAACAACACAAAAAACAACCAAAGTTTTAAACATTCTCTATACACAAATGATCTTTTCAAAAATTACTATTTAAAATGAGATCACTGTTAAATATACAGTGAAATATCTGTCCCAAAATTAAGCCTACACTGTAGAAAATAAAGACTAGCTTTTCTTATTTGATAAGATAACATGGATGGTAACTGCAGTGTCCTGATGCTGTAGGGCTGGGCAGTTTGCTTATTTGTAGCAGATATGTTCTAACATACAGCAGAAAATAAAACAGCTTAATGTAAACTGTTTTAACCCCTTACGCCCCATTTTTTTGGCATGTGCCTCAAGAGTAAAAAGGGTTAGGACTTTTTTTTTCTTAATTGTACTGTTGTACATTATCTACTTATCTTTAGTTATCAAAACCTAAAATAAGTTACAAGTACAAAAAATACATATTTCCAGGTATTTATGTAATGTCAAAATAATGCAAAGCAGAAATGTTCATGGTAAACAAAGCCTGTCTGCAGCTGAGAAAACCCAGAGTTTTGCAAGGGGAACACCTTTGCAGTTTTTGTATTAAATAAATTGCTGAAACATGGACAACTAAGATTTTACTAACGGACTTTTGGAAATATTCAATAAATTATAAATTGATATTGTCAAGGATTCATAGTTGGGTATAAATTTTTTTTAATGCTACATGCTGACTAATTAAATTTCTTTTCTAGAATTCTATTTCTCTCCCCCTTAACCCCCCTTTCCCCCCGCAAAAAAAGAAGTCAGTAGTTAAGCGTGTTATAAAGTGCTACTATTGAATTTACAGGAAACAAGTATGTTCAAATTTGGTTTACTAAACAGAAAACTACGTGGCACCTCGAATTTCAAACCCACCTATGGAAAGAAAATTACTGCTGAAATATTAGAAATGGATGAATGCCAGAAAACTTAAGAAAACATTTGTAAATCTTCTAGCCCAGTATTAATTTGATTAAGTAAATAACTTGAACATAACATTTCCAGGAGTGAACTCATTTATGGAACCTGAATTTTCCACTTAGAGAAGAACATGGTTGTTTGCAACTCATCTTCACTCTTTTAAACACAATTTGGCAAGTCTGCATTTTTTGCCTTCTAAGGTCCCTATGTTGATTCTGGGAATGGGGGCTCCAATTAAAACATACTTCTCTGTAATTAAACTAATGTAATCAAAATCCTCTTATTCCTAAGTGCCTCTTGGTGAAAGATTTAATTTAGTAATGAAGCATTTCATTTATGGCAAACACGATGGATAATAATTCAACTGTGTTTTTCAAATCTAGGACTGGGAAGCCTGACACTAGCTCTTTAATTTTTTTAAGGAACAATTGTAACCAAGACAAAGGAAAAATAAGCCCCACAAATATTTAGAGCACTTCCCTCTCAAGGCAACCTAATTGTTCAAAGTAAATCCAGTTATTAAAACAACTGGAAGGTAAATGAGAGATGTTAACAGATGTCAAGCAGAGAGACAAAAGTGCTTCACAGAGAAGGAATAAAATTCAGCCTCTAAACTATAAAAATAACAAGAAATGACCTATTGTGTTGCTATTTTTAGAGAAACTGCTACACAAAATGATCATTCAAAAAAGTTGGTTTTGTATTTTAGTTTCTTTGCAGATGAGCTAGTAAATCTCTTAGGATTATAAGTATGTATAATATTATGTTGTGACATTTGAACAAAATAGTCTTGACTGTATATAACTCCTAGAATTAAAAAACTAACCACTTTTTTGCTTCAGTGTACTCTACTTATACTCAAATTCAGCGTATTTGTTGTCTGGCTTAAACTGAAGTTGTAACCCTCAAAATGTGTGCCTGAATTTTTGAATGCCTTAGTGACAGTCCCTTGAGATATTACTTCATGTTAAACACACAAAACAAACCAAGAAATATTTGTAAGTATCTTCCTTTTCTCAATTCCTTCACATACATGTCCCCCTCTATATTCCAGAGTTCAAGAATTCAAATTGACATTTAAAAACAATATGCTAAAATTTTTACAAATGATATATGGCCCTTAGTTTTCAATCCTAAAGCCAAATGGGAAACAAAATAAAAAAAAAGAAAATCTGTACAAACTTCAAGGATATTGCTCTTATTTACAATACAATGAAAACCACTTAAGTGTTAAGTTGTATTTTGAGTAAGGGAAGTGTAACAAACTTTGCTTTTTTTCCCCTTTTCACTCTCTGCCACTTTTTTTTTTAAAGAAATGGTATGAAAATAACTATTTGTAAAATCCAAGTCATAATTACTTTATAACATGAATGACATCCAAAAAACCCAGTGTTCTTTTTTAAAGAAGTCATAATTTATACCTAAAGTAAAAGATTTTTTTTGAGCAGTTTTGACCTTTTTTTCTCCATAGAAAAATATATTTACACTTTTTAGGCCATTTATACCACAACAGATAGAAAGCTAGCTTTAACTAAAGCTTTTATGGCATGGTAAGGATTTAAAATCTTTTAAAAATTTCTATTGGGAATTCTTAAATATTTTTAAGAGCTTAACTAAGTGTTGGAACTTTCTTCTAAAACCATGGCCTTAAAGCATAGCAACTTTTATATTATTTCTTTGCATTTCTTAAGTACTGCACAAAAGTACGGGGTTGATGTAGTTAATTTTTCAGATCATCTAATTATAATGAATTATTCAAAGAATAACTTCTCTGACCACTACATTACAAAGGATTTTAATCTGCTACAAAAATAAAGTCCAGAAAAAACCCTAAAAATAACTTCATCAAATCAGCTTTACCAAGATGAAATAATATCTATTTTATTGCTGAAGCAATATTTGCGTTTGGTTAGAGTAGATTATTAAAGATATGTGTAGTGCTGTTAAAAAAATCTGTAATGCTTCCATAATAAAGGAAAACTTAGGAGATGGTAGTATAGATGATGAAAAGCAACTAACAAAATAATATGCTTTGGTCTGGAAATTTAAAAATCGAAACAAAACAAGAATTCTAGTATATAGTTCTAGATGTTTTCCTAGAGCACTAAGAGGTTAAATGACTGGCCAGTGGTCACACACACAGTATGTATCCGAGGTACACTTGAACCCAAGTCCTCCTGATTCTGAGGCTGCTGCTGTCCTTTTATTCACTCGACCACAAAGCTATGGTATTTGAGATATTATCAATACAGTCCTAAGTGTATTTTAGAAAACAAGTAACACATGTTCATAAAACCACAACAGGTTAACAAGCTGTCCAACAAACCAGATATGCTATCATACTGATGCCTTGGAATTTAGTGGTAATCAGTTTCTAACTGTTTAATTTGGTAGAAACAACATAAAAAGCTATTATGCAAAACCCCTACAAAATTCTGGCTATGGAGCTGAAGCAAATTCCATAGAAATTAAAAATCAAAGCCTGCTATTTTGATAAATAGGATGATTTAATGTATACTAGTGAGACAGCAGATGGGAATGGACATCTATTATGCTTTGGCATCAAATTAAGAAGACTGTACTTTCAAACACTGGTCATCTGACCAGATTTCTTTTCCGGCAAAAAACTGTTGTAATGTACTTGGCCAATAGTGCTTTTATTGTTATAGGCTAAAACTGGTTAACATAAACTATAAAAATAAAAAATATCACCTATAACAATAAAACTGCCTATAAATATATCCCCGCATCACTGTGGTATAAATGGTTCTTGTGAATGCAAAACTGCTTTGGCAAAGGTACATAAGAATATTTAGATATGCAAAATAGAGATGCTATGTAGCACACTCTTATAATAATACACTCTTGCTTCCTTTCAAATTCCAGTACATATTCATGATATGAACATAAATTCTATTATAATGGACATGTTCTAACTCTTTATGGTAGACTTTAAGTGCTTTATTAAATTAGCCTTCTGTAATAATAAAATTACAGCCCACACTGTTTTCTTGTAATGGCAACCAGTTTTCATTAAGTATGTTGGACTACTGACTTTACAAAAGCTAAAATAATCCCAGCAGGGAGGTAAGATAAGCAAATTTAACAAATCAGTCTCACACCTGCCTTTTGAAGCATAATTATTTGTTCCCTTAAGTGAAATTCCATGACTTCATTATAGCTGTCATCCAGTGAAAACAATGACTGAGGATAGATCCCCCAGGAAGAACTGAAAAACTGCAAATTATGCACACTTGTGGAATTTAAGCATATTATAAATTATTGGCAGGAACAAACGATTAGTTATAGGATCACAGAGTTAGAGATTAAATGCCTAAGCACAAAAGATAGCAGCTAGAATAGAGAGCAAAGGCGGCATTTAATCCAAGCCTCTTATTTTAATGAGGAAAAAAACTAAGGCCCTGGGAGTTTAAGTGACATACCCACATTTACACAAGCAGGAAGTATCAGAGACAAGATTTGAAGTCAGGTTCTTGGGACTTCAAAGCCAATGTTCTTTCCATTGAATCAAGATGTCTCTCTAGTCATCAAAAGGCAGTGAAGAACAGCATAAAGAAAACTAGACTAGAAGTTTGAAGATAAGGGTTCAAGGCCTTGGGTTTTTC
>CM053582.1:241411430-241443425 GCA_028627135.1 Pseudochirops cupreus
CCGCCCGGCCTCCATCACTGACATTAGCTACTGTGAAATACATATGCAGGAAGCATACGTAGCTTTTTTTCTAACAAAGCTTGACAACTCCAAGTAACAACTTTTTCAAGGAAATAGCTTAATAAAAAGTGATGAAATTAAAACCAATTAAAAATCAATTATTTTCTTTGAATTCCCCTAATCAAGACGATCAACATTCTTTTTAACTAGCTATATTGGCAGGTCTTTAGAAAGGAATTTAATTTTGTTGATCTACCATGAATGTATATTTGTGCCTGTGCACACATATGTGTGTATATACATACATACACACACACATACACACACACATTCTAATAGATACTGTTTTTCCTTATACTGTGAACATTTATTTTATACCCAAATAATATCTACCCAATGTGCTATGGGAAAAAAAAATCTACAAAAGAGAGATGATAGGCTTTTCTTTCCTATTACAAACCAATGCTCTTAATATCCTCATTTCCACTCATCAAATTAAGAGATGGGATGAAAAATTTTCTTTTTGGGAACAGTGATGGTTTAGGAAATGGGAGACTTGGCATTTCCTTACAAAATATTACTTAGGAAGGATGGTAATCAGAATAATAATCCTGAAATTAGGGATGATTACTAGAAATAATTTTTGACCTGAAAGTAAATTTTTCAAAAATTCCACAAGTTCCAGTTAGATTAAATTATATAAATGTTCAGGAAAGAGGAAAAGATAGGTATATGCATGAAAATGGCTTAAGGATCCTCTTGGTTTTTCTTTTGTCGAAGGACAATATACTTGTCAGCTCTAGGAGCATATCAGGCCTCCACAACAAACGTAAAAATAAACTTGAGGGTATTCCCTGATAAGAAATGCAAAAGTCAGACATTTAAATATGTTTATGACAATTCAAACACATTATCATTTACTTATAGGCACTAACGAAGGCTTAAGAACTCAAATAAAACCAATGAATACAGCTGACAACAACAGCTCTAGAAGAACTCTCTTTGATGAGAGATACCAACCGTAATATGTGCCCATGTTCATAATTGTACAATTTCCTCCTCCTTGGTCTGGTTTTCACATTGTTTTTTTTTTATATACAATGCTAAACCAAATGGTTGAACTTTAAATTTAACAGAAAAAACACATTAAACTAGTTATTTGGTATCGTTTAGACAAGATTATCTGACTGTTTGACTGAATTCTTCACTTTTCACCAAGTTCTATTGGTAGTATATAGGCATATACATTGAATTTATCTGTGATTGGTAGAGGATTTTTAAACAGGACTTACTATATCTCTTCATTGTTCATTTTGGGGAGAATATGCTGTTTGGGCACAAGTAACAGAATTTACCTTTAGTTATCAGTTTATATATAATTTTACTATTTAAGTATAATTCCTGTAAAACCTCATGGGTCCTGATTATTTGAGACTTCTATTAGCTTATAATTATTCATCTAGATTATATTGAAGTCTCTCACAGTGTGCAACATTTTTAACATCCAAAAACGGCATCCTAACATGCCCATCGGAATCTATGCTCTACATAATTAAGACAATACACAATCTTCAGAAAACCATTTGCAAATAGTATCTCTTCTCAGTCATAATATATATATATATACATATACATACATACATACATACATATATATATATATATGAAAAATCATCTTTGCATCTCACATTCAAAATAGGTGAGTAAATCCCTACATATATCAAACTGTAAATCCCTATGTATATCAAACAATTTAAAAAATTCTTTCTTCCCACAGGCTACAAAAAAGGAAATAAACATATACACAACCAAAATGAACTCTGATACTGTATCAGAGAGATAAAACTCTTCCTCCTGATATGTATATAATTTAAATAAGTAGCACGTGCAAACAGGGGCAATTTAATTGTACACCACAATGACAAGAAAAACCACAGTCATAGTCATTAAGAAATAAAAGCTAAAAACACAGCAACAGTGCTTCACTGCTTACTTAAAAGACACCAAACCAAACAGCAATATGGACATAAGATGACATTAGTCAAGATGAGTTTTGGAAAGTAAATTTTTGTAGGGGATAGGAAGAAAAAAAATCATATGTCATTGTTATATACTTATGTCTGTGGTATCTGTGTATTCTTCATATTGCCATCAAAAGACAGAGCAGGGATAAAATTAAACATCCAATCTGAAGAACCTAGTAGCTCTTACTGAAATGAAAACCTTCTCCCCCAAAAGGAATGTGCCACATTTTAAAATAACTTCACAGCAGCAGACTGCTTATTTACTCAGTAAGGAAAATAGCTTTGTTTTTCACAGGAACAAACAAGCATTGAATAAAAAGGAATGGCATTTTCTCGACCCCTTGTCTCGCAATATACTTCCAATACTAGATACCATTAGAAAATGTGAACCCATTCAAAATGCATAAAAAGGTGAGAATGTACACTATACACACCTTCCCCACAGGGTTGTATGAGTGCCTTTTCATTAGCCATTTGGGAAGTCTCAAGGCACTTAAGGGGTTAAGACATAATGCATGCATTCATTTACATTATGTATGAGAAATTACATGACTTGAAACAAACCAATTTTATGGACTGAGACTGCCATGTTATCCATTGCAAAGCATTCTGTAGGTTCATATTTATACTTTTTATATGATGCTGGCAAATGGGCATCTTCCTAACAAAAGAAAATTCCATTTTTCTTCTAATAACCAGCAGATCTTTTGCCAGGGAGTGTTGGGTAAAATGTGCCACATCAATAGGCAGTGTATTGGCTAATATTCAGAATATTGCTAATGTCTTAAAAAAAACAAACAAACCAGTACACTGTAAATATATGAAACACTGGAGAAGACTGTGGCTAATGTCTGATGTTTACTTATTTTTGTTTCCAAGATGCAGGTGAGGAACACAGATGGTAAGAATTCCAAGCCTTGTTTTTAGCAATTCAACCAGAAGAGGACTGGATGAGCATTACCATGACATTTCATAAATTACTCTGAACCCATTTAAGTTCATTCATCTTTCTTTTTTTTTTGTTCGGAGCAAAGAATGAAATAAAGTCTTCAAACATAAGAGTTATAGAGTTTGAGAGACTGACTTTTGTTTCAACATAAAGTGCAACAGTGCTGAATTTTCTAAGTCTTTTGTCAATTCTTCATTGTTCTCTGATGCCATTGTCTGTAAGTAGTATTATGGCGGCACAGTGGATACAGCCAGTTCTGTTATAACGGACAAGAATGTTTCTATAAAGATCCCAGCCCTTTTGTTTTCTTATTTACGCAACTATGTCTTTAAAGGTTTAATAAATCCTTCTTCATAAACCTTCAAAATAGCTTCACAAACAAATCTGTATTGACTCTGAAAAAGAAGATGGAATCAGTCAGAAAAAAAACACAGTATCAATAATATAGGCCATGCTTTCTTTAGAACATTAACTTAATTCCATATAATCCTTTGGTTAATACAAAATATTAAAACAAAATCAAATACCACAAAAGGAACTCATCTAAAACATGATTAAAGTCACTGATCCAAAAAAAAAAGAGAATAAAAATTCAAAACCTTCTAAATATTAGATAACTTTTACTGATCTATTATTAAACTAAATCCTATGCTGAGATTATGTGTATTATAAATACCTTGAACGAAAAGTTCAAATATTGAACCTTTCTGGGTCTCAATTTCCACACCTTTAAAATGAAATTAGATAAAAATCTCTTTTAGCTCTAAGATTCTATTATCTTTTTTTGGATTTGCTTTAATGCAATTTGATGACAGTCACGCAATAGTCTAAATTTCAGGTTATTTTATAATAATGGAAATTTCATTATAAAAGACTTGTTAATTACAACAGTTTTACACTGGGGGCTCTCTTAAGATACTTCATTCAGTGACTGTATGATTCTTATTGATCCCCATGATGTATAGGACACTGGGCAGAGATAGTCTGGGTATTAAATAATTGATATGCTCATTTATAAAACTTCAGCAACACAGTAAACAGAAGACTGGCCTTTATATCAAGAAGGCCTACATTCAAGTTCTGCCTGTGGTATACAGGAGATGTGTGACCATGGGGAAATCATAACCTCTCAGCTCCTAATACTTCTCTCTAAGACCATAAATTACAGTTAGGTCACTAATGTGCATCAAGACAGGGAATTTTTGGACTGGGATGAAACCAGAGTCTGGCAATCTCCTTCCCCCCCATCCCCTTAAAAAACAAACAAACAACAAAACCCAAAAATTTGCTGGGGAAGTAAGGATAAAACAAGTGCAATGTACAATAAGTTACTATTTGCGTTTAGCATAAAAATGTACGTACAGGCGTTTGAATCATCATGGCTCTTTGATCTCTCATTGTCCTTACAATATCTAGTGGATAAACTGGTTGATTGCACTCAATGAGACACATAGCTGTTTCCATTGTGATAAGAACCCCTGTTCGGCCAATCCCAGCACTAGAAAAAAAAGTAAATGGGGTAGAGAACTTGAAAAATTTCTTGATGCATTCTGGTCTATGAGATACACTGCAAAAAAGTTTAATTGAAACTTCAATGATCATCATCAATGTAAGCAAGGGCTGTCTGCAATGGAATTTTAGTTATAAAGACACGATTTTAAGAAGAAAATCAGAACAATAATGGTTTAAGAACTTGAACAAAATTCTCCTGTTTACTGTTCCCCAGGTTACCATTTTTTTCATAATTAGAAATAAGAATATTGGTTAAAAATTTAAATGAAATTTTTTAGCAAGTTGATTAAACGTATTAAGTGCTTGTAAGAAAATATTTTTAAAAAAAACTATAAAAATCATAAAGCAAAAAACTACTGCTAGTGCTTTCCCTTTCAAACTTCCTTGTAGTTAACTACTTTGTATTTACTCTCTTTATACTTATTCTACATATACTAATTTTATGTCCTTCCTGTCTCCCCTGTTAGAATGCAACTGCCTTCTGAGTATGGATTTACTGTATTTGTATTTTCAGCGCTGGGCATTGAGTAGGAATTTGATACTTGTTGAACAATTTGTGTTAGGGTTATGAGGTAACCCCTGCTTTCTTCTAAGGTCAAATTCAGCATTTTTCCTTCTACACCAAGGCTCCATTTATTTTTCGAGGAGACCTATGTATGTCTGTAGGCAAATAAGAAGGTGACAGTAAAGACCAAGGGATTGACTATGCATTCCATTCAATAAACACTTACTGAGTGACTGCTATGTGCAAGATACCTTGCTAGGCTCTGAGAATATAAATCTATTCCATAGGAGACAGGAGGGATTAGAGACAGAGAATGATTATCAGTCTTGGAGGAAGACATGATAAAGGAGAAGGGAGTAAGGCACAGAAAGGAAGAGAAAGATCAGCTTCAAGAAAAAGTACCTAGGCCATCTCTATTTCATCTGAGACAGAGGAGAAATGAGTGATGACATTCAGAAGCTTTGAGAAAAAGAGAAAACTCCTTTTAGATCACTTCAATCTCCTCTGTCTAAAATTTCCTTCTAATTTTTACTTATTTATATTTAGTTCCTGTCCATTCTTTGGGGCTTAATAAAATGTCATTTTCTTTACAAACCCCTTTCCTAGTTGGCCCTAATTCTCCTTTATCTGAATCCCAATAGCATTCTGTTTAGACTTTTCACTGCACTTTCCTTTTCCTTTCTTCCTCACTTTTTCAATATGGCTAACGCGGCAATTTTTTTTGTTTGACTATACATATTTGTAATGGACTTTTGTTTTTCTTGCCATCTCAATGGTAGTGGAGAATTGAAGGGAGGGAGAGAGATCAGAACTGAAAATAAAACTGAATTGAAAAAAAATAGTTGCCTCCTCTTTCATATGGGAAACCCAACAATTCCAGGTGTACCTCTGGTAAACTTGTGAAAGGTGAGCAGGAATATTTGCAAGCCTTAAATTACTGTATGATGGGTAAATTAATTATAGTTTAAAGAATGATACATAAAGATAAAACATAATAAACATTCTTCCTTTCAGATAACCTATTTATGCACCTATTCATTCAAAAAAGTCAAGAAACAGAATACCTGCAATGAACAATGATAGGCTCTTCTTTGCCAGCTCTCTTATTTCGTACATGACAGACAAAATCAAGAAAGTCACTTGAATCATCAGGGACTCCATGGTCAGGCCAGGCTATGTACTGAATCTGGATGAGTTGACGACTCTCATTTTTCTAATTACAAAAATGGAAATTGTGAGCTTAGGATTTAGGAATGCTATTCAAATATAAAAGAGTTCTTGCACCTTAATTCTGAAAGTAAAGCAGATCCAAGTCAACAAAAATTATAACATGCAGTAATTAAGCTTTACAGGTTTTTTCCTGTATGCTATGAAAAAATTAATGTCACAGAAATTGTACCTATTAGTTTGTTTTTAATAATCTAATATTTATGCATGTAAAATTAATACCTATCTCCATGTGAAAGGTTGGTTTTGCTGACAGCATTGAAGTTTATGACAGGTAAGTGTGATAATAATAACAAACAGCGAGCACTTATATAGCACCTACTACATGCCAGGCACTGTGATAAGCACTTTACAAATCTTGTTTGATTCTCACAACTCTGGGAGGTAGATGCTGTTATTATTCTCATTTCACAGCTGAGGAAGCTGAGGCAGCAGAGCTCAAGTGACTTAAGATCATGTATCAGGTAAAACTACATTTAGTTTTGATTTAACATAAAAAGTTTTTATTACTATTTCTTAAAAAAAAACAAACCCAAAGAAATGCAACAAATGTGGAATAAACATATTATGTTGCTCTTGGAGAAAAAGTAAAGATTTTTCATTTATTAATTTTGTGATATTGCAGGAAATGATGAAATTTTAGGTCTTAGCACAAGATATAGTATATTCTGTACATCTAGATTCTTCTTTGATGGAGTGGAGGAGGGGAAAAATACTGAAAAACAGGAAGATGTGATTATCCATTTGGATCTGTGTAAAGGTGATAAAAAAAACCCAAGACTGTCTAAAAGTCACTGAAAGGTGATTCCTAGATAGAACTGATCAAAAAAAAATATTCTGAGAAAAAAAGTGCTTACATATGATTATATAACTTTAAGTTCCTCATTCACATCTTTGAGAATTTTTAACTAGGGTTGTCTTACTACTGTGGAATCTGAAAAGTTCACAAGATACTCCAATATGGGAGTTGGTCTCACACGAGACCAACTTCACAATTTAGAAGATGGCTTCAAATTCAGAAACAAGGAGGGAACAAAGGCTATGTGTTGTGTGATAACTGCAAATTGTCACAAAGCGGAAGCACTAAAGATCATCCGCTATATTTGAGGGAGCCTTGTAGATTCTTGGGCTCGGCATTGCTATCAGCCCAATGATGACATAGGAAAAAAAGGCTGGTATGCTCTTTTGCAGGGTAGAATATAGTTTCCTTACCTTTCCATGGGGTGATTAGACCAGTGGTGTCAAATATAAACAGAAAGTGTTAAATGCGAGGAAATGGGGGCACGCTGCAATGGGTGCAGACTGATTCAGAAAACCATACCATGATATTATCCATTTTCTATTGTATTTGTATTGATTTAATGAAATATTTCTCAACTATATTATAATTTGGTTCCAGATGCATTCATTCTAACACCTCTGGCCTAGATCATCAACTCTCTGCCCCAGAGCAGAGCAAATCTTAGCCTGGGATACCTGAATCTGCTATTAAAAATACTTTCATGACTCTACCTCAATATAATTGGTTTCCTTTTGTAATGTTAAGGATTTATTTTAAGCACTTAAAAACCACTATTCTGAGAAGGGGACCACAGGTTTCACCAGACTCCCAAAAGGACCTAGAGACAAAGAAGATTAAAAACCTCTGCGTGAGAGGATCAGTTCCTAATTAGTTTCCACTTCTAGAATTGGTGTATTCAAATAAGACAGAGAGAAAGGCAGGCAGTGGCTAGGAACATAATATGCCTTTTTAATTTGTTCAACAACCTCCATTCAGATTTATAAGTGAGACATTTTACTACATCACCAAGACTTGGATTTTTTGCTTTTTGGAGGACAATTGTGGTTAAGTGACTTGCCCAAAGTCACACGGCTAGTAAGTGTGTCAAGTGTCTGAGGCTGGATTTGAACTCAGGTCCTCCTGACTCCAGGGCTGGTGCTCTATTCACTGCGCCACCTAGCCACCCCAAAACTTTCTTTTTTTTTTTTCCTTTTCCCTTACCGAGACCTGTTTTTAAGAGATCTTAAGTAATCAGTAACACGGTTATGTACACAGTTCAATATATTTTTTTTCTGCATTTAAATCTAGGGCTAGAAAGAGCCTTTTCTTTGAACACAACTGACATTGGATGCAATGCACTCTCACCTCTAAGTTACACAGTGTCATGTTTCTGAAGACATAGGCAGAATTTCCTTCTTCAGAATGGCAGGTGACTTGGAAATTCCCATATAATGAACTTTCTGTGAGTTCTGGCCAATACTGATGACACTTAACCTACGGTAAAAAAATTTCCAATGGAATTGTGTTGGTATTTAAATTCATAAATGCTCTATCTGACTCAGAGCCCCTCTGAAAATGTGTATTTACAGAATACTAACAGATGAACAAAGTGCTTTCCTGTCTGCCTCTGATGCTACTTGGGGGCCTGAGCAAGTCCCTCCCCCTCCCTGGGCCTCAGTTTTCCCATCTACAAAATGGGGAGATGCACTTGCTGGCCTTGGCAGGCCCTTCTAGCTCCACATCTACAAGCCAATTATCTCCTTTCATTTTCATAAAAAGCCTATATAGTATACTCACTTGAAAAAACTGAGGCTGAGGAATAATAATAACTCATTGTTGTTATTGCTAGCATTTATACAGTGCTTTACATGCTCTGAATCTCATTCTACTCTTCTTCCCTTTATAACATGCCGCCTAGAACTAAAGCATCTACAGTCTTTCCAGATGCAGCGAGAAAAGCATTTGTGAGTTAGAAGGATCATATGTAAATATGGAGTTACAAAGGACTGAAGATTAATTAGAGACCATTTAAAAAAAAAACAGTCAAGCCAAAGAATACCTATGGGAATGCCACAGCAAAGTCTTCACCAAGCACTTACCCTGAACAAAGTTTAAGGCACCACATGCTCTTCAAATAAAAAAAAGACAACACGTAACTGTGAAACATAAACTCTGTCTACATTTTCCTATCTCAATGCTGCTGATTCACACCATCCCCATGCTGAGGATGCTCTTCTTCCTCTCCACAGTTTATCCAAACACTATCAGTTCCCTTCAAAACCCTTTTTAAGCCAAACCTGTCCCATGAAGTTTTCTCCAACTACTCAGGCCCAGAATAGTCACTCCATTTTTAACTTACTATAGTGATTTCAACTATCACACTTTGTCATTTAATTCTTCACCTGTTAAATCTTTTCTTTCCAATTAGATTAAAAGTTCTTTAAGGTACAATAAAATCACAGATTTAGAGCTGGAAAGGACCTCACATCATTAAATCCAATATTCTCATTTTAAAGGTGAGGAAATTGAAGCTCGAGATATTAAGTGACTTGCCTAGAATTTGCACACCTGGTGTCTGAAGTGGGATTTGAACTGAGGTCTTCCTTACTTCAAGTCCAGCACTCTATCTACTATTTCTTGCTTTTCTCAAGAATTTAATTAAGCAATAACAGCAATAGCTAAAATCTGTATTGTATTTTGAAGTTTGCACAGTTCTTTATAAACATTATTTTATCCTTACCACAATGGTATAGGTGCTACTATTATTTCCATTTCACATTTACATCTGAGGAAACCAAGGTTGAAAGTGGGTTAAATTACATAACTGTGCAGGATTACACAATCAGTAAATGTCTGAGGCAAGAATTGAATTTAGGTTGTCTTCTTGACTCCAAGCCCAGCACTTTATCCACAGTGCCACCAAACTGCCATAAAAGAGGCCTTCACATCCTTCC
This sequence comes from Pseudochirops cupreus, assembly GCA_028627135.1. NCBI lineage: Eukaryota > Metazoa > Chordata > Mammalia > Diprotodontia > Pseudocheiridae > Pseudochirops > Pseudochirops cupreus. The sequence goes on from CM053582.1 coordinate 241,421,383, forward strand.
TACCAGTCCAATCACAGCCACTAATACTATTATTAGAATGTATGGTCCTTGGGGGCAAGGACTGGTTTTTGCCTTTCTTTGCGTCCCTAGTGTTTAGCATAGTGCCTAGCACTTAAGTGCTTAATAACTGTTGACTAACTGCATATTCAGCATGGACAGGATCATCTTCCCAATGGGCCATCATCTTCTTGGAAACGGGCATATTAGTACTTAATAGTTACTCATTGATTGACTGAAATCTTTAGTGAAATCCTAGGAAAACCTTAACCAAGACATTACAAGAGTATAAGACTATAGGTTAAAAAATTATCTGATTATTTTGATTATAGAAAAGTTCTCCACCTCGTAGCACACAGGATTCAAGCTCTGACTTACTCTGCCTCGTTCCACTTGTGTTGTCAACATTACAACCATGGAGGAACCTTGCTCCCAAGTCATCTGCCAAAAATCTGTACAAGTGTTTGGTAATGGCCCCTGACAAGCAATGTACTGATTTATAATGCTGGAAGAAGGGATTTCCATCTAAAAGGAAAAGAACACAGGCAGCATAATGATACTACTTAATTATCATCCCCCTTGGTCAACTAAGTATATGAATCATAGAGTAAATCTTTGCTGAATAATTTAGATTGAATTATAATATCAAATTAGAACAAAAAAGGGCTTTAAGGATGAAAAAGACATGACTGACAGGATAAATTTTCAGGACTGTTTCTGTTTGTTTATACATCTCTATTGTAAGATAAATTATGTCTTAACTCTAGGAACAATTGAGTTATTTAAAAAACGTAGTTTTGATATAAAACTCCTAGCTGATAAGGAGTCACTGTTTTGTTATTCCAAGATTTAAGAAAATAATTTACTAATTATAACGTGGTGAAGAGAGAATCTTATTAACACATTTTTCATGACAGTACAACAAATCTTTTTTACCCATGTCTAATTTTATCAGGAGAAGAATGTTTCTGGTAATGCTGATCATTGTAACATCTATTTGTGACTCCTTTAGAAATCAGGAGGCCGGCCTTTATTTATTTAGTCAGACAAATATTTGTTAAGCAATTACCATGTGCCGAGTGCATGGGATACAAAGACAAAAGTGAGATGTCTCTGGTCTTAAGGAGTTGACATTCTATTAGAGAGCAGGAGAGAAATAACATGAACACAGGAAATGCAATGCAATTTTGGAGGGAGGGAGGGTGCTAGCAACTGGGGGATTATGATATGTCTAGTTTAAGACATGATACTCGTTACTGAGCCTTAAATGAGGTGAGGGATTACAAAAGAGCAAGGTAAGGAAGAAATATATTCCAGGCATGAAGGATAGTCTAAGATGTGGAGATGGAAGATAGAATGTTGTATACAGGGAAAATAAAGTAGGCTGGCCAGGGTGGAACATTTAATTCATGAAGAATAGTCATATGCAATAAAAACCTGGAGAGGCAGGCTAGAATAGATTTTAAAATGCTAAACAAAGAAGTTTTAACTTTGGTCTGCAGATAAGTGGAAGCCACTGGAACTTCTGAAACCATGGAGTGTCAAGTTCAGAGCTGCTTTAGGAATCAAATATCAATTTGGCAGCTGTGCGGAGGATGTACAGAGAGAGACAGACTTGAGGCAGGAAAACCAATTAAGAAGGCTACTGTAATAGTTCCTGGCAGGACATGATTAAGACTTCATCTGTGTTTCAGGCTCCACTCCTGACTCTCTGGACTTTTCCCACCATGCCACTGGAGCCTTCTCATCTTGGAAGATCCCTATACCCATGCAGCCTTCTCACCTTAGAACATCTTTTTGCTCTTGTATCTGCTTTCTCTCACTGTTAAGTTCCTGGAGGAGGAATCTCTCTGTTGAGGAAGGGCCCAGAGCAGCTATTTATTTCTTTCCTAGCTGCTTCTCCAGATTTCTCCGCCATGCCCCTGACATTAAAGCCTTGTCCCTTCCCCATTTTCCACATCTGCTTTCTAAGTTGTTTCCCCTTAGAAACTAAGTTCCTGAAGGCAGGGGCTATGTTTTTATTTGAATATGCATTCCCAGCACTTAGCAGTGTCAGACACATAGTAGTTACTTAATAAATGCTTCTTGATTTGAAGCAAGGTATGATCACATGGGAGAAGAGAAGGGGATTAATGTAAGAGATATGATGGAGGTAGCAATGATTGGGCAACTAAATGCATATGGGGTTTGAAGCAGGAAGAAGAGCTGAGGATAATGAAAAGGTATGAAACCTTAGTGACTAGAGTGGTATCTTCCACAGAAATTGATAAGTTTAGAAGACATATTTTAGACACGTTTTATTCAATATGCCTACAAGACATTAAGGAGTTGCCCTAGCAGAATTACTTATTGTCCTAGTTATATACAAGATTGTTATGGCTTTAGAACAGTTTTATAGAGAGCCAACTGCTTGTTTCTTTAAGATAAGTGATCATTTATGACTGGTATATAGTAAATAATTTTATTATATGCTAATACAGACTGTGTAGTTTCTCAGGAGAATGTATTGAGAGGTTCAAGAACTTTGTTACCTGTTTATTTATTTACATATATAAGGCAGTTTTAGAGTCAGGTAAAAATACTATTTTAAGCCTCCATGAAGTATGGGTGGGAAATAAAGAATATTTAAAGACTCGTGATTTAAAAAAAAACCTCACCCTAAGTGATAGTTCTAACAAAAAGATTTTCTGTTAAGAAACTTAAAAATGCCCCACTCATTCCAAACACCACTGGTGTAATAAAAAATTAAACTCACATTTATGTAATTTGCATTGATGTAGTCATCATTATCCTTTAAAATGACCCGTGTAGCATCATCTGAAAAAAAGAGTATTAAAACAATGTTATTTGGCAACAATAAATCAGAAAAACCAAAATATTAACACATTAATTTTAAAAAATATACTCACAAGGCGAAATGTCTCTGTATCTATTTTTGGAAATATTCTGAGGTAATTTGGCACAAGACATTGTCATTCCAGGCTTTTTCCTATAGAGTTGCTATAAGAGAACAAGTCAGACAGTTCTGGTTACACTATTGAATTCACATTAGCACACAGAAAACATCCATAAATGTGTAGAAGTAACTTCAAGATCATCACTACAACAAGAAGCAATGAACTCAATTATTTTTACACAGTCCGTGTGAAAATCTGTGATATTCTTCTTGGCAACATGCTGAAGATATTACTAATGAAATGGAGAATTTCAACTATTTGTTCTTTGTCACAAAATTGTTACACTATATTTGGAGTTGGCTCTGCCATTTAGTAAATATAATACTTTGGCATTTCTTTTCATTTTCCTAACACTCATTTGCCAACTTTATTTTGTAAAAGTACTTGGATCAATAACCTTACAGGGTTGTAGGAACTAAAGTGCTTTATAAACCATAAAATACTATATAAATGTGAATGGTTATTGTTACTACATAAAAAAGAGAAAACTTTAACTAAGGAGTGAAAACATATTCAAACATCCTAAAAACCCAAACTGGAAAACAAAGATGATAAAATGTGTAAAAATTCAATACTGGTGGGGCTCTAGGGGAAAGAAGGCAAGCTCGTTAGGGATCTGTGAAATAGCCCAACTTCTTTGGAAAAGAATATGGCATTTTACAAGTAAAGATCTGACTTATCAATTTTATTAGAGAGTAAGAAAATAATATTCACCATTGCAATAATTATAACAATAAAAAATGCAAAAAAATCATGTGCCCAATTATTAGAGATGGGCCAAATAAATGACAGTGTATGAATGTAATGGAATATAATTATGCCATCAAGAACAGTAAAAATTAAAAGAAATATGGGAAGACATGTACAGTAATAATTATAGTAACTGACAATTATATAGAATTTCAAAATTTCCAAAGAATTTTAAATACATTGTAATTTGAGCCTCACAATGCTCAGTAAGGTAGCTTCTACAAGCATCAAATGATTTTAGAGATGAGGAATCTAAGACTCAGAGAAGTAACTTGCTCATGGCCACTAAAAGGATCAGAGATGGGATCTGAATCTAGGTTTTCCTACTCCAGAAGTACACCCTCTACGTCATGCTGCCTCTCTAGTGATGCAAAATGAGGAAAGCAGAGTCAAAAGAAAAACTGGTCCTGACAACAGATATATAAATGAAGACAACATTAAACAACAACAAGAAGTCACAGGTGAATACCATGTATGATGATGATACTACCTTATTAAAATTAAAGTACAGTCTTCCTTTGATGTATTAAAACATTTTCAATTGAAAAGGACAAGAAAAAATGAAAAAAGGTATACTAATTAGGTAAAATTTTAATTTTTAAAATTTGACTTATTTTAATTTCTAAGGTATGTTTTTGTTATTAGGGCTGATTTCTAAGCTAAAAGGACACAGAATTTTGCTTTAAATAGTTGTGTTTATTGTTTATTTCTCATTTTATACTCTTCAATAAGCAAGTGTCTACTAGTTACTGCCAGCTATAGAAACAGGACTTGATTTACATATGAGCTCTATTCTTGTTTCTCATAAGCATTAGAGTTCAATCTTAAAATATTCATTTAAAACTCTTTTTGGTTTTCCTTTTATTTTTGAAAGGGATAAACATATCATATAGCATTTTGGTTGAAGCTAAGCAGCAGACTTTGTTTTTGGTCATATTTTTACTTGGGAAAAGAGATTTTTTAATTTAAAAAAAACCCATAACTCTGGGTGTAGAAAATTTATCAAGATCAGTTGAAACTGCATAAAAATCTATTCATTGTTCTTCAATGCCAAGAAAGTGGTTACTTAAAGACTTTGTTGGCAAATTAATAGATCCTGGATATTAAAGTCAATTATTCAAAAGCAATGGAATTAAGACTGGAAAACTACTAAAGACTTTATAAAATGAAAGGCAAAATATTTTTTAAAAAAACAAAGTGCCTTGTTACTTACATCAAACTGGGTAAGGACTGTTCCACTGTCAAGACCCTCAGCAAGCTGGATCATCGATTCCCTCAAGGCATTATCATTTTGATGGACACCATCTAGTGGTGATTTTTCAGGGATATACTGGAAGTCTGGTTCATTCTCAAATTTTTCTTCTACTACATCATATACAGCTGTAAAGGAACATGGAAATTATTAGTGTCTTTTACTTACTGGACATGTTCCTTTAGACCAGTGGTTCTCAACCTTCCTAATGCTGCCACCCTTTAATACTCGTATGTAGGCATATCTGCATGTAGGCGGACCCGCCTGGAGACAGATAGAGGAGCAGTGTCTCTGTTTCTAAGACCATCAGAAATATGTGTTTTCCAATGGTCTTAGGTGACCCCTGTGAAAGGGTCGTTCGAACTCCAAACCCACAGGCTGAGAACCTCTGCTTTAGACAAACAGATTAAAGATTATTTTAAAAAGAAATACATAATATTTAACATCTGTTACCAGTACAGGAGAAATGCTTCCACAATGCTGAATAAAACCCTTGGACCTATGACATCAGATCATTATCAAGAACTAAATTAAAGTCTTCTCTAATACAACGTATTTCAAATGGGTGAAGATTCAGAATTTCTTTAACCTGTGTTGGCTGAAGACCAACAGCCTGACTGGCAATAGCATTATGCACAAAACACAGGAGGAACTTCTGACGGGACGGCAGGATTTGAGCACGGATGGCATTCTGACAGCTACTGAACCAGCAGCAATAGCTCTGAGTCATTTCTAAAGCTGCAGACAGGATGCTTTTTGAAGAAGTGTCAAGGCTCCTCATCCACAGAATTCTTGTGCTTGAGCAAAGACCAAAGACAAAAGCAACATTTTCTGAAACAGCTGCTCCATTCCTAAACAAAGAGGAATGAAGACCCTAGGACAGGATTCTGGCAGACTCCAAGGACCAGAAGAAAGTAAGATTATTGCCAGACTGTGATGAAACAGGAGGAAACAAATAAATAGGGGCTGGACCTCTGATTTCACTAATACAAAGAACTCCCCATGAGGAATTTCTCTCTGGCAATGTGTGTAGAACCACAGTCATTAAGCCAATGTATGTCAGAGAGGGGCTTTGAACCTGGTGCTTCCCAGTCCTGAGGCTAGCTCTTATCTACTCTGGCAAGATGACTCCATAATACTTAACTAAACACAACCTTTAGTTACAGAGCAGAATTTTCCAACTAGAGTGAAAGGTAGTTACTAAGACTATACAAAACTAACACCATAGAGAAGAACATAAAACCTAAAGAGCCATGGGAAGGAGAAGAAAGCGGAGTAAACATTACAGTGTCTTACAAGACAAGTGCTATAAAAAATTCAAGCTCTGCCAAAAAGGGGTCTGAGGCCCCAGTCTTGTTCAGTTCTGACACTTCTCAGATTTAAAGGAAGTCTTGTTAAGGACAAAAATAACAACTAACCTTTGCTCAACAGGCCCTGGACTCTTTTTAAAGAAGTTACCAGTTACTTTTACATCACTTTTTTGTCTTTCACTGCCTGCTTAGTCACTTTCATATATAAAGGCAGAACAGCAGGCTGGGAGACAGGAGGACACCCGGATTATTGGACGGACTCTACTTCGGTGCCTTGTTCAGAACTGCTATGAGGGAACTGAGAAATCTATTTCCCGATTTTTGTTCTTTAGTTCCAAGCCTCACTAATCTCAGATGATCAAGGATAATATTGACCCAGTATTTTAAAATAGCATCTTCAAAAGAATTAGTATGAATAACGGTAAGTGGTTGACAGTAAGCATGGTATAATGGGAAGAATACTGGGTTTGAAGTCAAAGTACTTGTGTTTTAAAACCCAGTTATCCTCCTTACATACCTGTATAATTTTAACAAATCATTTAAGCTCTTTTTAAACTAAACAAAGAGGTGGATTAGATATTGTTAAGGTTCATTCTGGTTTCAAATGCTGCAAACTTTAGAAGTTCATATATAAAAGAGTCCATATGTTTCATGAATCTCAATCTTCCTACACTGGGATTAGAGGAAAAGTATGATTTTAACAGTTGTAAGCACTATGTTCTAAAATCATGAATGCATAAATAATTCAGGTGTGCAATTATAGTGGTTTGCCACATATATATATATATATAAAGTATGAGTCACTGGGCTTTAAGCCTATTGACACAGCTGGCTGAGACATTAGTTACTATTTGAAGATTAATACTTAACTGCTACACATTTCCCAGTGTATACAACCTTTTCTTCCTGTGTTTCCACCATAGCAGAAAAAAGAAAACTGTCAATTCCCAGATCACATATGTCAAAATTCCTTTTTGCCTTCATAGTGCTTTGGATGCTGAAAAACAGTGGACTCTCTGAACCAGCAGGCATTATCCTTGACTCATCATTTTCTCTCTCTCTGACCCCCTCCTCCCTCCATATGTAGCCAAGTCCTGTTGGTTTTTCCTTTGTAACATCTTTCCTCTGATACTGCCACCACCCTGGTGGCAGGCTTTCATCATCTCGTGCTTGGATATTGCAAAAGTCTATTGGTAGGCCTCCCTGTCTCAAATCTTTTTCCACTCTAGTCCATCTCCTATTCAGCTTGTAAACTAATCTAACCACAGTACAATTCTATTTAATAAACTCTAGTGGCTCCCTGACACCTCTGAGATGAAATATGCAATCCTGTTTGGCACTCTTAAACTCTTCAACTTGACGCCCTCCTACCTTTCCAATCTTCTTACATCTATGATCCAGTAACACTGGCCCTCTTTCTGTTCCTCATTCAGGACACTATCTCCAGTCTCCTAGAATTTTTGCTGGCTGCTGCGCATGCCTGGAATATCGTCTCTTCCTAATCTCTGTCTTCTGGCTTCCCTGTCTTCCTTAAAGACCCGGGTAAAATTTTACCATTTTACAAGAAGCCTTTCTTTCTTTTAATGTTAGTGCCTTCCCTCAATAAATTTTCAGTTTATCTTGTATATAGTTTGTCTGTACACAGTTATTTCTCATGTTGCCTCTTCCATTAGATTTTGAACTGCTTGAGAGCAGTGACTTGTCTTTTCTCTTTCTTTGTATCTCCAGTGCATAGAACATTGCCTGCCACATAGCAGGCACTTAATAAATGCTTACTGACTGGCTGCTCATTTCTCTGCCCTATCACTGCCCCCTTTAGTGCCCAGGAATTTGCTGAGGCCCCTCCTCATGTGACTTCTAGTCTCTGCAATCCACTCTGATGCTGAGCCCTAAGGATCTCTGTGCCTTGCTATCCACTCCGTGGCTGCCTCTTCCGTTAGGCCAGCAGTTCTCAACCTGTGGGTTGTGATTCCTTTGGGGGTTGAACTACCCTTTCACAGCGGTCACAGGGGTCGCCTAAGACCATTGGAAAACACATATTTCTGATGGTCTTCGGAACCGAGACATTGCTCCTCTCTCTGTCTCCAGGAGGGTCCGCCCACCATGCAGATACAACCACATATGAGTATTAAAGGGTTGCGGCACTAGGAAGGTTGAGAACCACTGCTCTACGTGATGTTTTTTTAATAAGACTGTAGGTGCAATGAATTATGAAGCTGTCTTACTCTGCCATTTGTATCCCTAGCTACTGGAAAAAATAAGCACTTGATAAACGTCTGTCTCTTTCCTTCCTTCTCTCCCACCTTGCCACTTCATTCAAGTAAAAAGCAATAGGACAGGTGAAGAGGAGAACTGCAGAAAACATTTGGAGAAATATCAATAGAAGGAGAAATAAAAGTGATAATCAGTCACCTGGATGAAAGAGGAAAGAAATGAGTTTGCTTAACAGCTTTGCATAGAGGCTGATGTAATAATTATGAAGTACTTTACTTTTTCAATGATCTAATAAGAACTCTTCCAAAGCAGAGAAGGTAATAATTTCTTTTTTTTTTTTTTGGAGGGAGGAAGGCAAGGCAATTGGGGTTAAGTGACTTGCCCAAGGTCACAAAGCTACTAAAAAAGCTACTAATTGTGTCAGATGTCTGAGGCTGGATTTGAACTGAGATCCTCCTGACTCCAGGGTCAGTGGTCTATTCAGTGCGCCTCCTAGCTGTCCCAAAGCTAATAATTTCTTTACTTGCTTTAATGATAATTTGATCCTTCAAAAAGGCAGAAGATCTGATAAGGGGAATTCTATTCTCATTCAACAGAGAATAACTATCTGCTAGAGTGGAAAAATGATGAGACTGTTGGGGAAAAGCGTTTGCACCAGGAGAATAATTTATGCAATAACAATATTGTAAAGACAACTTTGAAAGTCTTAAGCATCCTAACAATACGAGACCAATCACAATTACACATGAAACACACTATCAGTTTCCTGAAAGAAGAGAGATGGGTTCAAGTTCCAGAAGACCTGTATTTTTTTGACAGAGTATGGAAATTTGTTTTGCTTGACTAAACATGTTAAAAACATTTTTATTTTGAATTTAGCAAACCAAATAAAATGGGCATATTTCCATGTACCTAGAAGAATAGAAAAAGAAGACTGTACAAGAAACTACAGATGTCTGTTATGTGTAGTTTGTTTTTTGGGTCTTTTGGAGGGGGGGGGAGGCAGGACAATTGGGGTTAAGTCACTTGCCCAAGGTCACACGGCTAGTAAGTGTTAAATGTCTGAGGCTGGTTTTGAACTCAGGTCCTCCTGACTCCAGGGCTGGTGCCCTACTCACTGTGCTACCTAACTGCCCCTGCATATAGTTTGTTTTAAAAATATATAATAAATTCAACCTGTAATTTTCAAAGGTGTCCTGCTTGTCTGTGCTTCTTCCTGGCCTTCCTTCTATTCTCATCTCTGCGTTAAAAAAAAAATCCTTAAAGACACTAACTTCTTTCTTTTCTATGCCACCCTTACCCAATTACAAACTTCTCTCCTCTGGTGGGAAAAAAGGGGGCAACAAAGCCCTAGAAACAAATACACTATATATATTTGCTACAAATGTTTTCTTTTTATTTTTCTCACCTTAAGGAAAAGGGAGTGGGAGGGAAAAGAAAGCTAAAGATAAGATTGTCCATCCTCCTTCTTCCCACCCCCCCAAAAAAGAAAAAAAGTATCACTGAAACTTTTTTTTAAATTCACAAAACAGCAGGAAGGTCAAGACGAATCACAGACAAGCAGGACACCTTTGAAAATAAGATGTTGAATTTATTATATACTTAAAAAGAAAAGCAACCTATTCATAATAGAGCAGGGGTACTTAACATTTTCTATGTCATGGACTCTTTGAAAGTCTGGTAAAACCTAATTACTATTGAAGTTTGTTGTCTACACTAAGGAAATGCTAAATTTCCACTAGAGGTTAGTGAAAATAAAGATGTAATTTTTTTTTCCCATCCAAGTTCATAGACTCCCTTGAACAAAATCTATCTAATGATCTGCTAAGAATCTTTGTTATAGAGATTTTAAAATTTCCTTACAACCTCTTTTTTCTGTTCTACTGTGTATCTGAAGTACTTACTTTAGTTAATATTTGTTAAATTTGCAATAAATTTTAAAAATCATTGCAGAGTATATGAAAGAAAAGGAAAAGAAAACGGGGAATGGTTTGACATTCCCATTAGATTTTGCAGGAACGGATTTCAAAGATTTCAGATGAAGTATAGGATCCCATAGACTAAAATTCTATAGTAAGAAATAGGCCCAGGAGTGACAGAAAGCTCTGAAGAATAACATTTTACAAACAAGCTTTATTGAGGTCTCTCATTTTTACATTAATCTTCTGCAGATGTATGTGAAAACAAAACTCCCTTGTAACAAAGAAAAATGATTCAGGAACCATGTCTGACAATATATGTAAATAAAAGAAGGAATTTTCACTGAAAATTTTTCTTGTTTTATTATGAACTTAAACAAAAAAGAAGAAATTTTTAGGAGGTAAACCACTGTGGTGAAAGACTTTAAAGCTCAGTTTCTACATTAGCCAGGATCATAAATCTCAAAGGCAAACCAAGGTATATTATAGTGCCTAAGCAGATTTTATAAATAAACTTAGTATAGGGAAAAGAAAGAAAGGCTGCAAATGGACAGGTGGTTTTTTTTTATTTGTTTGTTTCTGTGTTTTGTTTTTTGTTCAAAATTCTATTTAATGTTTCTAAATAACTTACTCCACTGTGGACCTTCAGAAATGGCATATATTAAGGTTGGTCTAGGAGAAGATCTGAGAAAATTCACCTTCTTTTTTTTCCTTTGCATAGAAGGGGTACTAAAGCATATATTGTTAGATATAGCTGAGAAGCTGACTGGGTTTGCTGAACTGATTTTTTTTTTCAAGATATCAATCACTGAGCAGAGGAAAGAGTAGGATATATTTGGGGAGAAAGGTGATGTAAAAATCAAAGGTATCAATAAAAAATGATATTTAAAGGAAAGAAATGTTAAGCTTTGGTCCCAAAGCATTCAAACAGATAAAAGGATCATTTCAAATTACAACCTGGGTGATTGGGGCAGGGCAGTAAGTGATTATAGGTATCGTATCAAGTTTACTGTTACCGCCTGACCTGATCCAGGAGTCACTGGTCAGATGATACTCTGGAGACAGGCAAAGCGGGGACAAGGTGGTAGATAAAGAGAATCTTTCATTTTACATTTTTATATGCCATTATGTTGCTGAAATGGAAGAGAGGTAGGAGTGACAATGGTCCATTGGGGTAAAGGTAAATACGAACCTGTGACTTCAGTGGTTTAAAGGAATTATCACAAACTTTCTCCACTGACGAAAACAGGTAACTCATTTGCAACTTAAAGCCTTTGAAAGCTACCTGGGGCACTAAGAGGTGAGTGACTTCAGTTATAGAACCAGTCTATGTCAGAGGCAGGACTCGAACTAGGGTTTTCTAGACTGCAAGGCCATCCTTTGATTCATTATGTCATGCTGCCTCTCATTACATATGGGAATGAGGTGACTGGAGACACCATCTAACTAATTTTGTACAAAGATAAAAAGTTAGATTTTAAAAATCGATTATTCTACTTCAGCAATGCTTTTTAACATTAATTCTTTCTGAAACTTTTAGTAATGCTGATTATCTTGATTAATTTGCATGTCTGGAAGGTTAAAGGATAAGATGCAATTAGAGATTGTTCAAAATCCTATATGACATTTAAAAAAATCACCATACTAATAATAATGATATCTTGTCAAAGAATTTTCCAGAGTGTGGATCAAGGTTCAATAAAATATACAGAAGTAAGAGGAAGGAAAAAAAAGATCACTCACCATTGGGTCGAACTAGGAGCACAAGTTCCCCTGAGTGTCTCTCACAGCTAGCTTTAATAAACATGACAACTTGATCATGGGTATGTTCTGCAATGTCTCTGCCATTAATTAGTACAACTTGATCCCCTTCATTCAGTCGAGGGACACAGAGGTCAGCCTAAAATATGAGGCAAATAAGTTTTCAGATTGTCAACAATTACATCTCATTTTTGATGGCAACATATTAGGAGAACATTAGATTTAGAAATCCAAATTCTAACTACAAACTTATCTAAATACAGCTCGTATTCAGACGAAAACTAGAACTTAGTTTTCCCTTGAATGCCAGAAGATATTCATTCTCTAGTCACGGCAGGGACTAAAGCTGCTTAGATGCTCCTTCTGTCTAGATTATGCAGGGAATTACTGACCAGAAATTAAACTATTTACATACAACAGTCAGCTGATACAGTTCTGTATATATCTTTGTGGACTAGACTCATAAAAAATATGATTAAAAAACTAATCAAGTATGTCAAGTAAAGATTTTCTCTTTACCAATGGAGGTAACGCACACTTAAAATGCCTTTTCCTAGGTTTGGTACCTACCACCTATCTTTACATGGCAGGCTGGGATGAAAAATTAAATAAACCCAGATAGAGCTAAAACATTTTATCAAAATGATATAGAAGGGAACACTAAATTGTAAAACTTTTAGGATATCACTTTGAAAACTTTTTTAAAAATTTTAAAATTTTAAAATTCTATAACCTATCAATTACTACAAAAGAACATTCTTGATATATTATCTTTAAAGAGTTCTAAAATCTGTCTTGCCTTCACAATTAAAGAACATGTGTTTTGGCTTTATTTGCATCTAGGGAGAGATCAGTGACTTCCATTCATGGAGTCTGAGAAACATCATGTGGGCTGGGGGAAATGGGCCATAGGGCTTTCTTCCTTTTTGAGGTCATACAGTCCCCCTAAGTCCTTGGCCTTTTATTGCTGAAGTTTTCCATTGTAGGTGAAGGGAATGGAGTCTCAGACCTCAGGAGTTTCAAAAGGTTGGAAGAGAAAGCCACAGGAATCCAGGAGTTGGAAGCCAGGTTGGGTTTTGTAGCCAGCAGTGTTGATCCCTAAGGTGCAAAGGGAACCTTTGGGAGTGACCTTTAGGACCCCAAACCTGTAGAAGGACTCATTTAACAGTGATACTGATGTTGGACTGGAACTTGGTGGGACCTATGCTATGTAGGAACTGAGCTAAGTTATGAGTCCTCTACACATAGAAGTGGTATAGGGAAAAGCATGCTTTTGAGGTGCTAGAGGAAATGTTTTTATGTTTATTCTTACTTTATCTTTGAAGGAAATATTTCTTTGTAAAATCCCACCCCCCTCCAAAAAAAGGTGTTTTATGTGTTTTAAAAGCAAAGACTTGAGTATATCATTTCCTCAGTAGTCCAACACTAACCAGGATGATGCCTTGAACTAGCTCTCAATATTTATAACAAAATTAAAAAGACAGTGTTTCTGTTCAACTTTGCACTAGCTCTATTTGTGGATTATTGTGTTTACTCTAGCACATTTATCTAGTATAAAATATGTACTAAAGCTAGTACAAAAGATATGAGTTAGCATAAAAAAATATTCAAAACTAGGTCATATTCTCTACTAATCAACTGCCAAAATATGGTTTCCTAATTTGAAGACCGGCAGTAGTCACCCAACTTAAGAGATAGCAGGGAATCATCAGCGAGGGATGATTCATTTTGTTTTGTCAGTCTAAGTCTTAGCAACATTGTACAGATTATGGCTATGTTTTGTTAAAAAAAAGAGAGAGGGAGAGAGAAGATTTTTGTGAGTTTAAATAGATTAAAAATAAGCTTACTTCATATCTAATGATTTCTTTGAGAACATCTTTCACAATTCAAAATAAAAGTTTGCCATTTAATCATATTTTTGAGATTTTAACTGAATAGTACAGCTACAAATAGGTACAATATTCTCTAATATGTTATAATAATGGAGCTTGATTTAATCAACTATTATAATGGACTGTCCAGAGTACTTATTTTCTATGTCATACATCTTAAGAGCACTTAATTACATTAAATTTAGTGCTACATTATATGCTGTTTTGTATTCCTATTCTGTTTCAAGTAATTATATTCTATAAACTCTTTGTAGGTAGGGAACTATATTATAAATCTCCTTTGTATTAACCATAAAACCTAGAGATAGTGCTAGGCACAGAGAAGACATTCAAAAATAATGAGATGAAATTATAGAAATAATTAAAAGCACAGAGTAAATACAATTAGGTCTTCATGATTTGCATTAAGGCAAATGACTGGTAGCACAAATAATCCCCAAATATAATTTGCATATAGTTTTTAAAAGTACTTTTCTACTTTAAATGAAAAACGTATGTTTTACAAAGTCACAACATTTCAAAACTAAATAATCAAAGCCATGACACAGTGAAGATCTGATATAGGCAGTATCCACCTGGGAAGTGGTTCAGTTTCTCTACCTTGCATTGCATACTAACTTCCTTATGTGATCCTTACTTAATGCCACAAATAGCTAATTCATGTGTCAGACTATCATACATTGCACTATTCTGAAAAAAAGTGAGCTCCTCTCTATCAGGCTACTGTTTGGTCACATTCTGTTTCCTATATTAAGTTGTTAATAACTAGCACTGAAATCTTTTAATTTAAAAAGTTTATTGTGAAGGAATCAAGAAAAATCCTATTTATTGTAGAAGAAAGTAATTAAGCACATAAGTGATGCATAAGAAACCTAGAAAGGTAGGAAGGGATCAGGTTTTGAAGAGCTTTACAGGTCAGAAAGAAGAGTTATAGAGGTAACAGGGAGCAAACCACTGGAATCCACAGAGTCACAGCTGTAATTCTGGAAAATCACTTTGGCATTACAGCACAAGGCAGATTGGTGTGGGAAGAAACTTGAGACAGGGAGATCAAAAGGGAAACTATTCTAACAGCTTTGGGTGAGAGGTGACAAGGACCTAAACTAAAGTAGTTGTATGAGTGAAGAGGAGATTTTTGTGAGAGATCTATCATAAACAGCAACAACAACAATAATAATTTATTTTTTTTGCCTTTTGGAGGGGCAACTGGGGTTAACTGACTTGTCCCAGGTCACACGGCTAGTAAGTGTTAAGTGTCTGAGGCCATATTTGAACTCAGGTTCTCCAGGGCTGGTGCTCTATTCACTGTGCCACCTAGCCGCCCCAATAATAATAATTTTAAAAGCAAATATTTATATAGTGCCTACTTATATGCCAGGCACTGTATTAAATTCTTTAGAAATATTATCTCATTTAATTCTCATTAAAATCATGGGTAGTAATAACCCATTTTCTAGATGAAAAAATGGGAGGCAAACATCAAATAAAATGTTTGAGATCGTATCTGAACTCAGATCTCCCTGACTCCAGGTCAGACACTCTATCCACCGTGTTACCTTGCTGGATACAGCAACAGAAAAAATAAAATCTGGCAAATTGATGTGTTGTATAGGGTGCAAGAGGGTGAGGGAAGCCAAGGATGATACTGAGCTTGTAAATTTTGATGACAGGAAAAATAGTGTCATCAAAACTTATAGGGAAGTTTGGAATAGGGGTGGGTTTTGGGGAAAACGTAGTAAGTTCTGTTTTGGATATACTGCTTTTGGGCTATCTCTGGGACATGCAGTTCTAAATGTTGAAAAGGCACCTGATATGAGGCTGATGTTCAGAAGAAAGTTTAGGGCTGGATATGTAGATCTGAGAGACATCTGCATAGGGGAGAGGGTCCAACACAATCATGGCCCACAGTTAGTAGACACAACACATATGATGATTTAGCATCATCAGTGGAGACAAGAGTGCTCAGAGAGGTAAGAGGAAAACAAGGAGAGAACAATGTCATGACACCAGAGAGAGGAGAGAGTGACTAACAGGATCAAATGCTGAGAAGAGTACATTAAATTGTCAAAATAGCAAATCTAACATCCTCTCCAAATTTAAAATATTATTTTATAAATTTTATTTTTTTGCTCTGAACCTCTGACAGCTGTGATCCTTCTGCTCCCATTGAATTATTTTTAAAAATGCACAGAAGAGAACAAAAAGAAGGAATCATCATAATCAGGAAAAGTTTTAAACAACAATGAACAGAATGTATTCTATATTTTTTAAAAAAAGTGATACAAAATGAACTAACACTTAATTTCATATACAATCCTTTTTTTTCTTCTGCTGTATATGAAATTTATAAAATAAAACAAAAATTTTAAAAAGAAGAATGTTAGATTTTCCAATTGAAAGAATACTGCTAAGTTTGGAGAAAGCAGTTTCAAATGAATGATGAGCTCTAGAAGCCAGACTACAGTGACTACAGTGACTACAGGGACAAGTGAGAGAGGAAGCAGGGGCACTGAATATACATGTTTTTTCAAAGTATGGCTGAGAAAGGCAGAGATGGCAGGATCTGTACGTTTTTTTTAAGAAAGACAATACTTGAGTGTGTTTATGGGGAGCAGGAAAGGAACAAATGGATAGGGAGAGATTAAAGATTAAAAAGAGAGAGAGTGATGTGGAGATGATGTGGAGGGCAATCTGCTGGAAAAGATGGCATCGGGGTATATGGAGAAGGGTTGGCCTTGGCAAGAAGGCCAGAATATAAATTGTAATGAGGATAATCTGTCTTCAGATAACCAAGAGTTAAATTTAATGCAAAAATATTTCAATTTATTTTCATTTTCTAAAAAAGGTAAAAACCATCTAATTGATAAATGAAATGCTAATAAATTATTTTAGATGAAAAATTTCAATTAGCTTTTACAAAAACCTGGAGCTCAAGACTTACCTTTTGCTACTTCAAGGGTTGTAACAATAAAATGCCAACTTTGCCAAAGATGTGGCCAGAAAATAGACACAAAAATTCATGTGGATTTTAAATAAACTTACCCAAAAGGAGAATTAAAGAATTTTTTCAGTAACAGATTCAGTTTATAAATTTCCATTTTTTCATTGATGAATTTAAAGGGGAAAAAATAGTTAATTTCCTTTACTGAAAGAACAGTGATAACCGGATAAAGAATACTCCTTTTAAACAACCCACATGAAACTGAAAAATTTAGGAAACTTACTGGTGTTCCTGGAGCTACACGAGAAACTATCACAGGCATCTTCTGATCATATCCACCCTTAGAAAATGTAGTAAAGTTAGTGTCAAATTCATGATAAAGAAAAATTTCTTAACATAAAGAAAAGTTAATTCAATTACCTTTACATTGAATCCAAACCTTCCATTTTCATCAGGTTTCATTTTGATTAGAACAAGATTATCCTGAGGAATACCACCATTGGGCTAGTTTAAAAAAAAAAAAAGAAAAAGCAAGTAATTTTCTTTTAGTTTACAAGAAAAGTGACTAATAATTGTTCATATTCCTTTGACCCAGAGATTCTATCATTTAATTAATTAATCAGTAAGACAATCTCCCTGTTTTACCCAGGGTTTCCAGAAAGGGCTAAGTTATAGGTCTGATCCCACCACTGCTCAGCATGGGAGCTTTGAACTACTCCACTTCCAACCTGGGCTGCTTCACCCCTCGTTAGGCAACCTGGTGGCCCCTGCTCCCAAAAGGCTCTGAAATTAATGCTGAAATTAGTGCAGAGACCCACTAAATAGGCATAGCTCACCATAGCCTAGAATTTCTGAGGTCAAGTGATCAATCAGCAAATTGGCATCCTCCTCTGATAGGATTACAAGTTTATGCCACCATATCCTGCTAATCAACAAGTATTTATTTGGGACTTAATATGTGCCAGGCATTGTATGAGGCACTGTTCCTCCTTGGCTTCTGAAATAATACTCTCTCAATTTTCCTTCTACCGATTTCAACATTTCTTTTCTCAGGTTCCTATGCTGGATCAGCATACTTATTTAGTCAGCAAGGATGTCTCTGAAGGCTCTAATCCAAGCAGACTTCTCAGATTTCCTCTTTTATCAAGTTCCACAAATTCAAATGCACAAATGATTCCTAAGTCTACATATTTAACTCTAGGTTCTCTTAATAATTCCAGATCACCAAGTGTCTGCTATTCATCTCCAATGGATATATAACATGTATTAAGATGCACATGCTTAAATGTGGCAGAGGTCTATAATGAAACTCATTTTTTTCTCTGACATAACCATACCTCCTCTAGATGTAAATGTTTCTGCTAAAGATACTGGTGTTCAGTCATTTCAGTTGTGTTCAACTCTTCATGACTTCATTTTGGGGTTTTCTTAGCAAAGATAATAGAGTGGTTTGCCATTTCCTTCTCCATTTTGTTAAAGACCTCACCATATTTCTAGTCTTTCAGCTTTCCCTGGCTTTTCTCTTCCTCATTTTCTATACCCAACCAAGCGTGAAGCCCTGTGATTTGTGATCCTCATCTTTCCCCTTTGTCTTCTCTCTTACACTGGGACAACCACCATCCTTTTTCAGGTTCCCATCACCTCTCCCAAGGTGACAATGGGGATCCATATTAACTATGACAATAACCTTTCATCTAGTCTCCTTACTTAGTCTCTCCTTTCCTCAATTCATTCTCCACTTAGCTGCTAAAGGAATTTTCCTAAAACACAGGCACTGAATTGCCCTATTCAACAACGTTCAATAGTTCCTTACTGGCCTAAGAGAAAATAAAAACTCCTCAGTATAACTTTAAAAGTCCTTCACAATCTGGTTCTGGTTTACATCTCTAAATTTACTTCATTCATTCTTTTTCACCAACATAGCAGTCTTGCCAAATTGGCATGTTTGCTGTATAAAATGTTGTCCTCTGGCTGAAGTTTTATATAGGCTATCTTCCATGTCTGGGGAACACTTCCTTTATACCCTGGCCTCTTCAAATACTGAGGTTACTTCAAGGTCCAGCTAATGTAAGGACTTTCCCTCTTCCTTAAAAGAAACCATTTTCTGATCCTCCAAGTTCTCAGGACTCTTTCCTTTCTCAAAAAATCTATCTGCTCATGATAACATATTGAAGAAATAATTAGAATATAAGCTATTAAAAGCAGGAATTGTTTCCTTTTTTCCTCTTTTTATTCTTTGTACCTAATAAGGTCTCTTGGATATAGTAGAGGCTTAAGTTTTTACTGAATTGAATAAAAATGCTATGTTTGACTTTCCTTGACCCTTCCTCTCATGCCCTGTTGTACTTTCACTATTCTCTCCCTTTGATCATGTTTATTGATTCCCATTTCCTTGTCTTTCCATATTTCTTGATCCCCATTACTGGAGTGAAACTTTAAACTCAGGAAAATGCTTCCCTCTTCATCTATCAAAATATATAATAAGAGACAAAAATGCCTAAGGAATTTGACAAAATCCAACTTGTTAAACTTCTAAGGTTAACAATCACCAAAGGCCCCAAGATAAAAGCATGTCCCAAAAAATATAGTCATTAAGAATTTTTAGGCATTTAGACAATTTAGATAATGGACGATAAATACTCCTGAGACTACCAGTGAATTTCAATTCATTATTTATAATTATAAGATAAATTTACTCAAGTGTCTTAACTGAAAAAATTCCCGTAATGATGAAGTCACTATTAACATTCATTCCGTCTCCTGACTTTCCTGGTTCCATTCAAGACTCAGCTCAAATCAGACCTGCAAAAGGCCTTTCCCTGTCTCCCCTCCTGCTAGTCCCTCTCCTCTGAGACTATCTTCCATTTCACTGTGCATATCACATATGTATGTTGTCTTGCCTATTAAGATTTTGAACTCAGGGATCATGTTTTTGCCCTTCTTTGTGTTCCCAGTGCTCATCACAGTACCTGGCACATAGAAAGTGCTAAATGTTTGCTGACTGATTTATAATGCTGCTGCAATTGCTAGTAACATTTACATACTAGGCATCAAGTAGGACCTATAAATAGGAGTTTCCAAAATTTGGCTACATTGTAAGATTGTGGGAAAATGGCAGCACTATGATCCCATCTATTTGTAAGACATGCCACACATTTGTAAGTGCATAAAAATAACACAATAAAAATATAAAATTAATATGTGTCAAGCAATAACTGACTGTAGATTTTTCAGGTGAAGCAAGAACGTCAAATGTTTCATTAATATGGTTGTCCAGGTCTTGCTGGGAATGTGAGAAATTAATCTGGTTCCAACTGTTCTTCTTAGATTGTTTAGGTGGTAATGCAGGAGGCTGCCCATTTTCAGAAGTCTCTTGAGATCTGGAATACAGAAGAGAAAAATGGGAGAGAGAAGACAATTTTCTGAAAATAATCTTAGCAGAAGCATTAAGTTAAAAAAAAGGGTCAAACAACCTATATACTTAATTACAATGTTTAATAGAGATAGCTTTGATATAACAATTCTTCACTATCTAAATGAAAATTTTTCAACTTTGACCTTTAGATAATAAAGATCTATTTAGCTCCATTGTTCAGTTCTGACTTCTAAATATTAGTTTGCATACAAATTAAATTTGCATAAAAATAAATTTTAAGGGAAAAAAATCTTGAGTAAGGTAAAATATTTCATTTTAGAGTGTTCCTGAAAAAAAAAACCCTGAGGCTGCTTTTCTTTTTTTCCTCTCCAATAATTTGTCTTCCTTATTCTTCACATTCTAAAATAAAAAAAATTATTACAAACTTAATTGACAAAAATGCAAAATTTAATATACATAAAAGAACATATGAAATGGTGAACTCTTATTATGTAGTTTTAAAACCATATATATTAATTTAATAGTATAGTAAATTTCCTAGCTTGTCTAGGTCCCCTTATGAACTACTTTCCACTCTCTTCTGCTTTACTCTCAGTATTTTGGGGGAGCCAATTTGCAATAAAGGGGAAAGAAAATAATTCTAAAGTCTGAGTCAAGGTCAAGATCTAGAATAACAAGCCAAACTATATGACACAGGCAAAGTTTAGAGATCAGGAGGTAGGCCCCGGGCTTTCAGAGATTGAACCTAAACAAGTAACACAGACAAAAGACTTGTCAAGAATAGACAGGTTCAAAGATCAATATAAAGAGAAGAGAAACTAGCAAGAAAGTATATTTGAAGGATTAAGAATTCAAGATGGGCGTGAGAAAACAAGTGGGAAGAAAAGAGTTTGAATAGGGAGTAAGGGAGATAATTATTTCAGGGTCTGAAACAGCAAAGCACATCCATTAAATAGAATTAAATTTAAAGTTAACATGTGGACAGTATCCGTATCCTTACAAAAGATTTTATTCCCAAGAGTAGTAGACATGATAATTTCTAATTCTAATTTTAAGAATAAAGAAGCAGACTCAGATTAGTTAAGAGACTTTTCTACAATCAAATGGCCACTAACTGGCTGAGTCAGGCCTCAAAACCATCTTTCGTTCCTAAATCTTGTGTTCTATTATATCATAAACTCAATATGACCACTGATCCCAAGTAACCCAATTTCTGCTCTTTGCCATAGTTTTAAATACAGCTCCACTAAGCCTGGCATGTACAGACTCTGTGTTTTCTCCAGTTCATAAGTCACTCTGATATAGAGGTTGGTGCTCTCTCTGGTGGTAGTCACTCCCAAGGAGAGGCTTTGCTGGAGGAGATATGTGCAGGAACTCTTCTGCTTCAATACTTCAACAAATCCATAAGGTCACTAATGCAGGTATTCCCTCCTGAGGCGCAGCCTTCAAACAATCTGCCTTCTCATTCTGAGTCATTTCTATCATGCACTTACTCACATTCTCCCATCATTCCATGACAGGTGGCTGTAGTGCCAATGCCATATTTACAGTGCCCACGATCACGATAAAGACTGTAAGTATCACATGACATTTGATTGCAAAACATACCAAACTCTCCAGATAGAGGATAGAATTGAAGCATTAATTTAGACATCAGAAAACCAAATCCCAAAG
>CM053582.1:241443525-241453952 GCA_028627135.1 Pseudochirops cupreus
AACACTGAGAGTCATGCCATCCTTTAGCCTTCCCACAAACCAATACAAGATCAATATTTACTCATGAACCTCTTGAAGGGGCAAGGTAAGCCCCTCTGTAAGGAATAAGATTATACAAACCAAGGCCCTAACTCAATAAGACCTTTCTATTACCCTGAGTTGTTTTGGAACAGAAAATCCTGGGAACATGAGGACTGCGCTTCTCCTGGGACCCTGGCCAGGACCTTGAGAAGAAACTGCCCAACTCCTGGAACTAGCCACTCCAAGGAAACATTGTTCTTGGGGGGGGCCTTGGAGGGACTGGCCTCCCTCCCCGGCCTCACACAAGATGATGCTTACTAAAAAAACACCTGGCAGTATGCCTTCTTTGTTCTCAGCACTACTTAAACCGTAAGATTCAGACCCCAAATTGGAATCTCACCCATCGAGGAGACGTCCTGCCTGGGACCCTCCCAAGTGGAACCCTGATGGCTGTACCCAGGATTCCCCAGCTTGGCGGTCAGGTGTTGGTGCTTCTCCGCATTGGTGATGACTAAATATGTATATATATGTTCTGCTATATAGCTGGAGTCCTGATAGATATGTTCTGCTATGTAGTTGGAGCCCTGCTTGTCCTGAGCGGGACCCTGACAGGTGGTCAGGTGTTGGTGCTTCCCCTGCATCGGTGATGATCGTGGATATGTATGTATATATGTATATATATATGTAAATCATAGTCACTCTTATCTTACTATTCCTAAGTCTTCATTCTGTTATCTCTGGCTTCCTTCCCACTTGCCTATTTTCTAAATAAACTATATTGGATCTTTTGAAGTGCTGAGTGTTCCATTCACGCAAATCCTGAACCTCCTTAATCAGACACCTCTCTATCTCCTTGCCTCAACCTCCTCTCTCCCCTACCATCTCGCTAGCTCTGGCTCCTAGCTTCCTGTGGGCTCTGCTATACCCTTCAGCAAATTCCCTCCATCACAGGCTCCATGTGATTACATTCAGCCTATTACAGGGCAGAGTTTACTTCCAAAGCAGGGGAGCTCTTCAAACTCCCATTCCCATTACAGTGGCCCACATGAAAAAGCCTTTCTCTATATGTTTTAACATTACATAGGTACTATCCCAAAGTTACAAAAGAAAGGGAAGATGAGACGGCAAGAAAACAAACATTTATTATGTGTCTATTATGTTCCAGGAATAGTTCTAGATACTTTACAAATATCTTATTTGAGTCTCATAACAACCCTGTGAGGTAGGTGCTATCATGATCCCTATTTCACAGCTGAGGAAACTGAGACAAACTGATTCAAAGTGACCTTCCTAGGGTCACTCATATATTCAGTGTTCAAGGCTGGGACTGAATTCTAGGCTCAGCATCCAATCCACTGTGCCACTTAGCTGCCTAGAAAGAAGAAAAGGGTCCAAATGTACAATAGCAGTTGTATAGTTATAGCAGTTATTTTTGTTGTAGCAAAGAACTGGAAACTAAGAGGTTACTTATCAACTAAGAAATGGCCGAACAAATTATAGTGTATGAATTTACCGAAATACTTTCAGGCTATAAAAGTTGACACAAGAATGGGTTCAGAGAAACTTTGGAAGACCTCCTTGAAATGAAGCAAAGTGAAGAGCTGAACTAGGAGAACAATTTACATATTAACAAGAAAAGAGAAAAACCTGGCTTATTAACTAAAAAAAAATTTTAAATACAAAAAAACATACATATATAAATACTAGTGCTGAATTCAGTCTGTCCATTTGTCAGTCCCTGTCCCTGCTCTAAATCTTGACCATAATTTCTTGGATAGTATCTCTTATGCATTTTTGTAACAAGATACAACCTATTTGACCCTACCTTGTATTTCCATTGCTCTTTTGAGTCACTCATGATGCTAATTCTTCCAGATTTGTGGCATTTGTGATTAGCAGCCATAAAGAATAAGCAAAAGAATACCAATGTTAAAACAAAATAGATGTTTGACCAGTGCGGGATGGTTGAAGGAACTGTATAATTTTTCAAATAAAATTCAATCTTTCATTTTTTGCATTTCTAGGCCCAACTCAACATCTATATGCGATGTCTGCCTAAGCTGGACCAAATTCCTAAGCTTTAGAATATCCATCCAAAGGCATATTAGAGTCCAGACAATTAGCCATTATTCATCCACTTCATGTTTCCTGTGGAGATTGTTAGGCTCAATTCCATTGGCTGACTGGACTGTGGGCTCATGTTTGCAGTGTGTGCTGGCAAAATTAACTCAAATAATTTCAATTGGAACCTATAAAAACATTGATGGAATATAGTCTGCACTAGGAAATGGGAGGCCATAGATCAGGACAGGTAAAAACAGTCCAGGACTGGAGGCAGCTAGGTGGCATAGTCAATAAAATGTTGGCCCTGGAGTCAGTAGGACCTGAGTTTAAATCTGAGCTCAGACATTTGACATGTATTAGCTGTGTGACCTTGGGCAAGTCACTTAATCCCAACTACCCTGCTTTCCCTCCTCAAAAAAAAAAAAAGAAAAAAGAGTCCAGGACAGAAAGTGAGGCTGGGCTGGTAAGTAGATCATTTAGCGACATGCAGGAGGGATCATAAGTAGAAGGGTGATTCTGGGGTGGGGGGAACAATTAAGTTTAGAAATTGGGTATGTGGGTACTATTTATCTCAAGGGCAGAACCAAGTAAGAATCTAAGGGAATTAAGCTAATCTGGAAGATAATACTGAGAGTCACAGTGATCTAGAGCAGAAGTGTCAAACACACAGCCAGGAGGCTCCACGTGGCCCAAACACTCCCAAATATGGCCAAAAGAGATTAAAAGTATTTAGGAAGTATCAATTAAAACAATAAGTAAATTAAATAAGTGAAAACACAATAAAACATAGATAATGTTAATATGTGATTTTCTAAGTCAATATGCCTCTCACAGGGATCTTTACGTATGGTCCTTGTGTCTATTTAAGTTTGACACCACTGACCTAGAGTGTGTAAAGTACTACAGACAGGCAGGATAGGAATTAGCAGCTAGGGAGGAGGTTACTGAGAGGAACGGAATCCAAGCAGAAAGCACAGATTATGATTCAAAGTAGGTATAAGGAAGAAGGAATTAAACAGTTCAGGCTATGACAAGGAACTGGATCTCAAGCTATGGAACAGGTGGACAAATCAATATAGCAGAACATAATGAGCGTTGTACCTTCTGCGCTGGTTTTAGACAGCATTCCTGATTTGTTTGGGTAAAGGCTAGCAAGTCTGGGATACTGCCTAGAGTGAAACAGGATTCTACAAGTGTTGGTGATTGAAGCAGGGAGCTCAGCTTTTGAGGAAGAAAGCTAAGTCTCTAGGACAGCATCCATGATGCTAACAAAAGTCCCCTTCTGAGCAGTTTATGACTTTAATGCTATTTCTCTTTTATTAAGGTCATGCATATAAAGTAATGAGATACAGTGTTATACAGTGGATAGAAGAATGACTTTGTAGTTACAAGGACCTGGGTTTAAATTCTGCATCTAAGATACTGATTGTGTGATGACCAACCGGGAAGTTACTTTGAGAGCTGTCTGAGGCACTGAGATATTAAAACTATAAGCTACAGAGGAGTTACCTATCTTAAGTTTCTCATACTAATGAAATTACAGGTATTGACCAAAAAAAAAAAAAAGAGAGAAAAAGTAACATATAATAACTGATTAGTTAACCTGAATTCCAGGAACAAACCCTTGACTGACTTGCATATATAACACAACAAAGCAATTAAATTCACATCTTTTCATGCCTTAAATTCCTAAGCAGTTATGTTGACATTAACTATTTTTTCTCAAGCAGATGTCATCAGTTATGTTTCTAAGATATATATTCAAAGGGTACTCACAAACCAGCGTAATCTGTACAGAAGCAATGTCTCTCCATTTAACATGTAGTCATTCTGCTGCTTAGTTTTTAAAAAATGATCTGTGTCTGCTTTAGACAGTGATGAGTTTTATAGGAAAACTAAAAATTATAATAAGGGAATTATAACAGATTTAAAATAGTATCACTAAATAGGCCAGTTCTAATAGTAGTTCCTATTTTGGGGCCAATGTAAAAAATTCTGTCAAGTGTAATAGGGTGATAAGACACTGTGTACTTGGGAAGAACTACGAGATAAGGCAGCAGAGGGAGGGGTTGGAGGGAGGGGGGGGACTCTAATTAAAAAGGAGGTTAAGGCCTACCAAGAACTTGAAGGTAGGGCTAAGCAACACAGCCCTACAGAATCAATTTCTTTGATGCATAGGTGACTACCTGAGCAGGTCTATCTTACCTACTTATAAAAAGGAAGTAAAGTATTTTAAGTTTTAAAAATTGCATATTTTAAAGTTTTACTGATTTCTTTTACATTTATATCACATTCATTTATGAACATAAGATGAGCCACCTCTCCCTCTTCCTTGTCCAGTGATGTAACAAAGAAAAAAAGGATTTCAGCAAAACCAATACACTGACCATTTCTTTTTCTTTTCTTGGTATACTATTAATAGTATAACAAACAAAAAAAAAGATAAAAATAATAATTTACTCAGCTGTAAGAAAGATCACAAAGTCAACTTTAACCATTAAAACTGCCAACTTCTCAATTCTGGAAAAAGTATCATTATTTAGTTATCTCAGGATACCAATTAAAACCTCTTTCCAATAATTCATGTTTCTTTGCAACATAAACTAGGTTAAATTCAGTTTTCTTAGGAAGTAGGGTGTATTGGACCTTTTACCTCTGTCTTCTCTTTAGCCACCACAGTTAAAAGTAGCCCTTGAATGACAGTTAAAACTGTCTAGCGTGTCAGAGTTCTCATAAAATAAAATCCTCATAAAACTGTTAAATTCCAATTCCAAGCTTGTTTTCTCATTTTATTTTTGAACTAACATATCTTTTCTTTTCATTCTACTTCCCAATTTAAAGGAAAAACAAAATGCTTGTAACAAATAAGCACACCCAACCAAAACAGAATCCCATGCGGCACCTGTTTAAAAACCACGTGTCATTCTGAACATGTCATAAATGCAAAAGCACAACTTTAACAGACCGCCTCTCTGCCAGAAAGCATAGTTCATAATCAGTCCTCTGGAATCATGGCTGATCGCTGGATTGATCAGAGTTCTTAAGTCCTTCAAAGCGGTTTCCCTTTATCTTAAGTTCATTCAAATATTCCCAGGTTTCTCTGAAACTGCCCATTTCCCTGACTCCCATCTCCACCCCATAAATACAATCTTCTGCCAAATCCTGTGCAATTTTACCTTTGCAGAATCTCTCACATAGGCCTCCTTTCTTTGGACACCATTGTTGCCTCAGTGCAGGCCTTCGTTAACTCGAGTCTGAATTACTCCAATCAATTTCTGGATAGTCACAATGTCTCAAAGTCTCTCCTTACTCTAGTCCACCTTCCATTTGGCTATCAAAGTGTTCTTCCTAAAGCACAGGCTTGACTATATCAGAGCCATATTAAATAAACTCCAGTGGCGCACTATTACATCCTGGACCGAAGCAATAATCCCTCTATGTTTTTTAAAGCCCTTTCTTCACACTCTGGTTCTTTCCTACCTTTCTAGTCTTCTTACACTTTCCTCTCCTCCTCTGCTTCTGTGGCTCTTCCCTCCCTCTGGTTCGAAAGGGTAGGGAGACGAACCTCAAGGAGTTCCTTCTCAGACCCTCTCCTTGAATAGGGCATTCAGGGAATTCACATCATCTCTCACCTGGCTGACCTGAATTTAATAATCTCCAAAAACTTATCATGCGGCAAGATTAATTCAATTTTGTAACTCACACCTCCTCAGATTTCTTACCGTGGCTGTGAGACTTCCATTGCACCCTGTACCGAGTACTCTCACCTCCTCGCCACTTTTCAGATTCTTTTTATGTATTTTCTTACCCCCCTTAAATTGTCAGTTCCCTGGAACAGAGTCTGTCTCTGGCACTTCTTTGTATTTCCAGGGCTCAGCATACTGGCACACAGTAGGCACATAGTAACTGGAATCTCTTCCTGTTCAATTCTACTTCCTAGTTGCCCCATCTGCCTTCACCTCTCTGCTCACATACCACTCTCTGCAAGAAGCCCTTCCCAGTTCCCCTTAATGCTAATGCCTTCTTTCTAAGATCATCTCCAAGTTTATTCTAATAAATATCGTTGACCTGACTCTTTTTAATTTGAATGGCCATTTCCCATCTGGCACTACATTTTACACCCAGAGTACTGTTCTTCCTCAATGAAAAGAAGGAAGTGAATTTCCACATTGTCTGGGTGAAGAATGGCTATTTTAATTATACAATATTAGATTTTATTTTGATATTTTTTTTTACCTCTGATATATTTTTAAAGGACAGTGCTTTAGGCTCTCTGAAGGGAAAGTCCTATCCTGTAAGATTTGACATTAATTTTTATTTAAGTTAAAGTATTTGCATTTTGGGAATACATTAATAAAATAGTCCTCAGAAAAGAGGTTGCTCTTTAAAAACCTCTCATTTTGAGATGTTCTCCTGCAATAAAGACTAATGAAAGAAGGAACGAAATAAGCCTTTATCAAGTGCCTACTATGTACCAGGAACAGTGTTAAATGGCTTACAAATATCATCTCGTTGGATCCTCACAACCACCCTGGGAGGCAGGTACTATTATGTAACAATATTATATTTTACAGCTGAGGAAACTGAGACAGATTCAGAGTGACTTGCCTAGGGTCACACAGCTAGTAAACAGGATTATGTGAATCCAATCTGGTCAATCTAAAGCTGCATTTAGCTGGTCAATCTCAATCTTCCTGACTTGAGGCCTAGAGCTGTAACCACTGTCTTTATTTGCCTTTACCGCCCCCCCCCCCATCTCTTTCTCTCTCTTTATATATATATATATATATATATATATATATATATATATATATATATATATATTAAACCTCATAGCTCAGAAAAGGACAGTAGTCTTTCAAACTTTTAACTTGTTAATCCAAGTTCATTTATATTGAAATACAAAAAATGCATAAATATACATGCCAAATTCAGTACTGCCTTAATTTATATTTCCAAGGCCAATAAAATATAAATGAGTTCAAAAGACATATAAAAGCCAAGTATAAAATTCTCCCTGAACAAAAGATACATATGGCAAGGTTTTCCGAAGATTCTACAGCTTGAAAATTAACCAGATAAGCTTTTATAATAGTGGCTTCCTTTCTCTTTATTCTCTGTAGCTGCAAGTTTTACAATCTAGGACCCCCAATACTCATCACCAGAAATGGGTAACTAAGCCTAAGACAAAGAATCTAAGACTCACAGACAGTGGGAAAAGGGAGAAAATACAGTGTCATAAGGCTTCTTAAGACAATAGAATACTATAATTTCAGGAGCTGTCCTGGGTCACAGCACTGGATAGTAAGGTCAGGGAGTATGAGGATAAGGCTTAAGCTCAAGTCCACAGATGGGAAAGCCAAGAATTCATTGAGAATACCACTTGGCCTCTATAGTTCAAACCATAGTATGAGCTGACAAATTATTTCAGCAAGTATCCCAGTAAAAATAACTGAAGAAGCATTTTATATTTACGGATGTTATTTGCACCAAAGTGAGTACATAGCACTGGAAGGAAAAAAGAATTTATTATCATCTCATTGTACTTCAACTTTTAAAGATTTAGAACATTTTTTTCAAATGGCTGTTGATGACTTGGATTTTGGGGGTGGGAAGGAACTGAGAAAATATGGCTAATGCAGGAATTTGTTTTGCTTGACTACACACACACACACACTCACTCCCCTAAAGTTTTTTTTTTCCTTGCTTTCTCAAATGGAGAGAAGGGGTAGGTAGGAGGGAGAGAATTCTGAGATGAAAATGAAATATATATATTTTTTATTGTAAAAGCAAATACAACTAGGAAAAACTTGAGAAATTTGAGCAATGCAATGATCAACCTTTGATGAATTGTGGTAGCTATACCTTCCTAAGAGAGGCACGATGGACACAAAATGCAGTATAAAATATACATTTTGGTACATCATGAATATATTTGGATTTGCTTTGTCTGGCAATGCTAATTTGTTCTAAGCATTGTGTTTTTCTCTTTTTATTTGTGGAAAGAGGATTTGCAGAGAAAAGAGGGAGCTAGAAAGAGTGTTGCCAAAAAAAAAGGGGGGGAAGAAAGGAAAAGAAAAAAAATACCCAAAAAACTAAAGCATCTTAAAAAAAAAAACACCCTAGAATAGAAGTTCAGAGAGAAACAGACAAGAGGGACAATTCTGAAAGTGATGGAAATATTCTTTTATTAATGTTTATTAAATTCAGAATTTTATTTTCTGAAAATAACTATAAATTAAATAAGCCTTTCATAAGCATTTGTCTCTACAATGTTGTTGTTGCATAAACTATTCTAGTTCTGCTCACTTCACTTTATATCATGTCCTAAAGTCTTTCCAGGTTTTTCTGAAACCATTCCCCTTCATCATAAATTAAATTATTGAATTTTATGTGTTGGTACAGTGTAGTTACTATATTCTACTACACAAATAGACTGAACACAAATGAAATTTCAGACAAGTATTCATTTCTATATTAGTTAATATGTAGCTACTGCATTTCTAGGGTTAATATGAAATACTAATTATTTTACTTGAGTTAGGACTCTAAAGGTGTGTTATACGATACTTACACTATAAAGGTTACAGACAAGGTATTATGCACCTTATTACATGATAACTTTTGATTACAACCAAGGTGGGGATGTACAAGAAGAAAAAAAATATCCTACAATGGTTCAAGGTGCTCAGTTTTTATATCTGGGTTTTCACTCTGTAAAAATAGACACAACTCCATAATATACTGCAATATATTAGTGTAATGAATTGTGATAACTGACAATCTATCAATGGGCAAAATTCACCTTCTTTTACAGATAATCTAGCTCAGTTTTGAATTCCCTTATGAATGTTTAAATAACAGTAGTCTAAGAAGTTTAGTTTTCAGTCAAAGCAGTTCTATGGGTTATTGCTTTCAACAATGTGCATCACAGTTCACAATCAACATTTATTAAGTGCCTGTTATGTGCCAGGCATTGTGCTAACCTCTGGACATACAAAGAAAAACAAAGGACAGCTCTTGCTCTCAAGGAGCTTACAGTCTAACGGGGGAGACAATGTATGTACAAAAGAGCTATAGCAGGACCAACTAGGAATAGACAACAGAAGGAAGGCATTGGTATTAAGAAGGATATAGAAGGTGGGATTTTAGCTGGGACTTGACTTCCTACAGATTCCTTTCCAACCTCCTCCATAACAAGAAAAAATTTTGGTTCTTTTCTGTTTTGATACAGAAACAGTCATCCTTCTTACATACTAATAGGAATATGCTAATGTTTGTAGTGTGATCTTATTGAAACAAACACTTGTCAAGTATTTTTAAATTAATTCAGGTTATGGATTATTTCAATAAATTATAAACTGAAACATTCTAGCTTCTTGTTCAAGCAGTAACAGGGCAAGAAAGGAAATGACAACCTGGATTATCAGTAATATTTAGAATCAAGTGCTAGATGTAATATAAGAAACATTATTAATTCAATGTTTCATTAAACCTATCCACTAGAGATATCTTCAAGCAAAACAAGAAATCACATAATTGATTCTTTGTTTAACAAAATAAATGCAATGTTGAATGCGGACTTTCTCTTCCATCCATCCTCATCTCCCTTTTACAACACTCTTGAAGTTTGCAAAGAAAGGAAGTAAAAGCTAGTGAAAGAATACTAAATCTGGAATCAAAAGACCTGTGTTTCAGTTTTACTTTTATTACCTTTGTGTCATGTGATCTTAAATCACAATACTTAATGCTTTTTTTCATCTGTAAAACCAGAACCACTTCTCTATTTCCAAAAATTCCACAAGACTGAAATTATACATAAACACAATAATGACAGGCTGGTATAATGGATTAAGCTAATTAGACTTTACCCTACAAGTCCCAGCTTTGCTACTTATTAGCTATGAAGCTGACCAATTCACTCAGTCTCAGTTTCTTTATCTGTGAAACAAGCATAAGGCTTATACTACCTACATCATAAAGCTGTTGAGAGTAAAATGCACTTTGTAAATTATAAATCTAAATGTCAGGTATTATTATTGCTACGTCTTTCATGGTTGTGCAGAAAGTATTTTGTAAACAGCAAAGTATCATATAAATATGGCTATTATGAAGCAAATTAGAATTCCTTGAAAGATACTACACATAAATCTAAAATACTGTTTTAAAATAAAATTTATAAATTTGTAAATGAACTGAAATTTAACTTAACAGAGTAATTTCATAACATAGGCATTGAATAAATGTTAGTAAAATAAAAGAATTTATTTACAACGTACTTACTATTACTAGCTCCTGATTTGAGAAATTGTTAGAGGGAAAATATGTGTTGGAATTAAAGG
>CM053582.1:241454452-241479057 GCA_028627135.1 Pseudochirops cupreus
TAGGGAGAGGCTGGGAACTCTTCCTATATGCTTCTGGCAGACCGGATAATAAAGACTCCAAGACCGAGGCCCAAGACGGCGATCCGTGCAGGCCGCTCAACGCGAGAGCTCTGGCCTGAGAACAATCGCTCAGTCCCCCTGCTGCCTGCAGGCCGCGGGCGGGAAGCTGCAACGCCGAGGGGGATGCAAAACCTCTGCCTTTCGCTTTTCCGCTCTGGAGGCCTTCTGGCCGGCTGGACTGCTTATCTCCCCCTTTCACAATTCCCATTCACAGCTGCCGCTAATCCGCTCACCTGAAGCTCCTCAGCTCCTCCGCTCCTCCTGTCCAGCCGCCCCCGGGGCACAGCCACGGCTTCAGGCCAGGCTGGTTTTGGTTCGCAGTGCTGATATGGTTCCTCGTAGCTGAGCTGACTTTAGTGGGAAGTATCTTTGTGTGCGTTTTGGAGTTCTAGGATTGGTTTAGAATCCTATTTTATGGGTATTTTGGGGTGGCTATGTGAGAGCTGCGATATGTTGCTGCTGCTACGCCGCCATCTTGGCTCCGCCCCCACCCCTGGTCTCATCAGTAAACAATTGTCTTAGACAATTTAGATATCTTCCTTTTGGTATATTATCCTATCCTTCATGTAATAATTCATTTGCATTCTTTTCAGATTTAGTAAAAGGATAAACCTTAAGGAATTCAACTCAATTCAACAAAAGTTTATGTGTAAGGCATTATATTAGGTGCCAGGGATAAAAAAACAAAAATAAAAATCACTCTGCCCTCTAGGAATTTACAAAGCTATGGAATTTACATACTTCTTAATACATTTTTGAATTCCTCAAAATAATATGTACAGAATACTACATAAAAACTGTCAGTAGCACACAATCTGTTAGTATTAAATTAGTAGTAAGGTTAGTTATGTTTGAAATTGCTTAGGGCAGCTATATAGTGCAACGGATAGAGTAGTGGAGACAGGCCCTGGAGTCAGGAGGATCTGAGTTCAAATCCAGCCTCAGACACTTACTATCTATATGATCCTGGGCAAGTCACTTAACCCCGATTCAATCCTCCCTCCCCCAAAACACTGCTTTTCTTTGAGGGAATAAAGTAATGGGAAATAATTTATTATATAGCACTTTAAGCTTTTACACTTATTATTTCATTTGATCATTGCAACACTGTGGTATTTACCACTCAGGAAATTGAGACTTAAGAATAACTCCCATGGTCACCCTGTCAATGTCACAGGAGGAGTTTCAATATGAAATTCAGAATTCTTTCCATAATATTATTATGCTTCTCATTTGAAATTCAAATAGATTTTTAGATTAAAAACTGAATAAACAAAACCCAAATTAGTCTTATAATACAGTACTCAAAACTGAGGGAAAGCATCATGTTCTAAAGAAAAAAACTTTGTAAATCATAGGCATGTGACAGATTTTGCTGAATTAAATTTACAGACATTTTGCCAACATGCTCTAAGATTAAATTCTTTACTTTCCATGTAAGTGTGAATGTTTTCTTCAAATGATCTTTCCTGATTATAATTTTTACTTCATTGTAATAATGGAAAGATGTTTTTAGTATTTCTGAATTTATGATGTTGATATATTGTAGCATATAATCAAGTTTAATTTGGGTCCTGACCTTCTTTAGTGTTGAACTTTTAGTTAAATTTGCTTAGATTTGAGGAAATGAACATTGAGATCTCCAACTATAACAGTTTTGCCTCCTAATTCTTCCTGAAATTTGATTAATCTTTCCTTCAATTATTTCAACATTGTGCTATTTGGTGCCTATACAGATTATGAAGAGTGAAGGAAAGGGAAGAGCTGAGTATGATTCCTAGGTTGTAAACCTGTGGTCCTCAAAGGATGGAAATAAGAAATTTTTACATATATACATACACACATATATATGTATACACACACCCACACACATATGTAAAAGAAAATTAGGCAGAGAAGGAGGGTTTGGGAGTAAAAGTAAAAAGATTGTGAATTCCTATTTGAAAGCCCTGAGTTTAAGACACCTACAGAACAACCAGATGGAAACTGACAAATACAGGTGGGCCTTAAGACTAGAACTCCTAAGAGAAACTCACTAAATACACCAATCTTGGCATTATCTACATAGAGCCATAGTTGAATCCACGGGAGCTGATGAGATCAGGAATGTAGCTACACCACTAAAAAAACCTCTCTTAACTGCCCCATTCCTCTACTTTGGCTGCCAACCAAAGTTCAGGTACTTTTCATTTTGTCTCTCCTAGCCAGTTACAATAATCTCCCCATTGGTCTTCTTGCCCTAACTCTTCCATCTTGATCCTATTACCCACATTGATATTCCCTAAAGCACAAATCAGGGCTTTTCATTCTCCTCCTCAAAGACTCTCTGTATTCTTTTTATGGTGATTCCAGAATACTCTTAGTTTGTGTTGATGACATATAATACGGGTCAATAAACTAGTATTTAAATTTTGTGATATACAGGTGTAACTATATTACAGCACAGAATGAAGAGGTATTTTATACTGGGTCAGCTTATACAAGGTTTTATGATCATACAGGAATGTCTAGATATATTTACCTATGTGTAAGTCTAAGTATTCTGCATCACTGGTTCTTCTCCAGCTACAGCAGAAAGACCACTTCCTCATATTTTCCTTGGCTACTGAACATTTTTCAGACACAACTCTTTCCAAATCCTCCCACACTTATAAAAAGAGTAGAGTTCCCTCTACTCTGGCTACTTCTCCCTCTGGTGCTGCTTTATGCCCATAAACATACAGGAGTGGTGAATTATTATTCAGATATAATGTAAGTCAAATGAAATGATAGAAAAATTACAAATTCTGTATTAATATGATATTCAAACTCATGTGAGGTACACAGTTTTCCATATATATAAAGTAATATATAAATTAAACTATACATTTAGATACCTTCAATTTTAAATCTACTTATCTTAACTGATAATATTTGAAACAACTAACGAAAATACTGGTGATAGAACTGAATAAATTAAGAGCTTACGGTGATGATTCCAGAATGATGCTATTAGCCTGTGTTGATGATGGAGATCTATGGTTCACAAAAACTTCACTTGGAGAGGTGCGGACTATATGGTCTACCAAGTGTCCAACTGAAGATGGTCGTAGTCGGGTTCCCTCTTGTGTAAATGCAGAGTTGCGACTAAATACAAGTTAGATAAATTTTTTTTAACTTTTAATTTAAAAATTTTTCACATTTTTTTAAACTGTGAAGTTATACCAAAAAGTTTTTTAAAAAAAAACATTAGTCTAAGTAAGCAAAGTTTTAAAAATATTCCTGTTTTCATTTTCTTAGTACCTATATCAATAACTGAAATGAACATGTTATTAAATCACTGACATTTTACACTTTCTACTTATTAACTATTTTTATTATACATGTGTATGTATATATACAAAGGTATATAATTTCAAAATTGTGTTGCTCGGCTCCCCTCACTCCATTCCATCCCTCACTTTTTGGGGTGAATTCAACATTCTGAAAATGTGACTCTGTGTAGAAGAACTACAAGCATTTTCCTTTAAGGTGGCTCAAACATTTGTTTTATGTTGTTGTCATATGACGTTTCAATGACTTGGTTATCATCCAGATGTGACTAGTGGGGTGTGTGTGTGTGTGTGTGTGTGTGTGTGTGTGTGTGTGTGTACTAAATGACAATAAAGATAGACTTTCATAGGGCAGAAACTCATCTTAGATAATTTATAATAATGGAGAAAGTGAGGAGCTGGGGATAATTTGAAGAGTGTAAGTTACATTTCCTAAGTTTTTTAAGACATTGTTAATTATTCTGATGCTACAGATCACTTTTGAATAGTGGCAGTAGGATACTGATTATGGGAGCTGCTGACAGCTGCTTCCCTTTCTCTAGAAGAGATAGGGCATGACAACAGCAACTAACTTGCAGTTTTATTAAGTAAAGCCTTTGGATCTTCTGGTAGGTAGCTGGCCCCCCATGGAGTTAACCTGATTATTTTGGAAAGGGTAGGAGTCCTTTTCACATATTAATGACAGAATGGCAACTATGGAGCCAGAATAGATGATTTATGCAATGATAAATATACTGTTATGATTAGTAAAAACTGTAGTCCTACATTATAATGTGGGAGCTGGATAGCATTGATAATTAGGTTCATACTAACGCAAACCTGAGGCCATATTTTACTTACTGATTTGGTGTTCCAGGTGGAGACCGTGATGGTAAACTCTGTGTTTCTAATCTTTCATCAGACAATGAATTCCTACTCACTCCTTCCCAATCCATCAATTTCCGTGCCAAAGGTTTACTTGGGGATCTGCAGAAATAATAGGAAATAGTTAAAATTATAACACTGGACCTAGTCTACCTAACCAAACCTTAAGTAAAATCACAGTATTTCTTTCATGTGAATGAAATATTCTCTGAAGTAATTACATGCAAGAAATGAATGTTTTCAGTATTTTTCAGTGTTCTTTGTCCTCATTGTGACATCTTATCATCCTCCCTCCCACCCCACCCCCCAGCCCTAGTTCTTTCCCAGACCATCACTTTATACTAGCTACACTCCCCTCCCTTCCCTGTTTTGAACGTTTAGTAAACAAGTTCAACTCTACACTGTCCTCTTCTCTTGAGTTCCTTGACCCTTTATATTATCATTAATCTTGTCTTGCCAAGCCTTAGCCTTAGATTACTCTCATCATCTTGTGCCTTCATTCCTATTCATATGCTGGTGAATCAAACAGGAGAAAATGAAAATGTATATTAAATCCACTACAAATTTAAGTTACATAAATTCAACTTGGCCCTCACTGGGGTAGGGCAATTCTTCATAAATGATTCACTATTCCACTCACCACAAAAGCTTTTCCAAACCTTTTCATCCCTCCTCAAACCAAATATGGCTCCCTCTCCCATCACCTTCTCAACTGAGAATATTTCACAGAAAAATTTGAGGCCATTCTCTAAGATCTCTCTCTTTTTCCATCCTCCCCATTTCACTCAGATATCCTTTCCCACTCTCTCCTCTTTCACCTATCTCTATGAAGAAATGGCCCTTCTACTTGCAAAGGCAAACTCTTCTACACGTACAAGAGATTCCCATTTCATCACTCCTTGTTTACTGGCTACTTCCTTGCTGCCTACAATGACACCCAGGTTTCACTCATCCTCAAAAAAACCTCACTTGAATCAGTCACCCCAATTAGTGACTGTTTTGTATTTCCCCTCCTTTTCAAGGCTAAACTATTTAAGGCTGCCTACAATTGCTGCTCCCACTTCCTTTCCTCTCATTCTTAATTCTCTTTAGCCTGTCCTTTGAACTCATACCTGTCATTCAAGAGAAACAGCTCTCTAAAGTTACTAATGATCTTTTATTGCAAATCTAATGGCCTTTTCTTAGTCTTTATCCTCCCTGACCTCTCTTCAACCTCTGACACTGTCAAATCACCCTCCTCTCTGATACTTTCTTCTCCTTAAGTTTTTGTGACAATGATTGAGCTATCTCTTGATTTTCCTCCTAGCTTTTTGGGATCACCATCTATATTATGTCTACTAATTGTGGGTGTCTCCCAAACTTCAGTCCTGGACTGCTTTCTCTATTTGCTTTATAACGTTCATTTTGCCTGGTGATCTTATCAGTTCCCATGGATTTAATTATTATTTCAATGCAGAAGATGCTCAGATTTATTTATCTAACCCTACGCTCTTCCCAGACTCCTAGTCTTATAAAACCAACTGCTTATAAGGACATCTTAAGCAGGATGTCCTGCAGATATTTTAAACTCAATATATTCATAACTTAGCTCATCATTCTGCACTCCCCCTTCCTTATTACTATTGAGGGAACTATCACCTTTCCATTCACTAAGGCTAATACCCTCAATTCCTCACTCTCTCCACATTTCCTCCTCCCCTTAGTACATTCTTTGGCCAAGTTCTGTAGATTCCACCTTCACAATATCACACATACACACCTTTTTCTCCTCTAGCAGTGCTATCACCATGGACCAGGTCCTTATCACCTCAAAACTGGACAACTGCAAGAGCCTGGTGGTGTGTCTCCCTGTCTCACATCTTTCCCCATTCTATTCTGCTTCAAAGTGATCTTCCAAAAGCATAGGTCAGACCATGTCGTTTTCTTATTTAATAAACAACAGTAATTTCTCATTACTTCCAGGATAAATATAAAATCCTGTTCAATTTTTAAAGTCCTTCATAACCAGGATCCTTCCAATCTTTCCAGTATTCATATACCTTATTACCCTTCATATATTTTATGATCCAATGATACTGACCTCCTTACTGTTGCTGAAGATGCAACATCTCTTTACTCTGCACATTTTCACTTGTTGCCCTCCATGCCTTGAATTCTTTCCCTTCTCCTTTCTATCTCCTGGCTAAGTCTCAACTAAATTCTACTTTCTGCCAAAAGCTTTCACCAGTACCCTTAGATTTGTTTGGACAATTTTGTGCCACCCTTTCAAATAACAGGACATACCCTGGAGCAATCTTAATCTGGGTCCGTGAACTTTTGTTTAAAAATATATTTTGATAATGCTTATGTAATTATTTCCTTTGTAATAATGTATGTTTACATCTGAAAAGGGGTCTGTAGGCTTCATCAGACTGACAAAGCAGTACATGACACACCAAAAAGGTTAAAAACCCCGGCCCTACGGACTGGGAATCACTGTTCTGTGGCAGGAGTCAGCTTGGACTATTTCCAGACATTGAGAAATAGTTCCTAGGTTGTAGAAAGAGTTGAAATGACAAATGTTATCTTTGGTAACTTTTCACTTCTCCCTATCAGTGAACCTTTCTTTTCTCCTGATAGCCTTCTTCCACTTTTTTCCATCATTTCTTCCCTTCCCTTCTCTTCTCTCCACCGTAGATCTCATTTCTGTTTATTCCTTTAAAGTTAGTTGGTAAAGTGTTAGCTAATAAGGTATAAGCCTTTCTAGGAGTGTTTACATTTGTTATAAGGACTATGGTTAGTGTGTCTCAAATTAGGCTGAGAATTCTGGGCTTTATTAATGCTGGGTAATGGAAAGAGCAGATATATTTGGACATGTAATTGGTGTTGAATTATCTTTCATATTTATGTATAGTCATGACTTGTTTCTTCTGCTATCTAAACCAGAAGTCTGGAGTCACACTGCTACCTGTTAAAAAAAAAACCAAAAAACAACTACCACAAAAAAGATAGTAAATGTAAAATCCCAATATACCAAAGATCTGACTTAGATAACTTACTCTAAAAAAGGGAAAAACTTTGAAAAGTATACAGAGATCTTAAATCGAGATCATTAGCAATATGACTTTCATGCAGATTAATGGGTTCTTCCTTTCTTTCTGAGGTAACTGGGGTTAAGTGACTTGCCTAGGGTCAAACAGTTAGTGTCTAAGACTGGATTTGAACTTGGTTCCTCCCAACCCTAATACTCTATCCACTGCACCACCTAGGTGCCCCAATGGATTGTTCTTTAAAAACGTAAAGGTAGAAACTAACATTGTGATCAAAACGCCTTTGATAAAAATAGATGAGCTGCTAAAAACAAAGATCATTTGGGCATAAAGAGTAATATTATATATGTGTTTAAAAAGTTAAGAATTAACAAATTTCTTGCTTATTCTCAAATTTTATGCATCTATTTAAATGTATATTATGTAAGAAAATAGTCAATAAAAACTTTTCTCCTTTATACTTAGTTTCATGCTGTACATCTTAAGTACTGTTTTGAAGCTTATGTGACTACCTCTGCCATTTCACGAAAAATGTATTTCATAAGATTAACAGTTTTATGTGATCTTAATGAGACAGATTTATAGCCATTATTTTCCAAATGTAATAAAATACTATTTAGGATTATGTTTGCTATCTAAATACAATGTATCTGATTCTTAAGGCCAAAATAAATCACTCTTGAAATATATTTTGCTCATATTTTTATAAGGATAAAAAAGTCAGGAACAAAGATGGGTCAGCACAATATTGTTTTTCTTTTGAGCAAAGGTTTTGATAAAAAAGGTTTTCATTTAAAAAAGCTCAATTTATAGCTTATATTGGAGAGGTAATACTAACTGTAAATGTGAAATCAATTTGACTAAATGAAAAGAGTGCTTAGAAGAGAAACTTCTCAGTATATCACATACTTGTTTAGGAGGAATACTATAGTTATAATCTGATTTAGAATGTTCATGTCAGGGGGTGGCTAGGTGGAGCAAAGTGAATAGAGCACCGGCCCTGGAGTCAGGAGGACTTGAGTTCAAATCCAACCTCAGACACTTAACAAAAAAACAAACAAACAAACAAAAACTAGCCGTGTGACCTTGGGCAAGTCACTTAAACCCAATTGCCCTACCTTCCCCCCTCCAAAAAAAATAAAAAAAATTAAAAGAATGTTCATGTCATCTGCCTTCATTAGCTACCAATGTTTAGCAAATTTTCATTCTATCTTTATTCTCTCACATCAAATCTCCATGACAATAAACCATATCTCCTTTTCCCTAGTAAACTCCAAAATATCTTTTAACTCACTCCAGATTTACTTACCCCTCCCACTGTGCTCAAAATTAAACAACTTCTCTTAATTTTAGCTCATTCTCCCATGCTCCTTTCTTCACCTGTATTTCACAGACTTTGTTCCCCTAGAAAATGCATCCCTAGTCATCCTTTCCAGTACTGACTGTACCTTCTCTTTCATACCCCAAATCT
This sequence comes from Pseudochirops cupreus, assembly GCA_028627135.1. Taxonomy (NCBI): domain Eukaryota; kingdom Metazoa; phylum Chordata; class Mammalia; order Diprotodontia; family Pseudocheiridae; genus Pseudochirops; species Pseudochirops cupreus. Next base: position 241,463,188 of record CM053582.1, read on the forward strand.
CTGGTTCCAAAGAGTCAGAATATTCTTTGCTCCCCACTCACACTTTCAGACTCTCAATTACTAACCGGTCCTCTTCTAAGCTACCTCTAAATTTGTCATTCATTGCAGATCTTAGCCAGGGTGATTAAACTGTATTCCATGAACTTAAACAAAATTTTAGTATTTTATTTCAATTGGTTTTCCTTGTAATCCAACATATTTTGTGTTATACATCTGAGAGAAGAGATACAGAGATGTCGCCAGATTGATTAAGGATTGCAACAGATTTTATAAAAATAAATAGTCTAAGAACCCCTAATTCTATATTCTCTTAACTGGTAATCTCATCAGGTCCCACAGATTCAATTATCACCTCTATGCGGATGATTCTCAATCTATATATTTAGTGCTAACTTCTTTCCTGAGCTCTAGGTCTCAAAACACCAACTATCTATCTCTCAGACATTTTTTTTTGGCCTTCTGCCACTCTCCTTCATCTCTGTTTTATGATTCCTTACCAAGGCTAACCCCTCTGCCTACTCAAGAGATACCTCTCAGACATCTCAAACTCAATATACCCAAAATATATTGTTTTCCACTACATCATTCCTGTATCTTCTAAATTTACTGGTATTTTTTGTACAAGGCCTCCTCCTGCCAGTCACATAGGCTTACAACCTCAGTGTCATTATTAATTTTTCAATCACACTCTCCCTATATATCCAAACTGTTGTACAGTCTTGTTTCTACCTTTACAACATCTCATTTACGTGTCACCTTTTCTCTACTCATAGCTCTATTAAACTGCCACAGTGAAAAGAAAAAAATTACTACTTTATGTTTCTAGTTTATTAAAAACAGGTCAGACTATGTCTTAAAATGCATAAAATCAATTCCTTATCTCAACTCTGATAATAAACATTAAGTAACAACCTACTAAACGCACTCTATAAGAACATTCAATTACTGAGCTACAGTTAAAACAGTTAGCTTTTGTCTCCTTTGGGGGACAAGGATTCATTTGAAGGAAAACAAAACACACTCACCTTATATATGCTAGAGGTTCAGGATTCTTTATGACTCTATTACTATCTTAAATATAACTTGAACTATTTTGTATCTAAAGTAAATTTCAGGTATTTATTTTATTAACAGTTTTAACCTCAGGGACCCACCCACTCAAGTTTGCTGTCTTTATTTCCTGTTGTGTGTGGAAATTTCAGAGAAAAAAATACCACATTGTATCTGTGACTTTGCAGTGTGGTAAGATCTATTTTCTAACCATGGCACTCTTTTTTTGCTGTGTGGGTACATTCTTATTCTTTTTCCTCAGACAATAAAATATACTAAACAAGACTGCTGAAATATTTCTAGGAAGCGACAAAGCAAAAAAAAAAATTCAAGCAGAACAACCTGTCTAATTACTGCTGAAATTATTCTTTATAGAAAATGTTAAGCAGAAATTTATTTTCTATTTTTGGAATTTCAGTAGATAACGTCACCAAGATAACAGTTCTATATCTTGTCAATACTTCAGTAAAAATAAATTAATTTAGCAACTGTCAAAGCTACAAAGTATTCTTGAACGTATAAACTTGTCATTAGAATAAGGTTAAGATATTTCATAGAAAGTTTACAGGATGAGAAACTAAGGGCCACATGTCATCGTCTAAAATAATGGTGTTAATTAAGACAAGTTGAAGCCTACATTGCAACAAAAATATCCATCTAAAAAGATCTCCAACCTTTAGGTAATAGCCTACTATTTCAAGCAGGACTCAAGGCAAATGTGCTATAGCACAATTAAATAATTAGGACAGTCCCTTGGAACTTGCTCTAATGGGATTTGATCTGTACTGGTAGTACACTGAATGTGATTGATTTTGGTTATAAAAAAATCTGCCAAGTTAAAGGTGAAATATTTTATGTAGTGCCCACAAATACAGAAATGCCCATTAAGAAAGTTTCAAATCAGATAAAAAAATACCTGTACATTTCTGAAAACTTGTGATTTAAAATGACCTCACTTAAAAGGAAAGATATTCCAAGTATTTTATATGCAATATTAACCTCAAAATATCATTCACTGGGTATGTTTTGGAACTCAAAGGATTTTCAAAAGCAAGCTGTGACATGGTGAACTCATCCAATCTCACATTCTGTATAGTTTTGTCCATCAATATTTAACAAGTACCTACTATGTGGAATACAGTATGCTAGGCACTTTGGAGTTGATAAAAACGAAAAAAAAATGCTTCCCATCCTCAGAAACTTTTAGTTTAGTAAAAGGAAATGTGACATGCATACAAATGATTACCATACAAAACATAATGTGACAAATGAGTAAGAAAAATGTAAATAAAATACAATGAAAGCTCAGAGGTGAGAGATTACATCTGCTTGGGTGTATGGAAGACCAGAGAAGACCTGAGGACATCCAAGTTAGGCAATGAAGGAAGGGAATGATTTCCTTAAAAAGGATTTCTTTCAGGTGGTAATGAATAGGATATTCCAGGTCTAAGAAGAATGAGTCACAGAGTAGGTCATCATACAACAGGACTGTGTTTCCACTGACCAAGCTAACTTGTGGTAACTTCAGGAGAAGTGGAAGAGGGTTGGATGCTAACTAATCATAGGTTATGTGCAGCATCAACAGCAAATGGCATATGTGACAAAGGCACATAATCAAAGCTGCAATGATACTGCAAAGCACACATATTAGTCATAAAAACAAGTGACATCACTGCTGTTATATAGATAAAGAACACTCTATAAACTACATCAAGCCATAATCTTTCTGCATATGTAATCTTCTCTTCCACTACTCTTAAAGTACCACTAGCCATCCTGTTACTTCTACCTTCCTAATACCTTGTGCATACAGTTCCCTTCTCTCTACCGCTTTCATTATGTCTCACCTCACCTTGGAAGGAGTTTAACTGGTCACCCCGCTCTCCTCCCCACCAATCCATCCTCCACACAGCTGTCAAAGTGACATTCCTAAAGCCTAATTCTTACCACGTCATTCTCCTGCTCAATAAACTGCAATGGCTCCTCATTACATCTAGAATAAAATATTCTTTGTTTGCCTTTTAAAATCCTTAACAAGTAAGCTCTAACCTTCTTTTTTAGCCCTGTTATATATAGTAATCCTTTTAACATACTTTTTACTCTCAGCCTACCTGACCTTGTTGCTTTTCTTCACATATGACATTCCATGCACCTTTGCATAAACTGTCTTCTGGGCCTATGATATACCTCTGTCCCTCTTCTCTTCTTTCAAAGCTCTACTTAAATGCCACCTACCCCATATCCGTCAGCACCTTGTCAAGAAGTCAACCAACAAGCATTTATTAAGTTCTTGCTACATGCCATGCAACGTGCTAACTTCTGGGCATACAAAGGAAGGCAAAAAAAACCACCTGCCTTCAGGAAGCTCACATTTTAACAACATGCAAGTAACTCTGTACATAAAAGATACAGTATAAAATGGAAGGTAGGGCAGTTAGGTGGCAAAGTGAATAGAATACTGGGTCTGGAGTCAGGGAGACCCAAGTTCAAATCCAGTCATGGACTTACCTGCTGTGTGACCCTGGGCAAGCCACTTAATCCTGTTTGCCTCAGTTTCCTCATTTGTAAAATAAGCTGGAGAAGGAAATGGCAAACCACTCCAGTATTTTTGCCAAGAAAACCCAAAATAGGGTCATGAAAGGACCAGACACAACTGAACAACAACAAATGAAAGGTAATCTCAGGAAAAGCAGGAAGCACAGACAATTAGGGAGTGATGGACCTCATACATAATGTGGGAATTAAGCTGCTTCTGGAAGGAAGTGAGTAAAGCTAGGAACTGGAGATGCAGGAAATGCATTCCAGGAATAGGAGAAAAGATGTGAAGGAATGGTCATAAGAATATCAAGTGTGAGGAACAGCAAGTAGGCCACAATAGCTGGAATGAGTAAGAAGACAGAAAAGGAAAGAAGGGAGCTGTCTGTTAAGGGCTTTAAATCCAAAGATATCAATAAAAATGGATTAATTTTTCTTAAAAATCTGATCACAGAAAATTGATCATGGAGGTAAAAGGAGCTTTTGGGATTTATGGAGTAGACGGGTAACATGGTCAGACCTACAATTTAAGAAAGTCACTTTGGCAAATAAGTGGAGGACAGATAGACTGGAATAGGGAGAGAAAGGAGAGGAGGGCGAAGGTTACTTCAGTAGACCAGAGGAATCAGAGTTGGGTAAGTGAGTGGACAGAAGGGCAAACAAGTATGATGTTGTAAAAGTAGAAAACCATAAGATTAGACAACAGATTAAATAAATGGCAGGGATGGGGTGAGGTGGGGAGTGCGAGTAAGGAATTAGGAATGACAGTGAGGTTGTAAGCCCGAGTGGCCGCGAGGATCATGATCTCCTGTGTGGTAACTGGAAGATTTGGAAGAAGGGTGGAAAGTTTGGGGTGAAAAACTGAGCTTTATTTTGGACATGCTGAGTTACATCCAATCTGAGATGTCCAAGAGGCAGCGGGTGATACAGGAGAGAGATTAGGTCTGGATAGCTCTATGTTTAATCTACATCTATATCCATGTTATGTATATTTATTGTGCCCTCCCAAAAGAATGTAAGTTTCTTGAGCCAGAGACTGTTACATTTTTGGTCTTATAGGTGTTTGGTACATGGAAAGTATCTAATAAATACTGATTCATTATAAGGTAGATTAAGTTAAAGCAGTGGTTTTCAACCTGTGGGTTGCAACCCCTTTGGGGGTCAAATGGGGTCACCTAAGACCATCAGAAAACCCATATTACTGATGGTCTTAGGAACCGAGGCACTGCTCCTCTATCCATCTCCAGGTGGGTCCGCCTACATGCAGATACGCCCACATACGAATATTAAAGGGTTGTGGCATTAGGAAGATTGAGAACCACTAGGTTAAAGGAACACTTCTTTTTTTTCCCCTTTTTTAAAAAATTAATTTATTTTTAGTTTTCTTTTTTTTTTGCAGGGCAATTGGGATTAAGTGACTTGTCCAAGGTCATATGGCTAGTAAGTGTTAAGTGTCTGAGGTCACATTTGAACTCAGGTCCTCCTGACTCCAGGGCTGGTGCTCTATTCACTGAGCCACCTAGCCGCCCGCTATTTTTAATTTTCAACATACATTTCCACAAGATTTTGAGTTCTAAATTTTCTCCCTATCTCTCCCCTCTCTCCCAGCCCAAGATGGCATGCATTCTGATAACCCTTCCCCCAATCTTCCCTCCCTTATATCACCACCCCCTTCTTATCCCCTCCCCCCTTACTTTCTTGTAGGTTAAGATAGAGTTCTATATCCTAGTGCCTATATATCTCATTTCCCAGTTGCATGTAAAAACAATTTTAAACATTTGTTTTTAAGACTCTGAGTTCCAAATTCTTTCCCTTCTTCTCTCCCCATCCACCTTCATTGAGAAAGCAAGCAATTCAATATAGTTATACAAGTTACGCAAAACACTTTCATAATAGTAATGCTGTGAAAGACTAACTATATTTCCCTCCATCCTATCCTGCCCTCCTTTTGTTCTATTTTCTTGTTTGACCCTGTCCTAAAGGAATAGTTCTTGACAGAAGAAAGCAAGACAATTTTATTCTTTCATTTTTAAGTAGATAAAACATTAAACTGTCTTAAAATTCTATAAGGTCCTTATTCCAATGGGCTCAAAACATCTATTTCAGTGGTCTAGGGTACTACTACTGGCTCGGCTATAGAAAAGCAATGAATCCTTTAGAAATGCTCTCCAGCTTCAAAACAAGGGAAAAAAGTTTTTACTTAAATCTTCAATTTAGGTCAATAAAAATGAATTATGCATACAGATTACACATTTCCTCTAATCCACTTTTTCTTTTTTTGGAGGGGGGAAGGCAGGGCAATTGGGATTAAGTGACTTGCCCAAGGTCTGAGGCCAGATTCAAACTCAGATCCTCCTGACTCCAGGGCTGGTGCTCTATTCACTGCACCACCTAGCTGCCCCCACTTTCTCTAATCTAAAGACTCAGAAAAGTACAAAACTTCAATGTGCAATAATCTCTTTCAACAAAATACCTGTTATACTAATACTTATTGAAAGGTTTTTTTTAAAGCTCCTCATTCCCAGACCTGTGTCTAATATAGGAATACTGAAGTCCTTACGCGTTTTAACTCACAGACTTCCCAAGTATACATTATAAATAACTTAAACAAATATTACCCAAAGTGGAGATATACGTACCTTAACAGAATTTTGAATTTAGAATATTAGTGTACTGTAAGAAACAGTTTGACTAAAATAGCCTCAAGTTAGATGCATTTAAATATGTAAGCTGCTACTGTAATTTAAAGTAATTAAAAAGAACATTTTGATACTGGTACATGATGAAAAACCTCGAACCTAACAAATTTAGCACACTGCTCAAAACAGTAGCTAGGTGGCACGATAAGAATACCACGCCAGGAGTCTGGAAGATTCATCTTTCAATTTCAAATCAGGCCTCAGACCTTATTAGCTGTGTGACCCAGGGCAAGTTACTGAACCTGTTTGCCTCAGTTTCCTCATCTGTAAAATGAGTTGGAGAAGGAAAAGGTAAACCACTAGAGTATCTTTGCCAGGAAAAGCCCAAACAGCATCATAAAGAGTTGGAAACAATTGAAAAGACTGAACAACAAAACAGTAGGCTCAACTGAACTGTTTTGCTGACACAGGTGAATGCAGTGAGCTTATGTTAGCATTCGGTAGCAAAACTAATTAGTCTACTCTGACCTAAAGTCACATTTGTATTCCATTGATGAGTTAAACTGGGGTCAAGTGGTTTAAATTCACAATGAGTAGGACTTTAAATACTTATTAATTAAGCATGTCCATCTATTCCCTTATAGGAAAAGCAGCATTCCTAACTTTCCCAATTCAAGTTGCTGTGTCTGCTTTTAGGGTTTACACACAAGAAAATTAAAACAAACAAACAAAAACGCCCTCCCACCAAACCAACACAATGAATTAGATACATACAAGACAATTTTTAAAAGAAAAACAACTCCCCTCCAATACCATCATAATGAATTAGATTTTTAATTTTAAATTTAATAAGTACTTACTGAGTACTTACAATATGCAAGCAAAATAGTTAATAAAATTCCTTGTGCATGACCTGGAACAGTAAATTTTGGAAAACCACACAATACTAATGCTCTAAATCCTGAAAAATATCTACAATGGACATAGTTACGCTTAGGTTCAAAGGGCTTAAAAATACTGTTTTAACTGTTGCATCCCTCTTACTTTTGAGGGATTAACACCGTTATGAACAAAACTGCACACTTCCATGTCTGTGGGGTAAATTCCAGCTCTGGATCAGCCCTACTCATTTTTTCCCATTATGACTGCTATAGTACAAAGGAGTGTTTGACAAAGTCAGTGAACCATGGACTTGATTCACTACAAATAATCTCATTTCATGCTCTTATTTAAATTGATCCCCTCATTGCGACTCAGCAATAGATTTATTAATCTCTTGTTGATTATGCTAAAGTATACTACTACTAGCTGAGCAGCAAGCTTAATTTGCTGCAGCTTGGTACAGAGCAGACCTGCAAGGGATTTCGGGCAGCCCTCAAAAAATGTAGAGGAAAACATCCTTAGCTCCACTGGCAAACTTTTCAAATGTTTTTACTTCTTTTCTACTTATTCTTCCCTAAACCCCAAAACATGACTTCTGCCTCTTCCACTCTACTGAAAGTTCTCTGAAACATCACCAAGAATTGGATGTTTCATCAATTCCAATGCTACTTTCTACATGAAGTCTTTCCTACTCTCCTGGCTGCTGGTGCTCTCCCTCCCAAAATGACCACGTACTCATTTTAAGTATATTTTATACATATACAAACATATATACATTATATAGGACATGTGAGATTGTAAGCTCCTTAAAAGCTTGGGGATTTTTTCTTTGCATTCTTGAGGGTTATCACAGTGCCCCAAATATAACATTTCTTTGTCTTCCAAATTAAATAACCATGTCTTTTTAATTCTTCCTTCATATTATCTTTTTCGTCTGTCATTTCTTTTACTTTCCATTACTATGGCTAGTAGAACACCACCTCATAGCTTGAGTGCTCCAACAGCCTTACTCCTTCATTCAAACAATTCTGGTTGTACTCTAATTACTATAAGATTAATAAGAGTGTCCATTTATACAGTGCTATAAAGTTTGTATACAATGTGTGCTGTACTTTCTTGCCCTATACTTTTGCAAATGCCACTTCCTTTACCTTAATGGTCTCTTCCATTGTGTTAATCAATGGAAAATCTGTCTCATTGTTTAGTAGGGAGCTCAAATTTGATCTCTTCTCTACTCCATGATTAACCAACCTGAAGTGATATCTTTTTTCTCTGGACTCTTACAGCAACTATTACCAGTATAATTCATTTCACAATTACATATTACCTTGAAATATGGCCTCTATAACTGTCACATAGTTTTATCTAAATCACTGGCTACTTAATTCCCCATGTATTTTTTTCCACGTATCTCTGTTTTTCGATAAGACCAAAAACTCTTTGAAGGCAGGGAATACTTCTTCAAGTCACCCACAATGCCTTCTAGTAGCAGGTGCTCAATAAATATTTGCTAACTGTAGATTTCTGGAATGGCTGAAAGAAATAATGGTCCTGTAAGTATAATATAATTTTCATCCAAGGGCTAAGAAAGCAGTATCTTACCTTGCAAACACCCTGTCTTTGTTTGCCTTTTCTTTGCCATATTGTACAGACTGGACTTCTGTTCTCCCGCTAAAAGAAACAAATTTATATAACAATGGAGAAAAAAAAGGAATGATGACTATGCACAATACTGTTCTATTGATAATTCTATCACTCAAATGTCTGGAGTATTTTTAGGAAGAATAATTCATACAAACATATGATACTAAGAGACCCAAATATATCTAAACCAATTAGTTGTATTATAAAATGTACAGTGACAAGGACAGAATGAATCATTTATGATTATGAGTTTATGAGCTAGCTGGAAAAAAAACTTATTTAAAATCAAGTTGCAACAGTGTCTTTCATTTCAAATTCCCCTATCATTTTCACTTTTCTTTGGAATGCAAGGAAAGTGCTAACACAGTACTATTGTACAAAGTGCATAGAATAACTTGTGTTATTCTTTTTAAATGACATCTCATATACAAAGCCAGTGATGGAAAACTGAGAATTGAAAATTTTATGTAAAAATTTCTTCACAGATAAAACAAAAAAAAATTTGGAATTTCACTTCATCCCACAACCAAATCCTATATTACCACTTCGTTTATCCAAATGAGAAAGAAAAGCAAAAACTGCAGGGAGTTTTCTGTTCATTTAAAAAAGAACAAACAACTTCTTTTGGATTCTGAGTATCCTACCTACACCACAGACACAGCTAAAGTTGCTTTACCTTTGGCAAACAATTTGTTTTGGAGAGATCTGAGAATCTGTGGGAATCAGAAACTGGTTAAGTAAAACCATGGTTATATCTTAAGTTTATCTAAAATGAACGGTTTATTTGATGCTGATACTTTGCATTATTCTAGGAACATAGATTATTTCTAGATAAAAAAATGAAACATGGAAGAGTTCAAAGCATGGACCAAGAGAGCAAAGTAAATATCCTTGTTTTACTTATGTATTTATTGGAAAGGTTCTAGTTTTATCTCTGCTGCACATCATACTTGCTTTTGGTTTTAAATACTTTTCATGATACTAAAAAAGGTCCCTTTCTAACTATACTTTGTAGGGTATTTTTTTTTTTTAGCATAAATGAGTATGGTACTTGGAAGAAAAGCTTTCCCCATATCTTTTGAAACAATCATGTGGTTTTGAATGTTTTGCCTTTTTAACATGATTTATTATGCTGAGTTTTCCTAATGTTGAACCATCCTTGCACATTCCTCCTATAACTCCATCTTGGGCATAATGATTTTTTAGATGAACTACAGTAGTCTATTTTACAAGATTTTATTTAAATTCTTCCCTCTCTCCTCTCTTCACTCACAGAGAGGGCAAGCAATTTGATATAGCTTATACATGTGCAGTCACAAAAAACATTTCCATATTAGTCAAGTTGTTAAAGAAAACACAGACCACAAAAAAAGGAAAATTGTAAAAAGCATGCTTCCATCTGCATTCAGACTCCATTAGTTTTCTCTGGAGGTAGATAACATTTTTTGATCATGAACCCTTAAGAAGTGCCTTATCTCACTATATTGATGAGAAATGCTCAGTCATTCACAATTGATTATCCTACAATACTGCAGTTACTGCGCACAATGTTCAACTAGTTCTGTTCACTTCCCTTTGCATCAGTTCACGCAAGTCTTTTTAGATTTTTCTAAAAGCATTCTGCTCATTATTTCTTATATATAACACAACAGCATTTCATCAATCACATGCCGCAACTTATTTAGCTTTTCCTCAATTGATAGGCAATCCTCTCAACTTCTAACTCTTTGCCACCACAAAAAAGAGCTGACATAAATATTTTTGTACACATAGCCCCCCCCACCCCTAAATCTCCTTTGGATCAGTTCACAACTCTACCAACAGAGCATTAGTGTCCCAATTTTCCCACATCTTCTCCAACATTTGTCATTTTTCTTTTCTGTCATAATAGCCAGATATGAAGTGGTACCTCAGAGCTGTTATAATTTGCATTTCTCCAATCAATAGTATACAGAGTTTTTTTTCATATGACTAGAAATAGCTTTGATTACTTTGTCTGAAAACTGCCTATTCATGGAATTTGACTATTTATTAAACAGGGAATGATTTATATTCTTATAAATTTGACTCAGTACTCTGTATATTTGAGAAACGAGGCCTTTATCAGAGAAACATTATAAAAATGTCCTAGTTTTCTGCTTTTCTTTCTTATATTCTTGGTTGCATTGGTTTCCCTTGTGAAAAACCTTTTTAATTTAATCAAAATTATTTATTTAACATCTCATAATGCTATCTTTTGTTAGATTATGAATTCTTTTCTTATCCAAAGATTTGACAGTTTAACTATTTTATGCTCCCCTAATCTGCTTATGGTATCACCACTTATGTCTAAATCATTTCCCCATTTTCGGTATATTGTGTGAGACATTGGTCCATATCTAGTTTTTGCTGAATTGCTTCTCAGTTTTCTCAACAGTCTTTGTCAAACAGTGAATTCTTGTCCCAAAAGCTTGGTTCTTTGGGTTTATAAAATAATAAAATACTGTAGTCATTTACTACTATGCACCTAATCCACTGAACCACCACTCTACTTTTTAGCCAGTACAAGACTGTTTGGATGATTACCACTTTGTAATATAGTTTGAGATCTGATACAGCTTCCTTCCTTCACATTTTTTCCCACTGATTCCCTTGATATTCTTGACCTTCTGTTCTTCAAGAAAATTTTTTTCTCTCTCTCTCTATAATAATTTTTTGATAGTTTGGCATAGCACTAAATAAAATAAATTTAGGTAGAACTGTCATTTTTATTATAAATTAATTTAGGTAGAATTGTCATTTTTATTATATTGGCTAAGACTGCCCATTAGCAATTAATATTTTTCCAACTGCTTAGATATAACTTTTTTATGTGAAAAGTAATTGTGTTTGTAATTGTGTTCATATAGTTTCTGGGTTTGCCTTGGCATCTAGAATCCCAAGTATTTGATACTGTCTTGTTATTTTAAATGGAATTTCTCTGTCTCTTGGGGCTAAACTTTGTTGGTAATATAGAGAAATACTTATGATTTATGTGGGTTTATTTTATATCTTGCAAGTTGTTAATTATTTAAACTAGTTTTTTAGTTGATTCTCTCATATATTCCTAGTATATCTATATCTATATATCATCATATCATCTGCAAAAAGTGATTAAGTCTTGTTTTCTGAGTGTCTATTCTAATTCCTTCAATTTCTTTTTCTTCTCTCATTGCTACAGCCAGCATTTCTAGTATACTACTGAATAACAGTGGTGATAATGAGCATCTTTGCTTATACACAAACACACACACACACACACACACACACACAGATATATCTATCTATCTATCTGTCTATCTATCTATATGTAAAACACTTTATAAAGACATGTTGAGATGGACAAAATCTGGGGCCAAAACATACATAAATAAAATAAGATTTTTATATGGTTAACCTAACCAGGTCCCATGTACATTATACGGCACTATAAACTAGAATGTGACTTCCAAAAAACCCAGCAATTAATATAAAAACATTAATCATTTAAGTAGTACTTACCAGTATCGGAACTTTGAACCCAAAGTAAAATAATGTGCAAAAAAATTCTTCTGAGGTGGCAGTGGTCTATCCAAACGGAAAAATGTGTGATGTTCTACACATGCTTTCCACAAATTCTTACATGCTCTATAATTCACCATATTGAATCCCAGTAATGTTTCTCTAGATTCATGCTGTAGAGAATGAACCCCCACCCCAAAAACAAAAACATAAAACAACTTGACAAAATATAATAATTGTTATCTACAATCAGCATTAATATCATATAATTTAGAAAGATTTAGAACCAAGCTGTTAGAGACACTGCCAATGAGGTCCCCTTTCCTCATCCTCATACTTTGCTCCTCTCCTGACAACCTGTTCAAAAGCCACACGCCATCTGGATGGCCAAGTAGAAAAACAAGATTCTTCACATTATCGGGATGATGTTTACACTGAGTCAACGGAGGACCACAAGGACTTTCCATTTGTATTGCCACTGTGACCTAAGGTCTGCCAGGTCATATCATATTGCCTTGCTATTATTTCCTCCAGACCAATGGGTTTAGTCACCTGCCTTGCCACAGAATGCTTTTATAATCACAGATATTTTCATCAGACCTAAAGATGAACTCTTATTGTCATACTAACTGAAAAGTGAATTTTTTGGGAGCAGGAAGAGTCTCATTTTTTTCTATTTGTATCCCTAGCTCTTAGAACAGTATTTGGCATATAATGCTTAATCAATGATTTTTTATTCACTCGTTCTAGAAATGCCCACCTTTTGTTTTATCTTAGTGTTTCACTTAGTAAGGACATATACCTTTGTACAAATGAGGTTACATCTCCTGGTAACCAATAAGTACCAAACTTCTTTGTCTAACTAAGATGAGTCTCTACTTTGTTTCAAAATAACACATTCTCTATTTCTGTCAAAAGCATCACAAAGTCATCAAGATTCACATTTTCATATCATACTTGACACCCATCATTCACTCTACAGTTAATAAATCTTGTTTCTTTAGAAAGTATTTATTTTAGAAAGTTTCTTTACAAAGTATTTATACTATTTATACACATTATCTCTTACTTGTATATCATCTTCTCTACTTACAAAGTCACCAATCCAAGTTCATGCTCTTATTAGCTCTCATCTACACTACTGCAAATAGACTCCTGTCTAGTATCCATACCTTTAGCTTCTTCCCATTCCAAGACATCAACTATGCAGGCGGGAAAGAGATTTTGAGGTTTGTTCTTTTATTTTTTTTGCTTTTTGGAGGGCAATTGGGGTTAATTGACTTGCCCAAGGTCACATGGCTAGTTTTTGTGTTAAGTGTCTGAGGCCAGATTTTTTGAACTCAGGTCCTACTGACTCCAGGGTCAGTGCTCTATTCACTGCGCCACCCAGCCACCGCTAGTTTGTCCTTTTTTTAATCATCAACTTGACAATCATCAACAAACATGAACATTTTCACATACAAAGAAGAGAAAAAGAGGATTATATGTGAAATCAGTTTATTTTTAAAAGTATATTAAATGCATCATAGTAGGGACCAACACCTCCTGGCTTCTCTATCACCTTCTGAATTTCTTTCTGCTCACTCTTCTTTATTTTTAAAATGTTTCTTTGATCCTTTGTTTTCTTTTTTTAGTATCACCATCACAATTTCTCAAATGACCCCATCCACCCAGCAAAACAAATCATTTCCTTGTCATCTGTGTCATTATGTACATGTCTATTTTATATAGTTAAGCCTGCCTTTGCCCGTGTGTAATGAGTAAGGTTCATGAGATACTTGCCCCTCCATATCTGTATACTCTTTTTGCTCATGTACTACAATTACAAGGAATAAGTTTTTCTCTCCTAATTCCTAACTTTTTCCCTAGTATATCTGTTTTCTCCTTTCATTTTTCCTTCCTCTGGCGAAGCCAACAAAACACAGTCCAAACATACCTGTGTATGTCTGAGACCTCGGAAGACAGTGAGATTCTGAAGGGAAACTTATGTAGGTTCTCTTTCTTATAATGTAAGCCCTTAATCTTCATTTAACCAATTCCAATTGCTCATATCTATTTGTATTTCTAGATATCTCTTAGCTGAAGTGTTTGCATTTCAGAATTTCTTCTCAGCTCTGATCTTCTAATCAGGAAAACTAAAAAAATCATCTATTCTACTAAAGGCTCTTTTATTCCCCTGAAGGATTATATGCACCCCTACAGGGTAAATTACTCTTGACTATAAGCCTTCATCTTTTGTCTTTACCAAGATTTTTTCTCTCGTAGCTATACAATACAACATAATCCCGAGTGGGGTTCGTAGTTATTTGAACTCTTCTGGTTACTTGCAGTATTTTTTTTTTCTCTTTGATTTGGAAACTTAGAAATTTGACTGAAATAACTGAGTGTTTTTAGTGTGGAGGTTCTATTAAGAGGTTATCAGCGCATTGTTTCTATTTTCATTTTACTCTTTAGCTCTAATAGTTTGTGGGCATTCTTCTCTTTTGATTACTTGAAATATAGTGTTCAACTTTTTTTTAAGTCATGGTTTTTCAGGGAGTCTATAAAGATTATTAAACAATCTCTCCTCAACTTCTTTTCCAGGTCTGTTGTTGCTTTGTGACAGTACATTTTCTTTTATTCTTCATATCTTTATATTTATTTGCATATATATATTATATGTATATATATACATTCTTTATATCTATACATATCTTATTGTATCAGGGACAACTGAGTTGTTTTTTTTTAAAGCATAAAGTCTTTATTGAAGATTGTTGAAATTCCTATTTTCTATTCTGTCTTTGTCCCTTTCAGAAGTGTGTACTTCCAGCAATCTCCCCCCCACCGTGCCCTCCCCTCCATCATCCCACCTCTCAGGCCCATCCCCCCTACTCTCCTGTGTGGCAAGATACCCAGTTTAGAGTTTATATCATTCCTTCCCTAAGCCAAATTAAATGAGAGTAAGGTTGACCCATTCCCTTTTCCCTTCCTGTTCTTCCCCTCCATTGTAACAATTATTCCTAGCCTCTTCTATATAAGATGATTAATCCCATTCTGTCTCTCCTTGTCTCCTCTCATTCTAATCCTCACCCACCTCAGAATTTCACCTTTTAAAGTATCATCCCTTCCTATTCAATTGATCCAGTGCCCTCTATGTACACATATATACACATACTCAGATATGTGTTCATACGCATATATAAACCCTTCAATATAGACATATGTGTATGTATACGTATATACACATTTGTATTCCCTTTACCTATTCTCATACTGAAAAAAGTTTCATAAGTTACAATTATCAGTTATATACATTGGCATGTAAATAGTTCAACTTTGATAAGTTCCTTATGATTTCTTTTCCATGTTTACCTTCTCATTCTTCTTGTATTTGAGTGGCAAATTTTCTTTTCAGTTCTGGTTTTTTCAGCAAGAAAGTCCTCCACCTCACTGAATGATCATATTTTCCCCTGGAACATTATACTCAATTTTGCTGGGTAGGTGATTCTTGGTTTTAATCCTAGTTCCTTTGATCTCCAGAATATCATATTCCAGGACCTTCGATCCCTAAATGTAGAAGCTGCCAGATCCTGGGTTATCCTAATTATGTTTCCACAGT
>CM053582.1:241479557-241508406 GCA_028627135.1 Pseudochirops cupreus
ATGTTAATAAATATAAAGTTTGAGATTTTGTAGTTTACAAGACTAATACTTGGTCTATTTAAAAAAAACTCAAATTTTTGAAAACCATTTAAATTTATTTTATACCACTATTCCCCTAATGTACAACGTTAATGCAAAAAAAAAAAAGTTCTTGTATGTGTATGCAGATCTGCGATCCAGTATGTTTTTCAAAAGGACACAAAACAGAACCACAATCATCAAAAGACTCTGTCCCTTGTATTCTAACACAGTTATAAACATCACCCAAATTTCTTAAACTTCAATCTCTATCATAAGGAGCTGAAAGAGTCCAACGTTAGAGAAATTTAGTTTTGGGGGATCTTCAGCAAGTGACAGAAACAGACACACTGAAGAGAGCATTAATTTTATATTTATAGTCTGTGTATATATTTCCAAAGAGTAGGACACTAGCAAATAACTCAAAGACATCTTTGAAAGAAGCAAATGAAGTAAGGTCTGCATAAAAAGAATTCTCTACTTTATGTTTTTTTTGGAGGGGGAGAACATTGCTTTTCTTCCTTCAAATGTGAACTTTTTAGCTAAGCTTATAAATATATTTAAGACATGGAATTTATAGCTGCAGAGTCATAATGTATTCGGGCATTTCTTTTGTCATATCATGTAGTTCCCAGACATAAAAGAAGATAGAGAAATCATACACCTTAAATCTTTAGAAACAAAAAAGAGCATATACTTGTATATGAAGAAAGGTAGGTGGCCCAGTGGATAGAGCACTGGGTCTAGAGTTGGGAAGACCTGAGTTCAAATCTGGCCTCAGACACTTAGTAGCTGTGTGATCCTGGACAAGTCACTCAATCTCTGCCTTAATCTACTAAAGAAGGAATGGCAAATCACTCTAGTACCTTAGCCAAGAAAATTCCACAAATAGTATGGTGCATGGAGTTACGAAGAGTCAGACACAAGACTGAACAACATACTTGTAGACACGTATTCATGTATGCTATGCTGCACAGCAGAAAGAGCTCTGGTCTTAAAGGTCTATATGTCCATCCACATACATACACATATTCATGTAAACGTTTATGGTTTTAGTTTTTGTGCTCTATCCTTCACAACCCTTCCTCCCCGAAATTATACAAACTCAAAATTTACTTTGGAGTTAGAAAGCAACTTAGAGCTAACCTAGTTCAAGCCCCTCACATTATTTTGTTTTACTGATGCTTTTTTCTGCTAGTAATGTCCCAATACCACCTCCCTCCGCCACTTTCCCTTCTTCCTAATAAAGAAAAACAATTAAGCAAAACCAAGCAACAAAAGACTGTATTTGTTAAAGTATGGAACATTCTGCACTCAACTGTATTCACCAACCCCCATCTTATCTACCGACTGAGTGCAAGAAGTTGTGTTTTTACCATCTTTTCTTAGGGTATTAAATAAATGTTAACTATTAGCATTATTGTTATTATTTAGCACTAACAAAATATGCATCATGATTCAGTATAACAAATAAGGAAACTCCTTTGGAAGACTAAATGTTTTACATATCCATGTACTACTATTTTACAAATGAAGACGGGTAATGCTTAATAAAATATTAATTCACTTAAAAGGGGTACTGAAATCATAATAGCTTCTCATCATGTATTGTCTTAATCAACGAATACTTATAACTTTTCTTCTGATTCTAGATAACTGATTTTGTGTAAAAGTTTTTCAATTTTCTACAGTCAGATTTTGTATTATGTCTTTTAATATCTCCCTTATCCCATGTCTAATTATTAACTGTTCCCTTATTCCTATTTGGGAAAAAAATTCTCTAATTATTAAATGGTATAAGCTTTGTATTTAGAGTATATTTCCACTTGAAATTTACTACAATATGGTATAAAATGCTAATGTAAATCTATTTTCATCAGTTTCTCTGGAAATTTTTTTTAAAAGCATCCCTTGCCTACCAGTTTGTTTTATGTGTTATGTGTATATCACTGTGTGTTTATTTTTAGGTGTTGCTTATTTGTTCTATTTAATTTATTAATAAAAAGCTGGATGAAAGCTGATGATATGCTTATAAAATTTTTAGATAAAACAAATTTTAGGGAGAGATAGCTAACATACTGGATTAGAATCAGGAATGGAAGGTCTTGAGAGACGCTAGATGACAAGCTAAATTGAATAAAATTTTAAAAGGGTATAAAGTTTACATTTAGATTAAAAAAGTTAACTATACAAGTACAAAATCAGAGAGAGAAAGGGAGGGGGGAGGGGGAAACAGAAAGGGGAGGGTTTAGAGCTTAAAGGGAACACAAATATGTAGTGTGTCTAGAAAACAGACTCAGTGCTTTCAGTGTATTATAAATTCAATAGGAGTCAACAACAGTGTAGTGCTTTTTGCAACCAAAAAGAAGCTATCTCAAATTTAGTTTACTAAATAAAGAGGCAGAGTGTCAGATATACCTGTATACTCAAGAAGCTCATAACAGTTCCTTTTTTTTTATACCCCGGTCAAGCTGTATTGGGAATATTTTGTACCACATCTGGGGGGGATGCAGACAAATTGGAGTATATCCAGAAAGAGGTTATCATAATGATGAGGGGGCTTGGAGAGTGTGTCTTATGAGAATGAATGTAAGGAACTAGCAATGTTAGGCCTGGAGAAGAAAAAGACTCAGGGAAGGATATATTAGTTGTCTTCAAGTAGTTAAAAAACTTATGTGAAAGAGGGATTAGACTTGTTCTACTTACCCCAAACCCGGAGGCAGAACTAGGACGAATGGGTTGAAGCTGCAGAGAGGAAGATTTAGGCATGAAGCAAGAAAAAATTTTCAACAATCAGAGCTACCCAAAAACAGAATGGGTTGCTTTGGTATGTAGTGAATCCCTTTTCAATAGTCCTTCAAGATGAGACTGAGTACCTGCTAGGGATGTAGTAGAGGGAATTCCTACTTAGGTATGAGTAGAAATAGACAACCTCTGAGGTCCCTTCTGAACTCAGTGAGTCTGTGAATGTGATCTTCCTAGTTCCTAAGCAGCAAATATATGTCTCCGTGTGCATGTATGTGTGTGTGCACACACATATATAAATATACACACATGTGACTAAGATTAGTCATTTTTAATGGTATTGTATCGAATTCACTGGATATAATCACAGGATAGAAGGAAAAATCTATAAAAGTGTAGTTTTGAAAAATTAGGCTATTTAGAAGCAAAATAAATGATTAAAAGGAATCCACAATAGGTTAGACTGATGAAAAGAAGCAGACTCAATGAACACTTCAACTTTTAGTTATGTTAAAAATTAAAAATGTGGTTAAACACAAGTTTCAACTGACAAGTAAGATCCAAATACTGAACAAAAAAAATTAGAGGTGATTTTTTTGAAATCCAACAAACATTAGAAACAAATGTGAAAGAAAAGGCAATAATAGAATTTCTTACCATGGAAAGGTGTTCATTCGTACTCTGTTCTTGTAAATTAGTATTCCTCCTGACATTACGCCAATCATAATTTCATTATTACTCTGATCCTTTAAAAAAAAGAATATGAAATATCACAGAAAGGAAATAGTAGGCTTTAATTACAGGATCAAATTTTATTTAATTTGAAAGGGCTATCTTAAAGAGCAATACAATAGAAATTACATATATTAATTCTGGTCTAACAATTTGCTTCTACATATTTTGCCTAAGGAGTACAGAAGGAATCAAAATGGCAAATGCAATTGCAGAAAAATAAAGTTATTTTTAATACTTAAAACTGAAATTCTTGTTTCTAAAACTCCAAGAACAAAAGTTATGTGACTTGTGGGATTACTCAAAATGGGGTTAACTAGGGTTAATCCTTCGGTACTGAAAGGTAAACCCCAGATACCAAAGAAGTGATCTATACTGATAACTATAGCCTCCTAAGGAATAGTGAGGGAACACCTGAACTAATAAGCATTTCCTTCACCAACCAGTGTATCCTCTCTTTCTACTCCAATTACATGGCTCAACTGCACAGCACAGAGGATGAGGAAAAAGATCTCTCTCCAAAGTTCTGAATGGCCTGCAAACAGTTATGACTCAATATCCATTAACCATATTATATTATGCAAAATTTATCTCTACATTAGAAAAGTCTTATGGAAAAAATAAAAGAGAAAAAAATGCTGCATTCTGCATTCTAAATCCATCAGTTCTCTATCTGGAGGTGGAGAGCATTTTTCTTCATGAGTCCTGTGGAACTTGGGAGGATTACCATATTGATCAGAGTTACTAAGGTTTTCAGAGTTGATTAACTTTATAATACTGCTGTTGCTATGTAAATTATTCTGCTGGTTCTCTCCAATTCACTTTGTATCAGTTCATAAAAATCTTCCCAAGGTTTTTCCAAATCTATTCCTTTCATCATTTGAAAGAGTAATAGTATCTCATCACACTCATATACCATATCTTGTTCAGCCATTCACCAATTGATGAAGATTCCTTTAATTTCCAATTTTTCCTTTTTTTTGTGATAATTTTCCCTTTTTCTTTGATCTCTTTAGGACATATGTCTAGTAGTGGTATTACTGAGTAAAGAATACATACAGTTTGATAGCTTTTTGGACACAGTTCCACACTGTCTCTGAAAGGTTGGACTACTTCACAACTCTACCAACAGTGCATTAGGGTACCTATTTTTCCACATCCCTTCCAGCATTTGTCATTTTCCTTTTTCTTTCATGTTATTCAATCTGATGACTTTAAATGGTACCTTGAGTTGTTTTAATATGCATTTCCCTATTAGTGCTTTAGAGCATTTTTATATGACCACTGATATTTCTTATTTCTTTTGAAAATTGCCTATTTATATTCTTTTGATGATTTATTACTTCTCTGTTATTCTTATAAATTTGGCTCAGTTCCCTATATAGTTGAGAAATGACACCTCTATCAGAGAAACTTACTATAAAATTTCCTCTCTAGTTTCTTCTACTTTTGGCTGCATTAGTTTTGCCAGTGTAAAAACTTTTTTAATTTTATGTAAGCAAAATTATTTGTTTTTACCTCCCCTAAACCTATCTCTTGTTTTGTTCATGAACTCTTCACATAACTTATAGATCTGATGGGCAATGTCTTCTACACTCCTTTAATTTGCTTTTGGTGTTGCCCTTTGTCTAATTCGTGTACTTATTTTGACCTCACCTTGGTATATGATGTGAGATGTTGAGTTATAACTCTTTTCTGCTAGACTGCTTTCTAGTTTTCCCAGTAGTTTTTGTCAAATAATGAGTTCTTTCCCCAGTAGCTGAGATCTTTGGGTTTATCAAACACTAGTGCTCATCTGCTTCTGTATATTGTATACCTAATCTGTTCTACTGACCAGATTCTATTTCTTAACTGGTACCAAACTGTTTTGGCTATTATAGTTTTGCAGTATAGTTTGAAGTCTGGTACTGATAGGCTATTTTCTGTCCATTTTTTCTTTCCTATTGATTCTTTTGATATTGCTGACATTTTGTTCCTCTAGATCAGCGATTCTCAACCCGTGGGTCACGATCCCTTTGGGGGTCAAATGACCCTTTCATAGGGGTAACAAGGGTTGCCTAAGACCATCGGAAAACACACATTTCCGATGGTCTTAGGAACCTAGACACCGCTCCTCTATCCCTCTCCAGGCGGGTCTGCCCACATGCAGACACGCCCACATACGAGTATTAAAGGGATGTGGCATTAGGAAGGTTGAGAACCACTGCTCTAGATGAATGTCAATATTTTTTCTAGCTTTATAAAGTAATTCTTTGGCCATCTATTTCGTATGACACTGAGTAAGTAAATTAATTGAGCTAGTATTGTCATCTTTCTTATACTGGCTCAGCATATCCATGGGCAATTAATATATCTCATATTATTTACATCTTTATTTGTGTGAAGTATTTTGTAATTGTGTTCATACTTGTGTGTATCTTGGCTGGTAGACTCCCAAGCATTTTAAACTGTCCTCAGTTATTTATCTGAATTTCTCTTTCTGCTGGGTTTTGTTGGCAATAGACAGAAATACCGACAATTATTTGGGTTTATTTTATACCCTACAACTTTGCTGAAGTTTTTGATTGTTGTGACTAGTTTTTTAGTTGATTCTCTAGATAAACTATCTTATCATATGCAAAAAATGACGGTTTTCTTTCCTTATTGCCTAAGTTTCAATTTCTTTTTCTTGTCTTATCGTTATAACTAGCTATAACAGTTAGTAAAATATTGTATAATACTGAATAATGATGGTGATGGATATCCTTGCTTTACCCCTGATATTATTTGGAAAGGTTTCTAATTTATCTCCATTATAGAGAATGCTTGCTCTTGATTTTAGTTATTACTTATCATTTTAAGAGTTTCATTTATTCCTTTTTAAAAATAAGAACGGATGTTGTATCTTGTCAAGAGATTTTTCTGTATTTATTGAAATAATCATGATTTTTGTTTTTGTTACTTGACATGGCCAATTATGCTTATGGTCATAGTTATGATCTTTGCGATATACTATTGTAATCTCCTAGCTAGTATTTTATTTAAAATTTTTCCATAAATATTCATTTGGGAAATTGGTCTATAGTTTTCCTTTCTATTTCTGGTCTCCCTGATTTAGGTAGCAAAACCATATTTATGTCACAAAAGGAATTTGGTATGACCCCTTCCAAATAGTTTACATGGTACTGGAATTAACTGTTCTTTAAATGTTTGGTATAATTTGCTTCTGAATGCATCTAATCTTGGGAGTCATTTTCCCTTTGGGGAGGACATTATAAACAAAATTTTACTACTTCATATGTGAAATATTAAGATTTTCTCTTTATTTTTGTCCCTATATGTTTGTCAATGGATATGAAATGTGTAACTCACAAAATAAATAAAACATAGATGCACAGAGTAATGATAGACAAAGAAGTAGCACATTAGAGACCAATGCTAACTTAGAATTTATCGAAATGGCTACATCAGCTCTGAAGCTATCAAATGGTACTATTATCTTGCCCATATTCCTCCAGCTTTCCAACAGAATTATATGAGAAAGACTGACAATGCTTTGCTAAAATCCAGGTAAGATAATATCTTCATCATTTCTTTCATCTACCAAGTCTTACTCGGTATGCTGCATCAAAAAAGGAAATGAGGGTACTATGGCAGAACCTGTTCTATACTAAATTGTGGTGAGTCTCAATCCTTACAAACCATCCTTTGAATGAAAAAGCTAGAATTTTTATAGAAATTAATCTTACTGGACTACAGTTTGCAGTTTTTTACCCTCTTTCTTCATTATAAAAAAAGTTTATGACATTTGCTTTTCTGCAGCCCTGTGACACATTTCCTATTCTCTATGATTTTACAAAGATCACTAACAGTAGCTCAGCAAATTAAGTTCCTGTAGTAACCGAGAATGTCACTTTGAACTTCTTACTGGGCCTTATTTATTGATTGATGGAAAAATGGGAGTTAGACTAGATTATCCCAAGAATCCTGTTTGGCTTTAACTCTATAGAAATCCAACTAAAACTTATCTAAATCCTAGGGAGCTGCCTGAAGAACATGGAGTTTGATTTGCCCAAGACCATACATTTGACTGAGTGTTAGAAAGGAAGTCAAATGTATGTCTCTCTGACTCAATCCAGTCCTACATGCTATGTTGTGATGCTGCCTCTCTGGCTTCATTAGGAAAAGTACAAAGTTCAGGACTAAGAAGATGGAAGTACTACTATATTTTACTTGGGTCAGACCATGTCTCTACTCTTTTCAGTTCTGAGTTCACTGTTTCAGGATGAACAATGATAGGGATGAGGGCAGTTAGAAGAGGGTGTCCAGGATGGAAAACAGCCTTGAGATAATGTCTTATGAGAATCAAATGAAGTGGGGTTGTTTAGACAAGAGAATAAGGAACTTGGGAAGAAAGATACAGAAAATGTCTTCAAGTATTTGATGGGCTACCACATGGAAGAGGGATTAGACTCATTCTGCTTAGCTCTAAAGAGCACAACCAGGAAAAATGTGTGGAAATTACAGAGAAGCAATTTGCTTTGAAATAAGGAAAACATTTCTGAATTAGTAAAATTATCTAAAAGTGAAACAGGAAACCTCAGAAGGCAGTGGGATCCTTGGTTAGAAATTTATTAGAGATGTTATAGAGAAAACTCTTTGCTTTTTGGGGGGGGGGGGGAGGGCAATTGGTGTTAAGTGACTTGCCCAAAGTCACATGGCTAGTAAGTGTGTCAAGTGTCTGAGGCCAGATTTGAACTTAGGTTCTCCTAATTCCAGGGCTGGTGCTCTTATTCACTGCGCCACCTAGCTGCCCCCAAAACTCTTGTTCTGGTTACACTAGATGACCTTTGAGGTCTCTACCATATTTGAAATTCTCTATGTCTGTTATATAGAAATTCATGCAATCCAGAGCATATGGGCATTCCTGTGCATGAACTGAGGTTTTTTCCTTTGGGAGTTTTCTACTTTTCTGTTAAGGACATTGGCTTTCCTCGTTCTGGCCTGATCTAGTTCTCTGTTGGCTGATGAGGATAAAAAATACATTTTTCTCTTGGATATTGGATAGAGATAAGGAAGAAAGTGGAGGAACTGCTAAGGTAAGTGTTGTGGGGTGAGGGAAATGGGAAAAAAAAGGTTTTCAGGGAGATTATCATCTAGTTTGGAAACAAAGTTAGTACACAAGAAAGGATGCTAGAAATAAAATATGGTAGAGTACTAAAATGTATTTTTTTTTTTGGAGAGGGGAATACAAGGCAATTCGGGTTAAGTGACTTGCCCAAGGTCATGCAGCCAATTGAGTGTCAAGTGTCTGAGACTGGATATGAACTCAGGTCTTCCTGACTTCAGGGTTGATGCTCTGTTCAATGAGCCATCTAGTTGCCCCTAAAATGCATTTTTAAAACTTTAATATGTGGCTTTATTTTGCTTGTGTGGTTCTTTTTGTAAAAGAAGAGAAACAAAGTGGCATGAAAGTAATGATGAGATCTGAGTTCTTTTTAGTTCTATTTCTGATTTTATAAAACACCAGGGCTGTAGAATCAATTAATCTTAGTCCTGTTGATCAGTTTTCATACAATGATTCCTGTTAGTCCAGGTTTTGCTCCCAACTTTCCTGCTCCTTGCCTTCACTAATTACCAGCAGCTACCAGGGGCAACATTACCAGTAGCTACCAGCAAGAAGTAACTTTAGAAATTTTGGGAACAGAGGCTATCAGAACAGGAAAAAGGTGAACAGAACAACTGAAAACAAGTGAATGCTTGTACAAAGACTGACTATCCTACTGGGAACCTTTTTTAAAAATTATATTAAATGTTATCTTTCCCATTAGCTATGTCCCCCCAAAATAGGCAAGAAAAAGAAAGGTAAAGATATGTTTCATTCTGTACCTTGAGTCTTTCAGATATCTATCAGAGATGGATAGTTTGTTTCACCATCAGTTCACCCAGAATCATCTTCTCTTTCTTTTATTCTCAAGCTCTCCTTAAGTACTAGCTCCCTCCCTATTACCTAAAAAACAGGACAAATTTTCCCCATTCTTAAAAGAAAATATCACTTGACCTGACCTTTCCCTAGAATTATGATCCTGTATCTCTCTTTGTTTTCTCAGCCAAAAAGGAAGCAAAACTAGCAGGTAAGTCAAGGACTGGTAGTGAGGAGGAAGAAAAGATGAAGAAAAGAAAGGAGAAAACGAAGGGGGGAACATTTTGTTAAGTGACTACTATGAGCCAAACACTGTGCTAAGTATTTAACAAATAATATGTCATTTGATCTTCACAGCCTCCTGGCAGGTAGGTAGTATTATTAACACCACCTTACAGGTGAAGAAAATGAAACAGAAGTTAAATGACTTGCTCAGTTACACCAGTAGTACATGTTTGATGCTAAATTTGAACTCTTGTCTTCCTGATACCAGGCCAGTACATTATCCACTGTGCTACCCAGTTACTTCTCAGAAAAAGTCTATAGTTGTTGCTTCCACTGCCTCTGCACTCACTTCCTTTAACTCTGCAATCTGGTTTCCAATATCCTCTCAAGTGATTCTCTCCAACCTTATCTAAAACCCTAACTGCCATATCCAAAGGTCACTTCTCAAATCTTCATTCTCCTCAATCTCTCTGCCATAGATTAATAAAGAAGCAAATCAATATTTACAATATAAATATGAAGTTTATATATAACACACAAAGTGGTTTTTAAATAAAGTACAATGGGAAGAAAGGCACTAACAGTTGGGGAATCAGGAAAGGCTTCATGCAATAGATGATGTCTGACATGTACCTTAAAGTAACAGAGGGACAGAAGGAGGGAGGGAATACATTCCAGGCAAGATCACGGCCAGTGCAAAAGCACAGAAGTGGGAGACGGATTGTCATGACGGAAGTCAATTAGGCTGGGTTAAAGAATTAAGGATATGGAGTAATATCCAATGAGATAATATCCAGAGTAGGTTGGGGCCAAATTGTGTGGGGATTTAAAAGTGAAATACATGAGTTTATATTTTATTCTATAAGCAGTAAGCCAATGCAATTGGTTAAGTAGGGTTGTCACCTGGTCAGATACATTTTAAGGAAAATTCCTTTGGGAGCATGTGCAGAATGTATTGGAGTGGCAGAATCCCAGTTGGGAGACTGTTACAATAAAGTAGGTGAAAGGTGATGCGGGACATAACTAAGGTGGTAACCATGGAGAGGAGAGAGAAAGGGTTGAAAGAGAAATACTGTGAAGGTCGATATAGCAAGATTTGGCAATTTACAGCATACATGGAGTATAGAAGAGAAAGGAGTTGAGAACAATCCAAGATTATGAACCTGAGACACTGAAAGGATATAGTAAAATCTTTGAAAGAAATAGAAAAGTTTGGACGAGAGGAGGGGGAAAGATAATGAGTTCAGTTTTAGACATGTTGAATTTAAGACCTCTCTGGAGATATCCAGTTTGAAATGTGGAATACGCAATTAGTGATCTGCGAAAGCAGCACAGGGAAGAGAATGGGACTGGATATATAGTTCTGAGAGTCTTCTACACAGAGATGATAGTTAAACCCATGAGAGCTAATGAGGTTTTTGAGAATGTAGGAGAAGAGAAAAGGTCTTGTGACAAAACCACAATGAGGCTGGTGATGTGGCTAAACCAGCATAAGAAAGAAAAGGAATGGTCAGACAGGTAGCAAGTAAACCAGGAGAGTGTAGTGTCATGAAAACCTAGAAAATAAAAAGTATAGAACAAAGACTAATTAACAGTGACTAATAAGAAGACAGTAATAAAGATTAGCACACGTTTATGTTTATTAATGGGAAATATATTCCCTTAGGTATTAGCCTTTTACAACAATCTATTCCTGCTTACCTGATGACAATACTGGCTGACAATAATGGAAAGAGATGGCACCACTTCTTCACCTCTGCTTTTTAAAATCCCTAGTTTCCTTCATCTTCAAGTGTAATATTCTAGATATAGCCTTTCCTGATCCCACCTGGATGCCTTCTCCCTACTTCTCCTCTAGATAGAGGGCAACTTCCTTGAGAACAGGTATTATTCAACTTTTTTTGTTTTACTATATCCCTACAGCCTTTTATATTGCCTGGCAATATATTTAAGTGTTTAACCAATGTCTTTAGATTGATTAAAGGAAGGCAAGGATTCTGAGAGGTGGAAATCTATTTATAAACTTCAAAGAATTAAGAATTACAAACTATTATTTCCTATGAATTAGTATTTCAACCTCCCAGATTTTTACTCTTTTCAGACAACTTTCTCTTTGAATCTTCATGTTTACCACATCTACATTGTTGTTACTGACTTACTTATCTTGGTGACTGGCTAACTATGATCTGATTTTTGGAATTTCTTTCACCATGTCCTTTTCATATATAAGTTACTCAATTCACTGATATCATCTTTCCTCAGGTTGAATAGGTAAGTTTTTGAATGACTGGTTCAGATTTAACTTTCACATTCAAATCCAAGTCTTTCACTTTAAAATTTAATCTCCTTTGATCTGGTGATTTAGATGAAAATAAATCATATTATACACTATGATAATATTTCAAAATTGTCTTTTATAAAATCACCTTATATTACCTCATCCTAAACAATAAAAAATATTGTAGTTTTAATTTTTTTAAAGTTTTTTAAATTTAAGTACAAATTTTTTAATTTAAGTACAATAAAAATTGTACTTAATAAATAAGCAAGAGATTTAGGGTTATCCTTCAAGTTATAAATTCAAACCCAACATATGACTTCACGTTCTCTTAAAGATCCAAAAATATTTCATGAAAACTGCTGAGGTCTATAACTAGGATTACTTAATTGCCTTAACTTATGGCAGCTATTTGGAATTCAGAGGATTTCCGAAATAAAAACCTTTTAAAAAGTATACTTCTAACCTTACTTTTGATTTTATTACAATAAAAAGTAAACAATATCTAGTCACACAAATATCAACCACTGTGTAACTTCAATCTCAAATTCTAAAGAGATGGTTAAAAAGAAGAGAATATGGTTAAAGGAAAATTAGATAGCCCCACATGAAAGATCCATGATTTTACCACCGTCATTCTCTTACCAACATAGATTTCAACCCCTGTACTCCTTGCCTCTATGTGATTGTTGCTCATGCTCTCCCATAAATGTTTTATGCCACTTCTTTTCCTCTTCCTACACTCTGTAGGCACCTTTCTGCTGCTCCTTAGATTATCTATAATTTTAAGTCCTCTGATATCAGACACATATTATCAATAGAAGAATATTCTAGAGGGAATGTAACATCAGCGATGTATTTGAAGTCTGGAGACTTAATATCTATTCCTAGTGTTTATACTTACTAGCTGTGTGACTCTTACTGTACTGGTGTTAAAGAGCTGGACTCTTGCTAGTTTCCCTATTTCCATTTAGTTTGATCTCCTTCTAACTCCATTCCAATTCTAGCTGTCAAACTGTATAGTGTTTGTCCAAGATTACAGAAACCAATGGACTAATATGAAGGTCAAGTCACAAATTTTGGCAGGAAAACAATTTTCATCCACTTAGTTTTTCTCTACAACCATCTCTTTTATTTGACCAGAAGTAACAGAAAGGAAGTTTTGTAGGAATTCTAAGGAATTAGTTTGATGTTAACTATAAACAGCAGCATTTGCAGAATCTCGCTATAAATCAGAAATCCTTCTTTTATTAGGACTTTATAAAGGATACCTTCCTTAACAATGACAACTTATTTCCCTTTTAACACTTTTCTAGATATCAAGACTCCAATACCTTGACGTATTATTTTCCTATTAGAAAGTCTCAAAATTCTGACAAAACAGGAGAAAGAGAGCACTTTATCTGATAAGAGGTTTCAAGGTTAAAGTTTTCTACAAAATAAAACTTTCTTAAAAAACAACAGAAAACAATGTAATGTGATTATGTAATCTTAACATCTCAGCCACTCATGAGATGGGCCTCAAATCTGTTTCTTAAAGAGAGAGATGAATGAACTTTATGAAAGGAAATCTGATAGATTTATGTCAGCAGACTTCTGAGGAAGAGACCATAGTTTTGAGAAAGAAGCAAAAGTTAACATAAAGAAAAAGGAAAGAAAGAGTTAGAATGTGTGTGACAGGGAGGCTGTACTTAATTTTTAGACATGACCAAACAAAAAAAAAATCTTATTCTTCTGCAAATGTAGATAATTTGGTATTCATCTGATTTATTAGTTAAAGTACAGCAAACAAAAAGAATAAATAATTATGTGGACCTAAAGGAGAAGAGTTTAATGCAGAGAATCATAAAATAGACCTCAAAGATCTTCTCTAATCTCACATCTTACAATTTAAGATCACTGCATTAAAACTATTGGCACAGTTTTCACCATTTTATGCTTCAAGAAAATATACAGAAAAGGAAGAATTAAATCTATCTGAAAAAAATTTTTCTACAATATTTTCAGATTGAATTTTTTTTCAAAAATAAATATCTGCTGAAAGGATAAAAAAAGATTCTTTTCTTGCTTGGAATTAATTTTCACAAAAATATTGACTGGTTATTATAATTAATCTACTATTGAACTGGCTGAAACAAAATCAATGGAAGAAATGAACTTTCTCTTGACTGTTTAAGTGGGTATTAAATTTGAAGCTCATGTCAAAACCAACACTAAAATGAACAAAACCACATCCATACAACAAATAAAATGTTCAATGCAGCTGCAAGTAATCTAAAACACTTTAATGCTGTACTCTGACAAAAAATTTTTTCCTACTATTAAAGCAATTTTTTTTTGCTTTTTTTTTTGGAGGAAGAAAAGTAGGGCAATTGGGGTTAAGTGACTTGCCCAAGGTCACACAACTAGTTTTGTGTTAAGTGTCTCAGGCTGGATTTGAACTCAGGTCCTCACTGCGCCACCTAGTCACTCCTTAAAGCAATTTTTAGACTAAATAAAGTATAGCTTAAGAACATTAATATTTCATCCTCACTTACCCTTGCATAGTGTAATTCAACTCCATATAGCTCTAAGGTTCGAGCTGTGTTGAGATAATTGAACTCTGCTTCTGCAGGAGATAAGCCTCTGTAAGAACAACACTAAATTAAAAATCAGTTAAGTCTCAAAAATATGTGTTGTATATATGATATTTTCCAAGAAATTTAAGAATGCCTTGATACTTAAAATGTATGAATGTCCTAGCACCATCATTTAAGGACAAATTTAATCTTGTACAGAACAAAACTTCACTTATCCTAAAGTGAAAACCTTAACCACTGGAACACGTAAGAACCAGGAAGGTTTTTATTGCTGTTTTTTAAAAGGTCTTCTGGCTGCTAACATAGCTAGCTTCAATAAAAGTTAAAGAACAGTAAGGGCCTACTATGGTTTAGGCACTCACAGCCATGGATATAGAGCTAAAAAAGATCTCAGAAGCCACTATATACAATTTTAGCAACTCTAATTATCAGATGCTTCAATCAACAGCATATTAAAAGCCAGAAACTAGAAAAGAAAATGTACAGAGGCTGATTAAAGGATAAATGACAACTAATAAGCATCTTCCAAGGAAAAGATAAGGAAAATTATTACATTATAATACTATAGCATAACTTAAGAATCATAAAGATGATTATGAATCATCAAGAAAAATCTTATTTTAGAAAGACTTCAGTTCAAATGAAAATTTTAATGGGCACATAAGCTTTAATTACCAAAAAAATGCACTTATATCAGATTTACTGACAATGTGTGAAATACATTAAGTGCACAACTATTTCAAAAATATCTTTCTAAAAATCAAGTAATTAAAAAAAATACTTTAGTGTCTACCCAACTACATAAAAGTCTTAATGAGACTTGACATTTTTATGAAATTCGGAAAATAAGGTATATTTAAAAACCTATACATTATTTTATTTGCCAAGCTATCTAAAAATTATTCTTCTGCATAGGGTTGTCTTTTAGAGTACAAATTTGGGAACAGGATAAAGGCAAGAACCAATCCACTACATCTTTTTCCTCCCATGGATGAATATAAGTTTTCATCCCATGGAAGCATATAAAATACTACAGGTAGGGGTGTGTGTGTGTGTGTGTGTGTGTGTGTGTGTGTGTGTGTGTGTGTGTGTGTGTGTGTGTGGAGAAAGAGAGAGATACAGATATATGCAGATATAGATACCTATAGTTATATATGTATGCATAAATTGTACAATATAGACGGTTGCTTTTCTTAGCTCCCCTATAGTCTTACATTGCTCACTTGCTATTATATACTACAGAAATGAACCAACAATACTCAATTAGACTTTAAATTATAGCTTAATTTTAAAAAACACACTATGAAATAATAGTCAAGTGTCATAAACATTTTACTTGAAAATCTACAAAGGTAACATACAGTGAAAATTATAGCTTTTTAAAAATTATGTTACTTATAAATTTAGCATCACTTAATATTCTTTTTTTTTCTTCTTTATTCTCTTCTTGGTTCTGTACCAAAAAATCAAGAACTTGCAAATAACTGCTGAGTAGGAAGGATATGAAATGTCCATTACAATGTATGATACTTTGTTAAGTATATAAAAATCTGAAGCAAACAATGCATTTATTTAAAAACTAGCGACTTTAAATTGTGTAAAAGAATATTTTTGTTTAAATAAAGCTGGTATGTTGGAAGTGATGTTAGAGTTGTTTTATCACTTCTCAAATGAGGTCTCATTTTATTTCTAGTTCTTTGTTAAAACAAAAATGTCACCATAAACATTTGTATATATGGGTCTTTCTACTTTTTGAAAAAGTATTTTTGAGGAAGGGTATGAATAATTTAGTGACATTTTAGATTAAGTTTCAAACTGCTTTCCAGGAAGATTGGAGCATTCCACAGGTGTAGCAACTGTGCAATGGGAGGCCTGCTCTCCCACAGCCTTTCCTGTAATTGTCTTTATCCTTTTTGGCCATCTGCACTAATCTGATAGGTATAAGGTATAACTTTAGTTGCTTTAATTTACAATTTCTTTTAATATTAGTGATTTGGAGCATTTTTCCATTTGGCTACTGATACCTTGGTATTTCTTCTTTTTGGAAACTGCTTAGTCATATCTTTTTCTAAAGAGGAATGGCTCTTTTTCAATATTTGAATCAATTACCTACACATCTTAGGTATTAATTCTTTGTCATAAATTTGTTAAAAATATTTTAAAAATATTAAACTAGTTCCTTTCTAATTTTAAATGCATTTATTTTGGGCATTTATTTTCAATTTTATACAAACTGCCTATTTTGTCCCTATTAGCATTCTTTTTTAAATGATGGAATTTTAAAAATAATTTGTATAAACTCCACAGATTTTAAAGTATCTACACTGTACCATAATAACTGTAGTTAATAAAAAGATGCAAATCACTCTGA
Source organism: Pseudochirops cupreus (assembly GCA_028627135.1). Taxonomy (NCBI): domain Eukaryota; kingdom Metazoa; phylum Chordata; class Mammalia; order Diprotodontia; family Pseudocheiridae; genus Pseudochirops; species Pseudochirops cupreus. Next base: position 241,496,408 of record CM053582.1, read on the forward strand.
TTTCACTAAATAAGTACACATTCAAAACTTACATATGTTGCTGATGTAATTTAGCGATTTCTTTTTCAAAGTCTTGAGGCTGACCAGGGATGAAAGCATAATCAGAGAGGTAGCCTGGCAAGTTTTCTGAATGGTAGTAGTCTCCCAATTCAGCTGACAAAAGAAAAATGCTCACACTTTAATTTAGAAATGAATCTCTTAGTTAATACAACTATATAGGAATTAAAATAATTTCTAGAAGGAAAAAATTTTCACTTTAGCAAATAACAAGGATCTATCCATGTTATTCTTCAACCTCTGCCTAAAATTGTATAGATTCAATAATTTTCATATTGAAAACTCTGCTAGTTTTCTGCAGGGTAATGATTTTCTATGACACTAAGAACATATCAAAGAATCAATGAAAAACATTTATTAAGTGCTTAATATGAATAAAGTACTGGGAACCTACAGATGAGACCAAGGAAAAAACACACACAACAACTATGCATTATTTTATAGTTTGGGAGACTGAGAAGTGTTAGATAAGTGTATAATTATAATACTTACATTGAATAGCAAAGGAAGCCAAAAGGGCAGCAGTATTATAAGGACAGGGCAACCTGATAAAAAGAGAAGATATTTATTACAATCTTAAAAAGTCTTACAGTATTTGCATTTTTATAAAATAGTGACTCAAATTCCTAGTGACTAAGTATTTAATTTTTATCCTCAAAACAAGAACACTTTCTTAAGGTTCTATGCTTTCCTCATCTCTTTTTAAAGGTAACCTTCTGAAGACAATAACCACACCACTGTGCGTGTAAGGTCACCAACTGGCTAGCATTACATCAGTTTGGCTTGAATTTTATCAGAGAAGCTGGAGGCATTCTTAATAAAGTGTCATGTTATAGTCTGGTCTTTTAAAATTTTGGTAGTGCTTTTGCTGCTGAGTCAGCATGCTGTATGTGCCTTATTTATTCTGTTATAACATTTCTGTACTGATGTAGACGACAAGAGGGTTGGATTTGAAGTTAGCAAGGCCTGGGTTTGATTTTGGCTTCAGATACTTAATAGCTCAGGATTCTGTGCAAGCTGACATCTCTTAACCTCAATGTCTTCTATAAAATGGGGATGAGAATAGGATCTACTTGACAGTTTTGCTGTGGGGGAGGGAGAGTGTCAAACAAGATCAAATAATCAACTAATAAAATTTATTGAGCACCTATTATGTTCTAGTTAGGCAAAGTGTTCGGTGTTGGAGATAAAGATCTAAAAAAAATGAAACAATTTCTACTCTCAAACTTACATTCTAACAGAGGAAACAACATTCATCTATCCATCTATCTATTCATCTACATACACACATATAAGCATATAAAAAATAAATACAAATTAGGAGGGTATTAGAAGTTGGGGGAGGGATCAAAAAAGGCTTTGTACAGAAGATTATTCTTGAAGGAAAAGATGGCATCTAGAAAGTAGTGGTAAAGAGGGAATGTATTCCAGGGATAGAAGATGAGTCGGCACAAAGACAAGGAGATAGGAGATGGAGCACTTGGGAAATGAAGCCATTATGACTGGACCATAGAGTGTGAAGAGAGTAATGTACAATGAGATTAGAAAGACAAGGCAGAGTCAGGTTGTAGAGGGCTTTAATAGCCAAAGTAGTTTATATTTGATCTCAGGCAGCAAGTGGAGTTCATTGAGTAGAGGACTAACATGGTCAGAAGTGTGCTTGAAGAAAATCACTTTGGTAGATTTATGGAAGATACCATGGAGGGGAGAGACTTGAGACAGGGAAACCAATTAGAAGGCTGCTAAAAACTACAGGAGATGGATGATGAGTGCACAAACTAGGATGGTGGTTATCTAAATAAAGAGAAGGGTTCAAAGAAAGAAATTAAAATTTGGTAACTGACTGGGTATGTGAAGTGAGGGAGAACAAAGAATTGGGGACAGTAACTGGGACACTGGAGGGATGATACTTTCAAAAACTAGGGCAGTTTGGTAGAAGAGATAGGTTTTAGAGAGAAAAAGAATGAGTTTGGTTTAGGACATTTTAAGTTTGAGGTTAATTCTGGAAGATCTAGTTGAAAATGTCTAATGGGAAGCTGGTGATATTGGACTCAATGGAGAGAATAAAGATGTATCATTTGCATAGAGAGAATTATTAAAAACCATGGGAGCTAGTAACATCAATGAGAAAGAGGGTAGAGAAGAAAGTACCACAGAGAATCTGGACAGAGATAATACATATAAACTACTTTGCAAACTTTAAAACGCTATATAAGCAGCTATTATTAAAGGGGAATTGAATAATATTGAAGATTTTGCATTCTGATAAATTTTAAGCATAAAACTCTAGGTGTGAGAATATTTATGTAACCAATTGGAAAATAAAAAAATTAATTTTATCACAGCATTCAAACAGCAAAAATAGCTTACCTTCCAGTAAGAATATCTTGTTTAATTTGCAAAAAATACTGGTATCTTTAAAAAGAAACGGAAAAAAAAAGACATACTAAGGAGACATAATTAATGAAAAAGGTCATACATTTACTCTAATAAACAAAATAAAAATTAATCACTTGCCTTTTAAATTTTATATATTGGGATGTGCATATACAAATTAACAAAATATTAAAACTATACTGGGTAACTACTGGAAATTTATTCTGACAGACCACTAAATTTAATGTAAAATAAATAAATGTTTTCTTTAAAAGCTCCCTGAAAAATAAAACTTTATACATCAAAGCACAGACTCCTACCAACTCCATTATAAAACTAAGAAAAATTTTTTGGAAAGTGTTACCAATAGGGGAAAATGGTGGGGATAACGGCTTTCTGAGTACAGGATTTAGGGAATACTGTACAAAGCAAGACAGAAGTAAAGTGCCAGAAGTGGCAATATATTAGTCAGAAGGTTATAAACACGTGGTATCATTCCTTCTGCAAAAAGAGGACTTTAAGAACTAAGCACAGAAGCTTATAATTTATTCCTATAAGCAACGGAAAACCATTGAGGTTGGTTGAGTATGAGAGTCACATGGTCAGACTGGCAAACTACTTTGGTAGCAGTGTGTAGGGTTATCTAGAGTGGCAAGTGACTTGAAGCAGAGACACTCGTTAAGAGGCTGTTGCCACAAGTTAGGAGAGATGTGAAGAACTGAATAAAGGAGAAAGGAGCTGTGTGAGTGGAGAAAAGGGATTAGATTTGGGAGGGTTGACAGTTCTATTCTGAAAAGCTGGTCTTCTGCTACATCATTCTAATCTCCAAAATAGGTAATTGTGATGTCAGAATGTTTAAGATCCTCAGGGAGTAATAAATAGAAAAGTAAACCCTAATAATATTTACTATGCATAACATCTTTGTAAGAAAATAAAGTGAAAATTCTCTTATAACTTTAATTTTATTTAATTCTTGAACTAAAGTTTAATGTATAAAAATGCAAAAATTATCCATTTCCTCATTATAATTAGGGCAACTTTATTTTGTTTTTATCAGACCAAACTTTTCCCCAGAACTAAACACAGATGTTCTCAGTGAGAGTCAATTGTTGGGTTAAGAGTTGAATGTTCATCTACACTCCTGATAAATGCTAGTAAAATTTTCTATCTATATGTGAGTTGGGGACAAAGTACCACTATGGTAAGGGTCCTTATGGTTAGGAAGACATAAATTCAAGAGCAGTCAATGATGCAATCTAGGCGTGTGACCGTATTGTTGTTAAGTCCTTTTTCAGACTGTGTCCAGTTCTTTGTGTCCCCATTTGGGGTTTTATTGGAAAAGATACTGGAGTAGCTTGCCATTTCCTTCTCCAGCTCATTTTACAGATGAGTGTCTGAGGCTGGATTTGAACTCATGAAGATTAGTTCAAAGCCCTAAACTTAGATTAGTTCTAAGCCACTTAGCTGTATGACCAGAAGCAAGTCACTTAGCATATCCATGTCCCTAGGTAACAAACACTCTAAAACGCTAACAAACTAGCTGTGGAATTTGCACAAGGTAGAGGGAATTTTTACATTCACAGTTTCTCACAGTGATGAAATCACAGGTTTAGACTCAAAAAACTGAAAGGTACTTATTAGTTTTTCTTAGCATGGTCAATAATATACAAGGAATCCAAAAAAGGGCAATTCTGAAAAAGACCTTTTAAAAGTTAAACTAATAATAAGGAAAATATGAAAACACCTCAGGTTTAAGAATACTACACATTTCTAAACCACACAGCAATCCCACGTACCAGTTTTTTACAATATCAAGTCAATTACTATTTAAAGAGCACCTATTGTGTACAGAGCCCTGTTCTAGATTCGAGAAAGGGACCAAAAAGAAATTATATGATACCTAGAATTATCACTTCCAGAAAAATTCTAATTTTAATGGTATCAATCAGAACCTTCTGTTTTTAGATAGGAAGCTGTCATGTATTTTTCCTCTGGCATATCTCTTTCCTGCTGGAAGTCCTATTATTGCCACTAGCCTCAGTTATACCGGATGTCATAATGGCAGTACACTTCTCATTCTGTAGAATCTGAAAGTCAAGATTAACTAAGTAATCACAGAAGCCTAGCAGTAGCTTTTGTTACACATGAAAACCATTGAAGAATCAACAATAGAAATCCGAACTAAATGAAAAACTGCCCGAAAACTGAAGTAGCAGGCAATCAATGAAGTACTTAGCACAAGATTTCCATGACAAACTGTAGTTATCTTGAATGGAATTTCTCACTCTTTATGCTGGATCTAGTTAACAAAATAAAGAAAGTCTGATAATTTTATGGGTTTATTTTGTATCCTTTTATTTTAACAGAAGGTATTATTATTTATATCAATTATTTTTTAGTTGAATCTGAAGGATCCTTTAAGTAAACAATAAAATCATCTGCCAACACCAATGATTATGTCTTTCCTTACCTACATGTATTCCTTCACATTATTTTCTTTACCTTACTGCCCAATCAAGAATTTCAGGAACTACATTTATTAATAGTGAGGACAACAGACCATACTTTGCCGTAGATCTTATAAAATTACCTGGTAGTTGTCTTACTAAGATATACTAAGGATTTTGTATGACCATAACTACAAGATACTCTTTACAAAAATAAAAGTCTTAAATAATTGAAGAAATATTAATTCTTCACGGTTTTGCTAAACTAATGAAATATTCTATTTTCATTTCTTTTCATTCTGACCTTAAACACTAAATAAAATGTGCATTTCTAAACATACTGAAGAGAATATTATACATGAAACTGTGAATCCCATAGGGTTTTGTTTTTAAGCACATAATAAATTCTACATTTAATTTTTAAAATCATGCTGCTTCTCTCTAATGCCTTTTGACCTTTCTATTAAACCCTATTACTAGCTGTCTTTTCTCTCCCATCTATTCTCCCTCCAATTAAAAAACAAAACAAAACAAAACTTTGTCACACACATACATAGTAAAGTAAAACAAATTATTGCATTGGCCACATCCTAAAATTGTTATGTCTCATCCTGCATTTTGAGTTCATCACCTGTATTAGGAGGTAGGTAGTACATCTCATCATCAGTACTCTAGAACTGTGGCTCGTCAAGCACAACTAGAAGAATTTATACAGTAACACCAACACCGTAAAGACAAACAGCTTTTAAAAACTTCTAACTTTCACTTTGCTCTGCACTGATTCTCTAAAGCCATTTCTCTTTAATATTTTCTTATCATGCCAACATTTCATAGTATATACATATTATATTTTGTTCAACTATCCCCAATTTATGGGTTCCTTCTTAGTTACTAGGCTTTGGGTTTTTTTTTATTTAACCACTACAAAAAGAGCTGTTTTAAGTATTTTAGTTCATGAGCCCTTTCATCTTTCCTTTGAGTTCTTTTTTGGTATAGGCCTAGTATCAATTTCACTGGGTCACAACTTTGGGAGAAATAGTTCCAAGTGGCTTTCTATAATGCTCATACCAACTTATAGCTCCACTGCACCTAAGGTACCTCATGTCCTACAATCTCTCCAAAATTTTCATTTTCTTTTATTTGTCATCTTTGCCAAATGGAATAAGGTAGAGTCTTAAAGATACTTTAATTTGCATTTCTCTATTAATGATTTGGTAAATTTTTTCATATAGTTGTGGACAGCCCGAATTTCTTTCTTTGATGACTGCTTATTCATATTCTCTGATTATTTGCTTATATACTGAGAAACTGAGTCAATGTAACTGAAATAACAATACTGCTTAAATTAATTTATTGATTTAGTGTCATAGCAACCAAACTACTGAAGAGTTAACTTTGTAAAACTAGATAACAAAATTCATCCATAGCAACAAAAGGTCAAAACAGCCAAGGGAACAAAGAAAGAAAAAGTCTCAAGCTATATTAATAAGCAATTTTAAACAAAATTTTCACATTTGAAAAATTCATCGAAACTATTCAAAAAGTTGATGGATGGAATAAATTGAAGAAACAAAGTCTAGAACAGCAGTTCTCAACCTGTGGGTTATGTTCAATTTGTAACAATGAAAATACATCCTGCATATCAGATAAGATTCATAACAATAGCAAAATTACAGTTATGAAGTAGCAACGAAAATAATTTTATGGTTGGGGGGTCACCACAACATGAGGAACTGTATTAAAGGGTTGCGGCATTAGGAAGGTTGAGAACCACTGGTCTAGAAAGAATAAAACATATTAGCATATTATCTTTGATAAATCCAAGGGCACCAACTAATAGAGCAAGGCCTTCCTATGTGACAGAAAGCACTAGGAAAATTGAAAAACAGTCGGACTAACACTGCACAATGTACACTACAAAAAAATTCCAGTTGGATACATGATCTAAATAAAAAGGGTCAAATCATAAGCAAATTAGAAATGAGAAGAAAATATCTTCAACAATGATATAGACGGCAATTCTTAGTGAAAACAAGGGACTGAGTTTCATTATAAAAGACAAAATGGACAGTTTTGATTACATAAAGTGAAAAGTTCGTGTATATGTGAAATAAATAATATCAAAATGAGAGAGAAAACAATTATTTGGAAAAAATATTCTTAGCAAATTTCTTAGGCAAGGCCTAACAGTAAAGTATATAAAGAATTGATACAAATATGTAAGAAAAAGAGCCATTCCCCACTATATATAAGCAGGCAAAAGGTATGAAAAAACATTTTAGAACGAAGAAATGCAACCATATGAAAGTGTTCCAAATCATTAAGAGAAATTCAAATGAAAACAACTCAGGCTCTACTTCACATGACAAAAGGAGAAAATAGTAATTGTTGAAGGGGTTGTGAGAAGAAAACGACACTAAAATATAGCTGATGCAGTTGTGAAACATTCTGTACAATATTTGAAACTATACCCTAGCAGTCATTATACTATATATCTTCTGATCCAGTGATACCACTATTGGGTATTCCCCACAGAGGTCAAAGACTCATATATACAATAATATTTATAACAGTCCTTTGTTGTTGCAAGAAAACTGGATTAAAATGGGTGTCTTATCAGCTGGGAAGGAGATCAAGAAACTGTGGTATTTGAATGTACTGCAGGGATAGGCAAACTCTGGATTGCCTGTATTAACTGTCAGTTAAGAACGGTTTTTAAATGCAATGAAGCTTTATTAACAAATATATAAGCTATCCATAACAACTAGGTTATAAAAAAAAAAAGCCAGGGGTTGCACCAAGCCCTATTAATAGAATGTTACTAAGACATAGGCAATTACGCATAGGACAGAGAAAAAAGGGAAGATGGGCATAAAATGAAACAGAATTACAACTATGACAATAAAAATATGAAGGAAAATAGCTTTGGAAGATCTCAAAATTCTGGCCTAAGCAATAAATAATAAACCAAAAGCCTAATTAGACTAAAAGACAGGGATGATCACTAGGCAGATAGGTGATAGACTACAAATTCAGAAAGAAATACGCATTCTCAGATACAGCCACGTGGCCAAAGTACTGATTTGCTTTGTTATACTATATATCTTTGTTACAAGGAAGGAGTTGTACATGGGGCTTGGTTGGAACATCAATAAATTATGTATTGACAGAACAATATGTAGAATTTTATTATTTTGCTAAATTTTATCCAGCAACTTAAACTGGACAAAACAGTATTCCAGCTTCTTATAAAGTTTTTTTTTCTATTTCCTTTTTTGCACATTGAAGTTTTTGTATATATTGATGATTGTGTTCAAAACCAAAGGTAAAACTTTTAAAGATTCCATAATAACCTGTTGAGCTTTTGTCAGTAAATTTTAACAAAAAATATTTCTATGAAAAAACAAAAAAGCTTTTTTGATGGCTTCAACATAAGTTAGAACCTCAATTCTGCTTTTAAATTTGATAGGGCTCACTATGTAATCTTTCTGACTTAATTTCTCCATCAACAAAGAATATCTTAAAGACCTTGTAGTGCTTGAGCTAATAAGATACACCGATGTATCTCTGACAAAGAATTTTGGATCACTGTAAAGAAAACTCAATAAAACCCATTAATTTGAACATAATTAAAAATCTGTGATAATATGGGTTGGGCCTAGGATATCTGTTTTCACTATTAGAGAAACCTAGGCTTACTTTTTTTTGGTTCAACAAAATTGTAGCAAAGAAAAATGAATAAAATTATTAGAAAAAAACTACCCACCCATAAACATTTTTAAAAGAACATGCCACCTTCTAAAATTTATTTTTCTTGTTTGTGTGCACATGTGTTTTATTTTGCAACATGGCTAATATGAAAATGTTTTGCATGATTTTTTATGTATTATCAATAGCATATTACTTGCCTTCTCAAGGGAGAGGGGAAGGGAAGGAAGAAGAGGAGAAAATCTGGAACTCAAAATTTTAAAAATGAATGTTAAAATTTTTTTGGCATGTAATTTGGAAATTATGAAATAAATAAAAATAGATAATGAAAAACCCAACTAACATGCTTATTTAAAGTCATTCTTATTTCTTAATGATGGAATTTCAGGTTTAGAAGTAACCTTGAAAGTCATCTAATCCAACCAAATCAAATGAAGAATTGCCTTTTAAAGCAGAGGTTATCAAGCTTTCTTGTCACAGAACTCCTCCATACTCTTAAAAATTATTGAGGACTCCCAAAGCCCTTTAATTTATGTGGGTTACATTTATCTCTATTTACAGTATTAGAAGATAAAACATCTTAATATTATTATGAAAATAGTTCTGACTTTGTGGCTCCCTTAAAGAGTCTTGGGGACACTCTGGACCACTTTGAGAACTGCTATTCTACAAACATCTCCAAAAAGAGGTAGTACAAGCAGGCTACCTTTTGAGAAACTTAAAGTGAGGGTAACCCAGTATCTCCTTAGGCAGCCCATTTGACTTTAGTATAGTGTAAATTGTTTGGAAAAATTTGCTTTGTATCAAACTGAAAATCTGTCTCTGAAAGTTCTATCAACTGTTCCTAGTTCTGCCTTCTCAGAACAAGCAGACTGTATCCAACGCTCCTTCCATATGACATTCAATCATATGAATAACTGCAAAAACTTCTGTTATATTCCTTACTGAAATTTAAGTTCTAGATAGCAGTTCACTTAATTACTTAGCACCATATTTTGAAGAATAAATTGATAATTAAAAAAAAGCTAAAAATTTATCAGCTGTTCTGCTTTTGGTAAACAAAAAAGCTCCATTTATATCCATATAACTCAAGTCCTTGGTCCGTTTTTAACAGAACAGGTTATTCTCACTGACAACCAAAAAAGTTGGGAAGCATTCCTTAGGCTTTTAAAAATTTATCTTCTAGCAGAGTAACCAAACTTTATTTTGGATATGGATAAAATTTACTTAGAAATGGCAAGACAACAAACATTATAAACTTTACATAGATCAAAGTGATATTCTTTTGTTGTAACTTGTTGGAAGCAAGATCTTAAGCTCTATGATATTGTTTACTTGTATGTTAAACTGTCTGTCTCACTAAAGGCTTCTATACAACGTTTTATTTATATCAGTCTATCTCCCTCTTTACACAATATAAGTTTGGTTTGTTCATATGTCTTACATAACTATAGTTAACTAGTTTTTAAAATGATGGAAAAATCAGCACAGATGTTTAATACACTGAAAAACAATACACAATGTGTAACACCTATGGAATTCCCACCTCTAAGGACAGTTAGAGGTGTCCTTTCATATGTCTTCATTCAAGTCCTGCTTGATCCTTCTAATTTGGTTACATTTACTTTTCTATTTACAATGTTGTAGTTACTGTGTAAATTGCTTTCTTTGGTGTTGCATAACTTTGCACTGGTTCATACAGATCTTTCCATGCTTCTGTGTATCCATCGCAGACATAATTTCTTATACTACAAAAATATTCCATTATGCAACACAGTTTGATAAGTCATTCCCCAACTGATGGGCATCTACTTTGTTTACACTTTGTTGTTGAGTTTCTTCAGGCATGTCAAACTCTTCATGATCTAATTTGGGGTTTTCTTGGCAATGATACTGCAGTGATTTGCCATTTCCTTCTCTAACTTACTTTAAAAATGAGTAAAATGGGGCAAACAGGGTTAAGTGTATTTCTTTTTTTAAAATTAACTTTTTGTGTTTATTTTTAGTTTACATCATTCATTTCCACAAGATTTTGAGTTACAAATTTTCTCCCCATCTTTCCCCTACCCACCACCCCAAAACAGTGATCCCACTGTATACCCCTTCCCCCAATTTGCTCTCTCCTTTATCTTCCCCCATCCCCCCTCTGACTTTCTGATAGGGCAAGATGGATCTCCATACCCCAGTGGCTGTATATCTTATTTCCCAGTTGCATGTTAATAATAATAGTATTTTTTTTAAAAAACATTTGATTTTAAAACTTTTGAGTTCCAGGTTCTTTCCCTTCTTCCCTCATCACCCACCCTTACTGGTAAGATAAACAATTCAATAGAGGTTGCACATGTGTAGTTACGCAAAACATTTCCATAGTGGATATATTGTGAAAGACTGACTATATTTCCCTCCATCCTATCCCCCTCCCCACACTTGTTCTTTTTTCTACTTTGTCCCTGTCCCTTTACAAAAGTGATTCTAACTACCCCCCCCAAACTGCCCTCCCCTCCACCATCCCCCCTCTAATACCCTTCCCCCCTACTCTCATGTAGGGCAAGGTACCCAATTCAGAGTGTATGTCATTCCCACCCTAAGCCAAATTCAATGAGTGTAAGGTTGACCCATTCCCTTTTGCCTTCCTGTTCTTCCCCTTCATTGTAACAGTTATCTCTTGCCTCTTCCATATGAGATAATTTACCCCATTCTGTCTCTCCCCCATCTCCTCTCATTATGTTCCTCTCTCACCTCTCAATTTCACCTTTTAAATATCATTCCTTCCTATTCAATTGATCCTGTGCTTTCTATGTATACCTGTACACATATATACATACACTCACCTATGTATTCATATGCATATATACCCTCCTAATATAGTCATATGTGTATGTACACATACACACACACATATATATATGTATATGTGTGTATATATATATATATATATGAGCACACATTTATATTCCCTTCAACTATCCTCATACTGAGAAAAGTTTCATAAATTATCGTTTTTCCATGTTGGCATGTAAATAGTTCAACTTTGATAAGTTCCTTATGAATTCTTTTCTCTGCTTACCTTCTCATGCTTCTTGTATTTCAATGTCAAATTTTCTATTCAGTTCTGGTTTTCTCAGCAAGAATGCTTGAAAGTCCTTCACCTCACTGAATGACCATATTTTCCCCTGAAACATTACACTCAGTTTTGCTGGGTAGGTGATTCTTGGTTTTAATCCCAGCTCCTTTGACCTCCAGAATATCATATTCCAAGCCCTTCAATCCCTTAATGTAGAAGCTGCTAGATCCTGGGTTATCCTGATTGTGTTTCCACAATATTCAAATTGTTTCCTCTTGGCTGCTTGTAATATTTTCTCCTTGGTCTGAAAACTCTAGAACCTGGCTATAATATTCCTAGGAGTTTTC
>CM053582.1:241508506-241524401 GCA_028627135.1 Pseudochirops cupreus
CCCTCTGGTTCTAAAATATCAGGGCAATTTTCCTTGAAAATTTCTTGAAGGATGATTTCTAGGTTCTTTTTTAAATTATAGCTTTCAGGTTGTCCAATAATTTTTAAATTATCTCTCCTGGATCTATTTTCTAGTTCAGTGGTTTTTCCAATGAGATATTTCACATTGCCTTCTATTTTTCCATTTGTTTGGATCTGTTTAATAGTATCTTGATTTCTCATAAAGTCATTAGCTTCCATTTGCTCCAATCTAATTCTGAAGGAATCGTTCTCTTCAGCGAGCTTTTGAAATTCTTTCTCCATCTGGCAAATTCATTTTTTTAAGGCATTCTTCTCTTCATTGGCTTTTTGGGCCTCTTTTGCCACTTGAATTAATCTATTTTTTAAGGTGTTATTTTCTTCAGTCAGGTTGTTGACTCTCTTTTCATGATTTTCTTGCATCTTTCTCTTTTCTCATCCCAATTTTTCCTTCACTTCTCTTACCTGATTTTCAAAATCCTTCTTGAACTCCTCCATGGCCTGTAACCAGTTTATACTTTTCTTGGAAGCGTTTAGTGCAGGAGTTCTGACTTCACTGTCTTCCTCCCATTCCATGCTTTGATCCTTTTTGTTCCCCAAAAAGTAATCTAAAGTTGGATGGCTGTGATCCCTTTGCTTCCTCATGTTGCCAGTCCGTTACTTGACTTTTGAGCTTTTTGCCACAGTAGAACTCTGCTTCCAGAGGGGACAGCTTTGTCCCAAATCACTGAGGTTTTCACAGCTGCTGGAGCTATTACAAGGGCACCATCTCTACAGCCCCACCAGCTTTGGCTCACTGGTCAGACACCTCAGGACCATCACCCAAGGCCACAATCCTGATCCAGGCAGGGTAAGGCAAGGATGATCGCTTGGCCCCCCTACGATCTGCAGGCCAGGAGCTCAGAAACAGCCAGGTGGAGGTGGCTGCAGGGCCATCGCTTCCACTCCTTCTTGCTCCAGGGGTAAAGGCTGGACCACACTCCGTCCCCTCCAGATCCAGGAAAGTTCCACTGACTTTTTACTTTGTCTTTGGCATCTATGGGTTGATAAGTCTGGAAACCACCACAGCTGCTGGTGATCTACTCTTCTGAATGCTCCAGCTGTGGCTGGTCGGGGCCACCCTGGGGCTACAATTGAGGGTTCACACACAGCTTGGCTCCCAGCACACTGTGATGGAACCTTCCTGTCCACCTGCCGGGCTCATTTCAGTGGGAGATTTGTTTCTCTCTGTCACTTTGTGGGTTCTGTAGCTCTAAAATTTGTTTAGTGTCATATTTTATAGGTATTTGAGGCGGTTAAGGGGGGAGCCACTGAGTTTTCCTGCTTCTACTCTGTCATCTTTGTTTAAGTGTATTTCTCTTCTATTAGTGATTTGGAGCATTCTTTCATAGAGTTGCGAATATCTACAATTCTCCTGAGGACTGTTTATTATATCCTTAGTCTATTAATCTATTGGGGAATGGTTATCAATCATATATAGTTATTGTTTATATAGCTTGGATACCAAACCCTTATCAAAGAAATTTGATAACAGATTTTTCCGTGGATTTGATAATTTCCTTTCTTATTCTAGGTGGATTAATTTTGTCTGTGCAGAAGCTTTTCATTTTTAAGTAACTGAAGTTATCTATTTTACATCTGGCAATTGCCTCTTTCTTTTGTATTGTTATGAATGTATTACCTATCCACAGCTGTATGATGTTTCTCTCCTAATTTTTCTACAATATGATCTTTGATATTGCAACAGGTGAAAGGTAGACTGAGGCAATTCTTTCTGATTAAGATAATAGGTTGGAAGCTGAGAATGAGGTCTAGGAACAATCCCCCTCCTTCCTTCCTGTGACTAAGAAGTGTTCATTGTTTGAGTGCTCCTGCACTCAAAAAGAGTGGGCCAGATAGTGGGCCAGACTTCTTTGGATAGCAAACCAGACATCCTTGAAGGACAGCTTGGCAGTGAAAAGATACCAGTCATGTATCATTACAGGCAAGCTGAATTTCTGCATTAAGTTCAGAGACAAAGAACAAAGGATTTAAGCAATTATAGGACAAAAATCAATTAACTGTAAATACGGTCAACAAAAAATGACACAGAATAAAATAAAAATTATACAGAATAAATTTAATCTCAATATTAAGGTCAAATATCCACTTTGAACATCTTGTGGACTGTGATGCAAAGAGTTTCTATAAATCTGATTTCTGTCATTCTACTTTATAGTTTTCCCAAGAATTGTTTTTTTTTTAAACAAATAAGGAGTTTTTTTTCCTAAGTAATTATGTTTTCCACTTTATCAAACACGGGGTTACTGAGTTCTGTAGTTTCTGAATCTCCCTTATCTAGTCAGCTCCACTGATTTCTCTCTCTCTAATCTCAAAGTAAAGATTTAAATCTTTAAATCGATCTGATGACTGCTGTTTTATCACATTGTTTGAGGACTGGAAGAGCTTTGTCCCTACTTCTTTTCATCACTTCTCTAGCTATCACAGATCTTTTTTTCTCTTCCAAATGAACTGCTATTTTTAAAAAAAAACCAAGTACTGGTATAGCATTAAAACCATAAATGAATGTTGGTAATATGATCATTTTTATTATATTGTCACAGCCTAGCCATGAGCACTTAATATTTCTCCAGATATTTAAGTAATTCTTTATTTTTTTAGAAGCACTTGGTAATTGCATCTATACAAGTGTTGTATTATTTTGTAGGTCGATCCTCAGGTATTTTATGCATTTTGAAGTTATTTCAAATGGGATTTCTACTTCTATAACTGCTTCTTGTGTTTTGTTATTATTATACAGAAATACCACTGATTGCTGAGGATTTATTTTGTATTCTGCAACTATATTGAAACTATTGCCTCAGTTACTATCTTTGTTGATTCCCTAGGATTTTCCTAGAAAAACAACACATCATTAGCAAATAGGGATAGTTTCATCTCTTTACCTATCTGTATGCCTATAATTTCTTCCTCTTGTCTTTCTGCTGTTGCTAGCATTTCTAAATCTATATCAAATAATAGTGGGGAAAATGAGC
The DNA here is from genome assembly GCA_028627135.1 of Pseudochirops cupreus. NCBI lineage: Eukaryota > Metazoa > Chordata > Mammalia > Diprotodontia > Pseudocheiridae > Pseudochirops > Pseudochirops cupreus. The sequence continues at coordinate 241,511,559 of CM053582.1, forward strand.
ATTTTTGCTTTACTCCCATATTTTTTGGGGGACATTTTCATATATTCTCATTGCATATCATGCTTGCTTTTGGTTTTAGATGTTTTTTTCATATTAAAACCATCTCTATTTCTATACTTTGTAGGGATTTTGGAATAAAAGTGCCACACTTTATCAAAGAATTTTTCTGCACCTATTGTGATGACTGTGTGGTTTTGGATGTTTTGGCTCTTAATATAATATGCTGATTGTTCTGCTAATGTAGAACCATTCTCGCATCACTGATTTACACCCTACTTGGTTATAATACATGATTTCTTGGATAAATTGCTATAGTTGATTTGACAGAACTGTTTCAAAATTTTTGAGTCAAAGTTCATTAATGACACTGCACTATTGTTTCCTTTCTGTGTTTTGTCTTTCTGTAGTTTAAGTATTAAGAACCAGGGTGGGGAACCTGTAGCCCCAAGGTCACAAGTGGCCCTGTTAAGTCAAGTGTGGCCCTCTGACTGAATCCAAACTTCACAGAACAAATCCCCTTAATAAAAGGATTTATTCTGTAAAATCTGGACTCAGTCAAAACGCTGTACCCAATGACCTAAAAGGCCACATGTGGCGTTGATGTGGCAGGTTTCCCACCCCTGATTAATAAAAGGATTTTGGTAGGGTGCTTTCTTTTTTCTTTTCCTGAGAATAATTTGTGAAGTATGGGCACTAAATGTTCTTTAAAATTTTGACACAATTCTATGAATACACAAGGAGTTTTTTTCCTTTTGTAGGCCCTTTACTAGCAGATTTATTTTCTTTTCTGAAGCCAAGCTCTTTCTTTGGTTTCTGATGGTATGAGTATTCATATTTTTGAAGATATTACTCTCTCTCTTTTGTTTTCTAAGTTTTGTTAGCATATAGGTATGCATAATATGTTCTCATTGTTCTTAATTTATCTTTCCAAAGAATCAGCCTTTAGTTTTATTGATCACTTCTACAGACTTTTATTTTGTTCCAATTTTTCTATTTTCTCTCTAATTTTTAATATTTCCTCTTGTGCTTTTTTTTAGGCTTGTTCATTTGTTGGCTTTCAAATTTTAAAAAAATGACTATTCAGTTCACTGTCTCTTTTTCTATTTCATTAATGTAAGGGTATACTATTTCCCCTGAGGCCTGCTTTAGCTGCATCCCAAAAATTCTGGGATGTTTCATTATTATTTTCTTTTACATAGTTATTATTTCTAAGATCTGTTCTTTGACTCACTCATTATTTATACTTACATTGTTAAGTTTCCATTTAGGTCTGTATCTTTTATTTGTGGCCGCTTCACCAATTATTTTTATTGTGTTATGATCTTTAAAGGATGTTTAACTATTTTTGCCTTTGTACATTTGTTTACAATATCACTATACCCAAAAACATAAGATATTTTTAAATAAAAGTTCCATGTGGTGCTGAGAAATATTTATGTTCTTTTGATGTCCCATTTAGAAGACACCATAAAACTTAAATCTAGTTTCTATAGCAATTTGTTCAGTTCCATATTTCTACCTTTTGTTTCTCTTTTTGTTAGATTTATCCAAAACTGAGAGCGGGATACTAAAGTTTCTTGTCACTACTGTGTCTTCTTGTAGCTCAGGTATTTCTTCTATAAATATGGATGCTAAGGCATTTGAAGTATATACGTTTATTAGTTTTGACACCGGGTTTTTGTTTTGTCTATGACTCCATTAAACATAACAGTTCCTGTTTATCTCTTTTTCTTTTGAATGTTTGTTATTCCTTTGTCAGAGAGCATGTTTGCAACTCCCACTTTCTTTTGGAATTCATTTAATGCACAGTAAATATCTTCCTTCCCTATCATTTTATTTTGTCTATGTCTTTGCTTTTTATAAGCCATATATTGTAGGGTTTTATTCTATTTAATCTTCTATCCTTTTTCACTGTATTAGACTGGTTAGTCCATTTACATTTAAAATAATAGGTAAAAAAAACTTTTGAGATTAATTTGTCTAAGTCCCTTATTTTATTTATATATATTGATTATATAGAGAGAGGATCTGGATTTAAATCCTAGCTCTGTCACACAAGGTAGTTAAGTGACAGAGCTAGGATTCAAATACAGACGCTCTAAATTCAAATCCATTTTTCTTTGCAGGGTACCATGCTGCTATCCATTATGGCAAAGAAAAAAAGGTAGCCAGTAATTCACATGCAAAATATTTGGAAAGGGGAAATATTTATGACGTCAGCTATCTCTCTAAGTCAATGTACAGACTGATGGATAACAAACTTGCAATTTTAATGTAAGGAGGTATACAATCCCACTGGTATCACTAAAACTTGGTGAAGTGAGACACATGAATAGAAGAGCATTGGAAAATTATAACATTATGAGAAGTGACAGGGCTGCTCCATTCTTCTTCATTAGAACATACCCTGAATCTTCAGTACAACTCTGGCTATGTGTGTGTGTGTGTGTGTGTGTGTGTGTGTGTACATACATTTTGTTTTAACACAATAGACAATTCCCAACACAAATACTTCTCTAATACTGTTAAGAGAGAGATGTAACTTCCACAACAGTATTTTACTAACATTGATCAGGGTACATTTTAAAAGAAACATTTTAAGTTGGAACACAAGATGAGAGTATCCAATATGGTAAAATCCTAAGAGAAACACCTGAAGGAACTAAGAATATGACAAGTGTCTTTAAACATCTGAAGAGCTGTCATATACAATAAAGAGTAAATATTCTTTGTGGCTCCAGAGTATAGAACTAGATACAATGGATGAAGTTAAAAGGAAAGAACTTTTTACAGAGAGGAAATCTAATACTGAACTGGATTCAGAGCTAATCCTGAATCAAGAATACTTGGGTTAAGTCTTGATTTATAGATAGATAGATAGATAGATAGATAGACAGATAGATAGATAGATAGATATAGATATAGATAAATATAGATATATAGATAGATATACTGGTCTGGGAATGACAAGTCACTTTATCCTTTTAGCTCCATCCCCCCTTGGCCTGTGTGCCCCTCCCACCCCCGCCCCAGCAAATCTAAGAATATGTTAGGACAGTTGTCAATCTACACTACTAAAAGAAGATTCCTCACCTATAACTCCCCATACAAAAAAAAAAACCAAAAACAAACAAACAAACAAAAAACCCAGTCATTTTTAACAAATAAAGTTGATAGTATACAGAAAAATTTCTTCATTGCCTATCATGGTATATTTGATCAAACAGAGACTACATGATGTAAGGGTTCTTGCAAAAGCTGAAGTTTTAAACTAGATAACTTCCCAAGATGACATTTTAATTCTTTAAGATTCTATACTTCCATGACAAGTCAACAGTTTAGAGGAAAAAATTAAATCAGTTATTGAATCTAAATATATACCCCCCAAAAGTATTTCTCTGACAAATTACAAGTTATTCAAGAAGAAATCTGGATTACCTGAAATAATGTGAGAAAAACAAAAAATTAAATTTTCTTAAAAAGCAATTAAAAATAAAATTTAAGATTTCATGGTCATGCCATGAGCTGTAACTCACTATCAAAACAAACACTGGGTTGGATTTTTCCCTGTGGTGTGTAGTAAACTGTTAACAAGGCTATTATATATATTTATCTTCAGTTATAAAAGTCTCCAAATAAAAAAAAATTTAAGGAAATTTTAATAAAACATCACTTAATACTAAAAATATAATTTTAAAAATTACCTTCTATTACAATAAAAACAGAAATACTTATATAGCTTTCATTTCAGACCACCAATGGGGGGAAAAAAACCCTGACTTTACCTGGTAACTAACAAATAAAGAGAGGTGTGATGGCATATTGAACAGGAAGCCAATCTCAGAATCAAGAAATCTGTCTTCAAGTCCCACCTCTGACACACTGGCACGGCAATTTGCTCAATCTCTAAGTGTCCCAGGAACCTAAGACTATGAAAAGCAAAATAGGTGCCAATCTGCATTGACAAAAAGTTTTCTTACATGGAATTCTCTCTTATCAGTGATATCACAGTTCCTGATCCTTCTCTCATCCCTTTCAAAAGACTAAAGAAAACGGTAAAGATTAAATATGTTAATTTCTTCTCTGTCTTACTTTCTCCTCGTATAGAAGTTTAAATGACTCAGCAGACATACTTCAAAACTTAGGATATCTGTGATTTCATGACTATGACAACTATCCTTACTAATTCAGTTTTCTATTCCTCTGTAACGTAGTACATGGTTTTTAGGACTTATCACCAAAAAACTCATCAGATTGCTGATGGTCAGTCTGGTGATGAGTCTCTTCATATTTAACTAGGATGGTCCTAAGATGAAATACATACAATTTATCCCTGTGAAACCTTGGCAGGATCTACCACAGTTTGAACTCTTCAAGAATCAAAAATCATCTCTACATCATAATGAATGAGGCTTCAGGACAGAGTATATATAAAGACTTATACATAATTATTAAATTAAGCACACATGTACTGGATAGAAATTCATTCCTTATTTAAGAAGTGACCCACATTTGGAGATAAGTGAAAAGACTTTAACAACAGGAATAAATATATAGGTTAAAGATTGGGTAGGTCAATATGATAGACTACAGTAGTTTGTGTTGGGATTCCTACAGAGCACACCTTTGGTCACTCTGTAATACTGGCATTCTTTTCCTCAGATCAACAGTTATCACTCTAAACATTCTACAGAATATTCTTCTAGTGGAATCAAAAGGATCATTTCATGCATGTGAAATACATAAATTCAAAACTGGATAACTTGTGACCTTAACTAAGGAGAACATACCTTAAGACTGTGTCCTGTCAGAATGAAGAAGCTAAACACATCCACATAAAAACTGTCATAACTGTCATCAAATAAGCCTAACTAGAAACAAAGGATCATATGGGGCCTAGAAATACTAAAGCTCTTTGAAGTAAAATCAGGTGAAATCACCTTTTCCAAATGTCATTATTTTTTTCTTACTCTAGGGTAGGGGTGGGGAACCTGTAGCTTGAGACCACATGCGGCCCTCTAGGTCCTCCACTGTGGCCCATTGACTGAATCTTGAAAACTTCTTAATTCTATCAAAGGGCCAAACCCTGAGGACCTAGAGGGCCACGTGCGGCCTCAAGGCTGCAGGTTCCTCACCTTTGTACTAGCATTGATGAAAAGTACAATGTAAAGAAACAAAAATTTCCATAGAAGAGCTCTCAAATAACTTCTATTTAGCATTTCATGTTCTCCAGAGTGAAGGTAAAATGAATGTAGAATATGCTTTATCAATATACATTGCTATAAGAAAACATTATCAAATTCTCTTTGATTACATGAGCTCACATTTCCAAGAGAGGAGAAAAATTGTCAAATTATTTTAATTAATTATAAAGAATGACAGTCTTTTCCACTTGTGCTTCACTGATTTTCATATCTGATGTCAGTTTTCAGATAACATAACTAAGAATATGAGCTCCTTTAACCTACCTTGTATATTCTTCTTGTAGCTTGTTGGGATCACTTACAAAAAATTTTACTCTCAAGTTCAAACTGTAAGGAGATCCTCCTAGAATTAATAGAAGTATGTCTAATTAATTACGTTATCTTAATTCTTTATCTTTACAAATCATACTTGGAAAACATCAAGTAGGTATGTGTGCTCACTTTTTAACTGCTTCCTTATTGGTTTGTTTGGATCCAGCCACCTCTGAAAAATAAATAAATAAATGACTTTAAGACTATGATTTCTTTTCTCTGTCTCTCTCTGAAACCCATCAAAATCTCTAAGGACTCTGAAAATAATGTATCAAATCTGGTAAATTTGTCCCATGCTGAAATTTACATTGAAACTTGCCAAAATAGAAATTGCTAAGTTTAAAACAGCATTGTTCAGTGAAGGAATTAAGAAAATTGTATATGTGGTGCTATTAGTTAAATCTACCTATGTGAGTTTTGAATCTGAGTTTCTCCAAAGATAAACCATAAGGCTTATCACGTGTTAAGTGTTTATTAAAGTAGAGATGCTCTACCTTATTAATAATATTTTATCATGAGCAATGTGAAGTGGTTTTGGTCTATTACCTTAAAAAATTCTTACAAACTAGCTATGGTTTACATTCTTTTATTCAGATCAAAGCAGCAATCTATTTTTTAGTGTTTTTGTAAAATTTCCTGAACCAATGTATTTATATAAAACATAATTTGACCAATTTACTCCTTTTAAACAAATGACAATTTTGGATAAAGCAGTAGTTAGAATCTGGAAATATTAAGTCATTAATGAGGCAACAAGTTACATTGTTTTAGAACACCAAAAATTTAAAATTCTATTTCTGGGTACTCACAACTGGATTCAGAAGAGAATCTAGTCCAATTAGCAGCATGATTCAGCATAAAAAAAAAGTAGCCAAAATATCTAACTAATATGGAAGAACGTTGAAAAACATTAAAAATACTACACAAATATAAGGACAAATATTATTATTTTAGAACCCTAGTTGTACATTCTAAGTTCCATTCAGGTCTCTAAGTTCTTCAGGATAAAGTTCATGACTTTTAAATCAAATCAAGTCTAGAAACATTATTAAGCATTTACCACGTGCCAGGCATTGTGTAAAAGCCCTGAGGACACAAAGAAAGGCAAAATAAACAAACCTACAAACCAACAACAACAAAAAACCGGTCCTTGCTCTCAAAGAGCTCACAGTCTAATGAAGCAACATGCAAACAACTATGTACAAACAAGCTAAATACAGGATAAATTGGAGAGAATCTCAGAGGGAAAGCACTAAGATTATGGAGCCTGGGAAAAGGCTGTTATAGAAGATGGAACTCTAGCAAAGATTTGAAGGAAGCCAAGAAGCAGAGATGAAGAAGAGTTTTGGGCATGGAGCAGCGAAAACACCCAGAGTCAGGAGATGGAATGTCATGTGAAAGGAACAGCAAGGAGGACAGTGTTACTGTATCAGATTATGTGGGGAAGTGTGAGGTGTAAGAACTGGAAAGACAGGAAGAGCCCATGTTATAAAGAACTTCAGAAATCAAAGAAAAGATTTAATAATTGATTCCAGAGGCAAAAGGAAGACACTGGAGTTGGTCAAATAGGAGAGTGACATGATCAGAATTGTGCTTCAGGAAGATCATCCCTGAGTAGACAATGGACTAGAGGTTAGAGTCCAGCAGAGCAAAAAGCAGGCTACTGAAATAGTCAAAGTATGAGGAGAGGAAGGTCTATAACAGAGTGGTAGAAATACCAGAAGGAAGGAACATAGAGAAGAAATGCTGTAAGGGTAAAATTGACAGGACTTGGCAAATAACTGCACATGGGTAGGTTGAGAGTGAGGAATGGAGGATAACATCTGGGTTGCAAATCTAGGTAACTAGGGGGATGGTCATTCCCTTGATGATAACAAAGAAGTTTAGAAGCAGGGAGAGTTTTGGGGAAAAGCCAATTAGTTCAGTTTTGGACATGTTGAATTTATGATATCTTTAGGACACACAGTTCTAGATATCTGATCCGCAGGCAGAAGTGTCAGAGAGAAGAATTCTCTCTTAGGAGAAAGGTTAGGGCTGGACAAAGAGATCTAAGAATGATCTCCACAGAGATGATAACTGAATCCAACAGAGCTGATATGGTCACCAAATGAAATAGCAGAGTTGAAGAAGAAAAGATGGCCCAGGACAGAACTATGGGAAATAGTCATGGGCTTGACACAGATGAAAACAAAGCAAAAAGTGGTCATAACAGGAAGGAGAGCCAGGAGAAAGTGGTATTTCAAAACGCTAGAGGAGAATAAAGAGAAGAGAGTGACTGACAGTGTCACAGAACGCAGAGGTCAAGAAGGATGAAGAATAAGAAAAGGTAGGGGTGGCTAGGTGGCACAGTGAATAGAGCACTGGCCCTGGAGTGAGGAGGACCTGAGTTCAAATCCAACCTCAGGCACCTGAAACAAAAAACTAGCCGTGTGATCTTGGGCAAGTCACTTAACCCCAACTGCCTTACCTTACCTCTTCCCCCCCCCAAAAAAAAAAGAATAAGAAAAGGCCATAAAAATTTGGAAATAAAGAGATCAATGATAACTTGGAGAGAGCACAGAGTTGAAGGATGACGTCTGAAGCCAGACTGCCGAGATAAATGAGAAGAAAGGAAGTAGAGGTGCCAACTGCAGACAGGCTCCTCAAAGAGACTAGCCACTGATGGGAGCAGAAATATAGGATAATAACTAACACGATGGATGAATCAAATGAGGGTTTCCTGAGGATGAGGGAGACCTGAATGTGTTTACAGTCACTAGGGAAGTTGCCATTAGAAAGATTAGTAAGAAAGTATGTATAATTATAATAAGAAAGGGAAACCTACTGAAGAAGGTAGTATGGAATGGAATCACTTGTATATGCAGAGGTATTGCCTTGGCAAGATGAGCTATCTTTTCATGTGAGATAGGTTAAAAGAGGAGATAGTAATAAAAGGCATCTGAATGATATGAGATAGAGTAGATAAAAAGGAACTCTTGGGTAATAGCCTCAATTTTTTCTGTGAAACATGAGGCAAATCTCAACTGAGGTGGTAAGCAATGGATGAGATACAAGGGAAAGAGAAGGGATGAAAAGGTTTAGAAAAGCCACTGTGGTGAGTAGGACAGGAATTGATTAGAAAAGTGAAAAGGGACTACCTTGCCAGAGTGAGCGGTCCAGTTGATAGCATGCAACATAAATATGCAGTGTACCAATTCGGGGGTTTCATGGTCTTCTCCAGCTATGTTCAGCATTAAGAGAACAGGAGAGGAAACAGATGGTGGGAGTAATCCAAGAATAACACAAGATAGAGCAAGATCTTTGATAGAGTAAGTGAGCAAGAGACTCAAGAGGGAGAAGGGAGGAGTCAACATGGAGGTGATAGCCTGTGAAAAGATCTCAGTGTCGAAGAGAGGTCATGATCCTGCCCTCATACTTAATACAATGCTGAGCATATAGAAGAATTAATCCTATTTGCTGAATAACTGAATAGAAAAAAAATACTCCAATAGTGAGCAAACATTACTAGATTCAAGGATGTTAAAGGTAAATATGCATGATGTGACTTCTCTGGGTTTATTATCTACATATGTTCAGGATTTCTTGAGTAGACAGATGACTTATGAAAAACACTGAATTCGGGATGTATGTGTATCAGAAATCTGCTTGTTTTGTCCTCTTCCTTCCAAATGATCACAAAAAAGCAACCTTTATACAGAAACCAAAATACCACCCCTGCTTGTAATTGCTTTTAGAATTAGATTTATTTTAAGTGATTCTTACAATTATAATTACCTTTATAACTAGTAGAGGTAAAATGATAGATCTATAGAAATTAAATAGCACTACTCAGAGCTGTAGTAGTGGGAAAGGGCCTTTTAAATGATGGAACAGATTTGACAGAGCCAAATTATATGCCCTACCATACCCAGATTACTAGGAGAGGGAAGGACTTGGTCAGTGAATTTGAGGGGAAAGATGTCATGATTATAGATGTTTAAATCTTAGCTTAAACTGTAGAAAGAAAAAAATGTTATAAAAACATATTAAGAAAATCAGTTACTAAAAATACCTATCACTAAATAATTATTTTTAAAAGTCTGTTTTATGATTTGAAGAACCCTACAGTACTTGAGTTGAACATTAATGCTAAACAGGAAAAATGATTACATAAAAAAGAAAAAAAAAACCACCATTAACACAGAAAAAATTGCTGACTGTTTCTACACTCCTTTCCATGGGTTTGATTTTCTCTTTTTATCTTGAGATGTCAACTACTTATTCTTCCTATTGGAAGTAATTTTCTTTCCTAAATTATAACTGCGTAATTCAAACTTCCCAAAGCAACAAAGAATATACTATAATAGAGTAACCACAGGAAGTCAAAGGGGTTAACATTTAGCCATTTGCTTCATTAAAATTATTTTCTAGGTGACTAATTTCCATTAGTAGTCCATTATCTACACTGTGAACAAAAACTGCTGTTTTGAGAGAGAAATCAAGTCCATGTTTAGTAAACCTGACTTGCTCTCAGACTAAGAAACAATTACCAGGAAACAACTGTTGTGAATAAATAAATAAGTAAAAGGTTTGAGCCTTGAACAAAAAGTAAAATGATATTTTTAATGTAGTCATTAAGAAAAATAATAAATTAACTCAATGAAAAAACTGTGAAACGCTTTCTTCCTATTATCTTAAAATGGTGTATGTATCAATACTTGGCTATTCCTTTTTTATCATGACTTATATCATATCATAATTCTTATTACAAAGAAAATAGTTATTTATGAAAGCTGTTAAGAACATTGGCTAGAACGTAGGCTCCTTATGAGAATGGACTGTTTCATTCTTGTATTTTTATCTCCTAATAACATGTTTGGCATATGGAAGGTTTATTGACTTAATAAGAACATAAAAAAGCATTGCTTTAACAACTATCATATTTAGCAAATTAGAAGAAAAGATAGGGTAAGAACTCAAGAACCCAAAAGAATGTAAGTTCCTTGAGGGTATATTGCCTTGTTTCTTTTTTTTCTTGTATCCCTAGCATTTAGTAGTGTCTGATTATAGTAGTCATTAACAAATGTTCAACTGATGAAGTCTCCTAATTCCTAAACTTATGTTCTTCTACTACAATGTGTTGCCTCACAGCTAGTCATTTGTTATGCTAGCCCTCTCATAACTTGAACCCTTCTTAGCAATGCAGATATACACAGGTAGCTGTTCTTCTTAAGAAAGTCTTCTAAATTGTCTTCGACATAGCAAGAGTAACAAATCTGACTACAATCAGACGCAAGCCCTGAACCAAGGTTTCCCTAATTCTGAGGCTGGAGCTCTATCATGATATACATTATATACATGAGTATACAATACTGCCTCTCAATATAAATTATTCACATTAAGAAAATGGTTAAAAAAAAATCCTGAAATACAAAAAAAATGTATTTTAGATCATCTCTTTTTCTCTTATTCACTGATAGAAGAGAAAGGGGGGAATAGGGGAAAGTCACAGAGTCAGAAGGTCAGAGTGCTCCTAGTTCTGCCCTGACAGCATCCCTGTGGGCATGTCATTTCTCCTTTCTGTGCTTCTGTCCTCCTTTTACAGATGAGGAAGCCGCAAGAGGGTCTCTGCCATTTGCCTTCCAAGTCTATGAAAAACTAGCCAAAAAAAAAAAAAATAGCTGACATGAATCTTTAAAATTCTGGGCACCTTGGAGTGGGTAGGTGACACAGGGTCTAAATAGAGCACCGGCCCTGGAGTCAGGAGGACCTGAGTTCAAATCCGGCCTCAGACACTTAACACTTACTAGCCGTGTGACCTTGGGCAGGTCACTTAACCCTGATTGCCCAGCCTTCCCCCCTCTTATTTAAAAAAAAAAAAAAAAGCAAAAGCAAATAAAATTCTGGGCACCGAAAGCTTCTCAGACCAAATAATTATACTACCCTTTGGAAGCAGCCAAGGAAAAGTTGCCTAATCTGCTTTTTTCTACTCATTCCTGCTTGGAATGAGCCACTTCTACTTTCTAAATCTGTTGTCTATCTGTCTTATACCTTTCCTAGAATGGGGTTTAAGTCTTTTCCTTTAAAAATAGTTGCTAGCAGTTGATCCTAGTTAAGGTTCAGATTCTGATTCTGATGCTGCTGGTAAAGATCCATTTTTACTACCTGTTAGGCACTAAGAATTCTAAGAGCAATAGAAATGCTCAGGACACAGAGAGGCCCCGGAGGACTTCTGGGTCTGCAACACGTCTGGAACTTCTGGCTGCTAAAAGTTTGAAAGATTTAAATGGTTCTGGAAACTGGTAACATTTTAAAAAATATCAGCAGCAAAGCATCCTCAGTAATTTTGTTTCCAACTTGTCAATCAGTGGAATAGTCAACAAATATTTCTTACTGCTGACTACCATGTACCCAGGACTGCAACAGAAATTGTAGGGAGTGCAAAGAAATATTTTTTTAAAAAGTCTTGGACCTCAAAAAGCTTATAACCTAGTTAAGAAAAAAGGAAACACATGAAAAGATAGGTCACAACAGAAGAAATAAATAACAGTACAGCACTAAAGTACAAAAGCTCTCAGTTACTAAGGCAGTTCATGATCCGCTGCTCAATAAACAGTACACCAATTAAGTTCAGAAGGAGGAAGGCTGGAGCAGTTAGGGAACCTTATTAAGGGAATCCATTTAGAATCAGATACAAGTAGGGTCTTGAAGGATACACAATCTTCAAAGGAAAAAAATAATTAAATCAGCCAAATGAAAGGATTTTAAAACACATTGGAAAGCTAGTAAATGGTTTTGGTAAAAGCAAGATTTATGTAAATTATATATTTAGGTGTACCGGCCAAGCCAAGAACGGTAAGTGAGAGAGGACTGTGGAGGACCTTGAATGAAAGGCTCGGGGAGGTGAATTTTATCTTCTAATGAGTAAGGAGCCACAGAAAATCTGTGAACAAGTGAACATAATGAGACTGGTATGGAGGAACACAAGTTTGCTAGAAGTTTATAGAATTGATTGGATTGGACAGGGAACAGTTAGGAAACAATTACCATAATCTGAGAATAAGCATGAATTTAAGTGATAGCAACAGAAACTCAAGGGGCCACAGAAAGGATAGATGTTGAGGGACACTATAAAGTACAAAGACGGAGTAAGTAAATGGATATGGAGAAGAGGAAAGAGTCAAAAGTCAGGCCTTCAATGACTACAGAATGAAAGCATCAACATTCATAGGGAATTCAACATAAGCATAAACTATAGTAAATTCCTTTTATTTTGCAGATGTATCCATTAGCAGAGGTCATGGTTCCAAAATTTGTAGATGACAAAATTGAGGAATTAAAGGTAAAT
>CM053582.1:241524901-241544464 GCA_028627135.1 Pseudochirops cupreus
TTATTTTTATTAAATGGAATGCCTATAAAGTTATTTATCTTAATCAAATCTTCAACTTAGGAGTTATGCTTTCCATTTCCAATCTTTAAAATTTCCAAAGGTGCATTTGTTTAATTTTTATGCTTTATGAGTGTAAGTTGATTTTGACTGCAATGCAGTTTAAAGTAATGAAAATTCTTCAAAAATGTCAACCATTAAAGCAAAATACTCTAAGAAATTAATGTGAACTTAAGAGAAATTATTATTAAATACCGAACTGTTAATATTGGGGAGATCCAGGATTTTTCCCTTCCTATTTTATTCTCTACTAGGTCAAATCAGCATCTGAGGAATAAGGGCTGATGAGATTGGATTTAACATTCTCTTCAGTCTTGTTCAGACCCGACCAAAATGGAGCTGAGATCTGATTAAAAAGCAGAAATAATTTAAGCTAAGAGAGTTCTAGTCCATAGTGTTCTACTCAGGCTTGGGTGGGAGAAGATTCTTAGACTGCCTAAGGTTGGGTGTGGTCTGGGCTAAGAGTGACACAATCAAAGCTCCTGTCCCTCCGTCCCTCATTAGAAGAGCTACACTTCTCATTGTAATATTCACTCTCTCATCAGAGTTGATTTCCACCTGGTGGGAACACCAATTCTTTGAAGAGCATAAATGTCAAGAGGCCTGTCTTTGGTTTATAAGAAGGCCAAATGACCATTCTTTTATTAATTACTTGCTAGCCATATTTAACAAAATGATTACCCAGAAATTATGTCTCTTGAACTCTGTATACATCACAAATTAATCTCTGCCAAGCTAGAAGAAGAAGAAAAATGAATATAAAATGCAGACTGTGAATGATACACAGCAGTAGCAGCTCATAAACTATATAACTATCTTGGTCCCTTTTATTAATTTCAAATTCTTTAGCTATCCTTTTTTTTTTCTTTTTGGAGGGGAAAAGACAGGGCAATTGGCACTGTGATTTGCCCAAGGTCATACAGCTAGTGTGTCAAGAGTCTGAGGCCATATTTGAACTCAGTCCTTCTGACCCCTGGGCCAGTGCTCTATTCACTGTGCCACCTAGCCACTCCAGCTACACTTTCTATATTGGTTTAATTTTTATTATACTGGTGACAAATTGAATAAATCTGATCCAGAAATATTTTAAAATAATCAACTTAATTTCAGATATCACATTGTTAACTAATAACTGATTTAAATTACGTCAAAAGATAATTTTAGGAACTTTCTTATGTCAATCAGAAGTTGGTAAAATTAAATTTCTTGCACTATAAATTTAAGCCCATTTCCCTGTCCTGCTTTTATTTACATTCTACTATAGTAATATTTGCAACACAGTGGATTGAATTGTGGTCTTTGGAGTTCATGCCACAAGATTCTGCATAGACTTGAAACCGTTATATAATACAGTAAGGAAGAATGTGCTAAAAATATCTGTAATTGCCCTTTTAGTAGAAGCAAAGAATTATAAATTGAGGTGATGCCCATTAACTGGGGAATGGCTGATCAAGTTGTGGTATCTGATTGTAATGAAGTATTATTGTGCTATAAGAAATGAAGAGTAAGGTGATTTCCAAAAAACCTGCACTTACATGAACGGACACAAAGTGAGAAGAACCAAGGGAACATTGCACACAGTAACAGCAACCCTGTATGATGATCAGCTGTGAATGACTCAGTTATGCTCAACAATGTAATGATCCAAGACAGTTCCAAAAGACTCATGATGCAAAATGCTTTCCATCTACAAAGAACTGATGAAGTCTGAATGCAGATCTAAAGCATAATATTTTTTACTTTATTTTTTTGTGGTGGGCTTTTTTTTTTGTCTGTATTTTCTTTTACTACATGACTAATGTGGAAATGTTTTGCATGACTGCACATGTATAACCTATATCAGATTGGCTGCCATCTCAGGGAGGGGGAGGGGAAAAAAGAGAAACTGGAACTCAGTATTTAAAAAGAATGTTAAAAATTGCTTTTATATGTAATTTGGAAAAATAAATTATCAAAAGAAAGGAAAGGAGGAAAGAGCCACGCTTTCAAGAGAAAAAACAGGGTCATTATCTATCTATCTATCTATCCATCCATCCATCCATCCATCCCCATTTATGCCAATCTTCTCCCGATAAAAAACAAACACACACCTGTTACTTTTATGAGAAACAAAGAAGGCTTATAAAATCAAAGGTCTTTAATCTACATTTGGAAATATAATCATTAGGATGCATTCATTATCCAGGGTTTCTGTGAAAGAAATAGAACCATTTTGATGCTTTTGTCTCTCAAGCAATCAATAGGGGGATACTCAGTGGAACATGTTACTATGCTATTTATCAGAGTATTGAGGTCATGTTTGTGTCAGTGTATTCACTTGTTTACTTACAAGTTGGGATGGGTCATTTATGTAAATATTTACTTGTCCTGTCTGTGTTTCACTGCTCATGATAATTTGTATTTAAGGATATTTTACTATGTCTCAAATCTTTAGAGCAGGGACTGTTAAACTCCGATCCATAGAGATTTCAAAAGGTCCATGAACTGGAAACAAGGGGGGAAAAAAGCAACTTAATTTTCATTAACCTCTTACCAAAATGTAAGATTTCTTTCAAACATTATTCTAAGAATGTGTCCATTGGCTTAATCAGTCTGCCAAAGAACCCATGACCAAAAAAGGTTAAGAACCTTTGCATTATAGCTAGTTTTAAAATAGTCAAAAACATGTATAGATATCCATGTTCTATGAATTATATTGGATACATTCCCAAAGATAGAAGACCACTTAACTTATAGTGCTAGCTAGTCCATTCTATGATTTTGCTAATTTACCTGAGATTAAATCAAGATAGCTAAATGAGCCTGAACACTCAAATCTTGCCATAAAATTTAAAAATAGGATCTAACGCAGGCAAATAAATAAACAATGAATCATTTGGCAAATCCTACATAAAATGTCGTCTCCCTGGATAATTAATGGCTGCTTATTCTTTAACCCTACATTCATTTGTCAACAAATTCAACTTTCTAAACGCTGACAATAAATTTGGTGTTTTAAAACAAGCACAGGACTTGGGAGTCTGAAAACCTGAATTTGATTTCTTTTTGGCCCCTTGTGTGACTTTAAGCAAATATCTATAAAAATGGGGATAATAATAATTACACTAATCAGACTCACCAGGTGTTTTTAAGGTTCAAATGAATAAAGGTATATGAAAGTACTTTATAACCAAAAAGCACTGTGAGTATATGGTTTAAATTAAATTAATTTAATTTAATACATTAATTAAATTAAATACATAAATTAAAACTGTGAGTATATGGTTTCACAATTTCATAGTATTCCTATCAATTTTTCGTTTTTAAAGTTCCTACATATCTGAAGACAATGGCAAAATCCTACAGACAGTTCTTCATTGCTTTAAGAAGCAATATTTTCCTCCATTAATGCTTTGAAAATCCTCTTCACTATTCCTTCTAACTAGTGCAAACAGAGATTCTTCCTTATATATGGACTTGGTTCCCTTTAGTACTATTTCGCTACATCAAAATCCAGATTCTTTGAAATATTTTAGTCTTACTAGAATGAAATGAAAAGAACACTGGGCTAAGGAGACCGAAAAACTGCTTTTTAATCCTAGGTCTGCCTCTGTATGTCCTTGAGCAGTCTCTTAATTCTCTAAGATTCATTTTCTTCTTCCGTAAAATGAAGTTTTACATTCTAGTCTGGAGGACTGAAATAGCAATTTTTTTTTTTTAAGGATTACAATTGGTTTGATGGAGAAGAAAATTTCCATAAGTTCTTTGTACTGGCCTCTTCCTATCACTAGGTAAATCCTTCCAAGTGGCCAAGACTAACAGTATTTTGACATCTCCAAGTGTAATAAATAAAATGAAGTGCTTGGTGTAGTACAGTAATAATAACTCATCATTTAAGTGATGTAAGAGAGTAAGTACTTTAAAATTTTAAATATCCTCTGATTCACAAATAGTTTCATCATTAGATATGGTGGTTTTGTACTCTCTAGGAAGAAATTAAGGGGAAAAAATAAGAGCAGCTGAAGAACTGATAAAAATGAACATGAAATTCATACAGAAATGATAACAAGGCATGAGGACTGGAAAGCTAATGAGCTGTATACTGTAGTCAGTGTAACTGGTATCATGGACAGCTATGGCTAGAGCCCAGTAAAATTAAGAGTGACTTGATGAAAAACTCAAGCTCTTTTTCTATTTTTTCCCATCTTTAAGCTTTTGCAATGGCCATTCATCTAACCAACTATTTGCTCTACCTGCCTGTAATACAATCCATCCTTACCTCCACACAGCACAGCTGAAGCAAGATTCCGTAGGACATCTTTCCTGATCACTCCCCTTTCCCCCAACAGTTAGGACTCTCCACTCCAAAATCCTCTGTTATCTATTTTACTTATATTGATTGTGTATATGTTTATATGCTGTTTCCTCCATTAGAACTTAAAACTACTTCAGAGGAGGGATTATTAATTCTCTTGTATTTGTATGCCTATTCCTTAGCACAGTATTTGGCACAAAGTAATGCTGCAATAACACTGGATTTTCTTGATTATTTCTAAAATGATACCTTCAGTCAAAATGCTGGATTCAGGATGAGAGGGTTATTTATTTGGTTGTGAAGCCTTTCTCTTTCCAGAACAATACTAAGTTTCCTGTACAAAAACTGTTCCAATGTGAGCAGTACCCCTTGCTTTTGGAAAGTGCCCCATACAGAGTCCCTAAAGAAAGGAAAAGGCCAAATTAGATTTTAATTTCTCTCCTTTTTAAAATGTTCTCTTCCCTTTAATTAAATCTAATTTTATTAGCATATAATGAGATGGTATAATATGGTTATAATGGGTAAAGTTACATTTGGAGTCAGTAAGAATTGGGACTCCTGACACTTCCTGGCTGTGAGACCCTGAAAAAAGTCACTTAACCTCAAGGCCCCAGCCCCTCTAAGATTATATATAAACTACAAAGTAGGTACTGATCTACATTAACAGGGGGAATTTCTTAAGTGAGAGTTTCCTATACAAATGAAATAATGTGTACAGTAAAAAAAAAAAACAAAACTAATGCTTGATATCTCACCATATATAAATTTACATGGTAGAATTTTGAACAATATGGAATTATCAAGTGGAAAAAAAAATTCAGTCTATGTTATCAAAGAACTGAATTTTTAGAAACAGGAAACTTCCATGATTAACCATTTCAAATAAGAGTAAGGAGCTAACTATCATGGATATAATTATAATGGTAAGGAAGATGATGCTTCTTTCCCTTTCTTACTGTAATGATTCCAATCAAGTTTCTTCAGGATAAGGGGCTGGACCAACTGAATTATGGTAACACCATTATAACATCCAGCTTTCTTGTCTAGCATTCATTGAGAGTACAATAATTTCAAGTGAGAAGAATGGTAAACAAGAATTATTAGACACTGATCTGTGTTCCCAATACAATATCCATTTTATTTCTGACCTGTATTTTAAGGTTATGATGACTGCTTATTTCAGTGGCTACTTCATGTGGGCATCTGACAAAGTCTAAAAAATGTCACAGAAACCTCTTTCTTCTTTTCAGTCTCTCAATTCTACACAAAATGTTCCTATCAAAATGATCTTTTTTTCTCATTTATTTAAATTCAAATCACAGAGAAGTCTGGCCAACAGAAGGCAAGATTCAGACTCAAGAAAACCTAGGCTTAAATCCTACTTACCATTTAAGAGCTCTATTAAGTATGGGCAAATCACTCTAAGTCTTAGTTTTACTAATCTCTAAAATGGGGATAATAATACTTTCACTACATATCTTATTAGGCTTATATAAACAACAATCAGATTAACTAAAACGATCAATTTTATTCATTTTTTCAAAGAGCCAGTTTTTAGTTTTATTTATCTTTTCTGCAGTTGTTTCTGGGCAGCTGGGTGGCATAGTGGGTAGAGTGCTGGGAGTCAGGAAAATGCTTTAAGAGTTCAAATCTGACTTCAGATATTTATTAGCTATGTGACCCTGGGCAAGTCAATTAACCCTGTTTGCCTCAGTTTCCTCATCTGCAAAATGAGCTGGAGAAGGAAATGGCAAACTACTCCAGTATCTTTGTTAAGAAAAGCACTAAATGAAGTCACACAGTTGGACACGACTGAAATGAGTTTCCAATTTATTTCCCCTCTAACATCTCTTTTATGATTATTTCAGGTTTATCTGCTGGACTTCCAATTTTTGAAGTGACAATTCAATTCATTAAATTTTCCCTTTTCTATTCTATTAATGGGTGTTTGTAGGGGTATGATTTTCCCCCAAGAGCTATTTCAGTTGCATTCTACAAATTTTGGTATGCTTTTTCAGTATTATCTCGAAAATTACTCATTACAATACTTTATAACATAAGGTATACTGCTAGTTACATAAAACTAATACATAAAAGTAAACATACACAATCACTAGGAAGCATTAATATAGGCTCTAAAGAATAGACCCATATCCCATACAGAGCATATTAACCAATAATTTTGCTGTAAAACTTTAATAAATATAACAACATGAGACATAAGAAAAGTTTTATGTAGAACATGGTGCTCAAGTTGTGTCTTAAAACAAAAAGAACTCTGAGGCTGAAGTAAGGAATGAAAGAATTCCAGGCACCTGGACAAATTCCATCCCACAGTCACACAGAAGGGAGAAATATGGCATTGATGGGGTGAATGAGAGCAAAGAGTACAAGACAATGCTAAAGCCATAAACCTCTAAAAGTTGAAGGATAATAATGTCTTTGACAGATATAGAGGACATCAGAGAGGGGTGGGTTTTAGGGGGAATGATAATGAGTTCAGTTTTGGACACCTTGAGTTTCAGGTGTCTTTGGGACATATTATTTCAAATTTCAATGGACAACTGATGATGCAGACCCAAACAGCAGAGGAGAGAATACAGCGACATCCACAGTTTTGTGAGTTTTTCACACAGAAATGTTAAACACCCACCAGAGCTGATTAAGTTGCCAATTAACATCAAAAGGTTAAAGACAAATCCTTTAATAAAACAACACAAATCTAAGAATTAATCGAAACTCCTTATAAATCTATTTTTGTTTTCAATTTATAATACTTCTTAAATTAAATTCTATTAATAACAACTTGTTGGTTAAGCCAATATTTCTTTTTAACTATCTAAAATTTTACCTTTACCACTCATAAATCAGAGAGACAAGTATAGTATTGGGAAAATGAATGAGTGTCTTTAAGAATTCTTATTTCCTACTCTTTCAACTTTGTACTTTACCCCATTTTGGGTTTTATTATTCTAGGATTTTATGAAAAAGTCTTTGTCTAATCCATTTATACCTATTATGTCTTACAAACGTTGATCAAATCCCACTCTCAGAACTTATCATTTATAATTTATAATTTCAATTTAAATCTTGATTTTCAAGAACCATTGTTAATCAACAAAGGATTATAAATAACAAAAAACTTCTCAAAAGTAATTTTCAAGTGTGGTGCCCCTTTGAAATAAAAAAAAAACAACCTCATTTGGCAATTAAATTATAATCAAAGGTATAAGAACTAGAAATAGAAAGATAATTTAGTCTAAATTCCTCATGTTACAGATAAGAAAACTGAAGGTTGATCCAGGCTAAGTAACTTACTGAAGGTCATACAATCATTCCTTGCAAATCTTTCCATTTGTTGAATTTAGGCTCAAACAATCAAAACTTCTTACATAAAACTGATTTTTAAAACTATTTTGCTTAAAACTTTTAAAAATAGAATCGGTAACCATTGCTTCATAGCTCATTTTCTCTGTGGGTCAATGAGCAGAAGTCAAATTTACTACATTTTAGTTTCCTGTGCTATGACGATAGATTTAAAATTTAAAGAGAGTAGATTTATGATTGGACTAGAAGATTAAAACCTGAAAGAAAACAATTCATTATGCATTAGGGTCAAAACAAAAAAAATTAGGCTAATAAATAGGGAGAAGTATACAGGAAAGGTTAAGAAAGTGAATGTTACATTATCAAACTTAAAAAGTTTCAGAATATTGTAACAAATTAGACTTACTGGGTTGTCTGTAGAATCGTCAGCCAATTGTAAACCAAAATAATCTCTCTCAGTTAAATCAAGATGTTTAAAGACTGTATCCAATAGAACTTGTCCCTGATCGTGTTTCTAGAAGAAAAATAAAAGAAAAAAATTATGCCATCAATAGTACATTAAAATTCTAACCCGGACATTTTGCATTTTCTGTTAAGATTGGAGATTATTCCCATGCTGATTCTATCTACAAAAATGGAGAGGAAAAATCAATACTCCAAAGTAATATGACATGGCAAACTTCCCAAAACAAGAATGAATTTTTAGTGATCAAATTTTGATTTCATTTCAAAAGGTACTAGTTTTTGGATGAACAAAATCATAGCAGTTAGAATCAGGAAGAAAGGGCATACTAGGGAGAAAAATCTTTGCATCAAAAATTTCTTGACAAAAGTATATTAAAGAAATTGAGGAAACTGACTAAAATATACAAAATGAAAAACTACTCTTCAATATATGTGTTCAAAGGGTGTGCCCATTTTCAAAAGTGAAAAGTATTACCTAGAACAGAAAAAAATGCTCAGTCACTGATAATGAAATGTAAAAATTATAACAACTCAAGCTTCAATTCATACTGATCAAATTGGCACACATAGTAACAGATGAAAATAGTGTTAGAGGAGCTATGAGAATACATATACAATAAAATACTGCTGGTAAAGTTGTCAATTATGATAAACAATTATACCTATGAGATAAGTTTTTATACTGTTCATATTCTATGACCCAGAGATCCCACTACTGAGCATGTTTCCTAAGGAGGTCAAAGATACAAAGAAATGTCCCACATAAACTAAAATATAAATGGCACTTCTTATATAGCAATAAAAAACTGGAAACAGAGTGGACTACTGGTTAGGAAATGGCTCTAGACAAAGGGAAGTATACTGATATAAAGAAATATTATTGCAATATAAAAACAGAGACTTGAAGTACTCTGCTTAGCATTTGGCACCTATGTAACCAGGCCCCTTCTAACTTTGCAATTTACTCCTCTACACGTACTCTACAATCCAGGTACACCAGTCTACTTGCTGTAATACTCAACAGTCCATCTCCCAGCTATGCTTTTTGACTAGCTATCCTTCAGGCCTGGAATACGCTCCTTGGGACTGTAATTTTGCTCCTTTTTTGTATCCCAATTACTTAGCACAATGCCTAGCACATGACAGGAGCTTAATAAATGACTGTTTTTGTTGTCATATTCAGTATCTCCCAACAGCAAGAATACCAGGGAAACACCAATTATCCACCTGCCACGTCTCCCTCTCACCATGTGACCAATCCATTTTTCTCTCTCACAAAATTCCTTGATGATGTCATACATGTCTCTGAAGCACCTCAGCATTTATATTACAGTCTATTTACATACATCATTTGACTTTCTGTAGCCCTCTATGTGATATTTACCTTCAGGTCTTTGCTTTTTTTTTTGGAGGGAGGAGGGCAGGGCAATTGGGGTTAAGTGACTTGCCCAAGGTCACATGGCTAGTAAGTGTTAAGTGTCTGAGGTTGGATTTGAACTCAGGTCCTCCTGACTCCAGGACTGGTGCTCTATTCACTGTGCCACCTAGCTGACCCAACCTTCAGTTCTTTGAAGGTAGTGGTGTTCAATGTCTCACTGATGAAAGAAAACTGGTAAAATGTTATTATTAATAATATGGGCCTTCACTTTCTGGGGAAACTTGGGACTCTCCAAAAGCAGTCCAACATTCTACTCCGGGTCCAGCTCACCCTCCATAATGCTGTTCCATCTGACACAGACATAATAGAACCAGACAAGCTCTATAGAATCTCTTTCAAATTTATGTTAAAACACAGACAAAAAGACATTTCTCAAACATTTCTCCATTTTCATGAGGATAGACAAGCCAAACTCCTCTGAGTGATTATAGGTCTCTTCCAAGAGAGTCTGCCATACTTTGGGGAATAATATAATTTACACCTGGGGGACTTTACCATCCACAGAGAATCCCTCCTTCACTTGGATTCAAAGCTGGATTTCCGTCATCACACTGGTATCTTGGCTAGTACGCCTCTCCCTGATTTGGATATAGGTGGCAGATGTTGGTCTTAGCACAAGGAGAAGAGGAACTCTAGCACACCAGAGTTTGTAGTCTGAGGGGTGCAGAGACCCTGGCCACAGTTCCAGGACTAAAGAGTGCTTGAGGTCACTCACAGACCAGAACATAGGAAAGGAAAGTGGCAAATACACCTCTTCTTATATTATACCACCTTGGAAGAAGCAAAAACTTTCTGGACTCCAGAATTAGCTCTAAAAATAACTGTACAAAAAAAATCTGAAGTTTGGAAGAGTGCCTCTGCCTTCCCAGAAGCAGAGTCCCACTTCAGCAGAGTTAAAAGTCAAGAAATAGGCTATAAAATGAGCAAATAAGAAAAAAGATACTGACAATAGAAGCTAGTATGGTGACAGGGTAGATCAAATCCAGAAGAAAACAAAGTCAAAATTGCCACATCAAAAGCCTCAAAGACAAATGTAAATTGGTCTCAGGCCCTAAAAGAATTCCTGGAAGAAATCCAAAAAGATTTTAAAAATCAAATGAGAGAAATAGAGGAAAAACTGGGAAAAGAAATGAGAGTGATGCAAGAAAATCATGAAAAATTGGTCAACAGCTAGATAAAGGAGTGTAGCACCAATGCAATATTTATAGCACCCACAATCATAATAAAGACCGTCACCATAAGTATCACATGACATTTGATTGAAAAATATACCAAACTCTTCAGATAGAGGATAGAACTGAAGCATTTATTTAGGCACCAGAAAACCGAATCCCAAAGCCAGTAACCCCATTCCATCATAAGACCAAAGATACTCAGAGGCCATAATAACACTGAGAGGCACAGCATCCTTCAGCCTTCCCACAAACCAATACAATATTAATATTTACTCACAAACCTCTCTATCTCCTTAATGATCATCCTCTCTCCCCTACCATCTCGCTAGCTCTCACTCCCAGCTTCCTGTGGGCTCTGCTTCCCTTCAGCAAACTCCTCCCACCACAGGCTCCATGTGACTACATTCAGCCTATTGGGGGCAGAGTTTACTTTCAAAGCAGGGGAGGCCTTCAAACCCCCCTAGGTCTATTAAGGGGCAGGGAAGATCTTCAAATTTCCATTCTCATTACAAGGAGGCACAAAAATTACTTAAGAAAATAACATCTTGAAAAACACAATAGGCCAAATGGTAAAAGAGAAACAAAAGTTCAATGAAAAGAACACCTTATAAAGCAGAACTGACCAAAAAGAAAAAGATATACAAAAATTCACTGAAGAAAAGAACACCTAAAAAAAGGTATAACTAGCCAACTGGAAAGGGAGGTACAAAGTTTATTGAAGAAAATAATCACTTAAAAAATTGCCTGTAGGGGCGGCTAGGTGGCACAGTGAACCTATCAATCGATTTGGCTCAAAGAAGTAATAACATACACAGTTGGCTGTATATAGAAATCTATCTTACCATGCAGGAAAGTATGAGGGGAAGAAGTGGGGTTCGTAGAAAGGAGGATGGATTGGGGGAGGCAGTAGCCAGAAGTAAAATAGGATGGATGGAAATATATAGTTAGTAATTATAATAGCAAAAAAAATGTTCATAGTAAATTTATCTGACAAAGACCTCATCTCTGAAATACATAGAAAAATTAGTCAAGTTTATAAAAACAAGAGTCATTCCCCAATTGATAAATGATCAAATGATATGCATCAGCAGTTTTCAGGTGAAGTTATCAAATCTATCTATAATGACACAAAAAATGCTCTAAATCTCTACTGATTAGAGAAATGAAAATTAAAACAATTCCAAAGTACCACCATTGACTATCAGATTGGTTAAAATGACAGAAAAAGAAAATGACAAATGTGATTCAGCCATTTTGTAGAACAATTTGGAACTCTGCCCATAGGGCTATAAAACATGCATATCCTTCAATCTCGCAATACCACTACTAGATCTGTATCCAAAGAAATTAAAAAAAAAAAGTAAAAGTACCTAAATGTACAAAAATATTTATAGCACCTCTCATAGCATAGTGGCGGTAAAGAATTGGAAACTGAGGGGATGTCCATCAATTAGGGAATGTCTAAAAAAGTTGTGGTATATGATTGTGACAATACTACTGTGCTATAAGAAATGACACGCAGGATACTCAGAAAAACTTGGAAAGACTTATATGAACTGATGCAAAGTGAACTGAGCACAACCAGGAGAACAGTATACATAGTAACAGCAATATTGTACAATGATCAACTATGCTTGAGAGTTAGCTCTTCTCAACAATACAATGATTCAAGTCAATTCCAAGATTCATGATGGAAAAATGCTATCCACATGCAGAAAAAGAAGTATGGAGTCTGAATGCATATCAAAGCAAACTATTTTCACCTTTTTTTGAGGCTTTTCCTTTTTGTTGTATTTCTTCTTTTCACAACGTGTCTAATTTGAAAACATGTTTACATCACTGACTGCGCATGTATAACCTATATCAGACTGCTTGCCATCTTGGAGAGGGGTGATAGGAATGAGAGAGAGAGAAAAAATTTGTAACTCAAAATTTTATAAAAATGAATGTTGAAAACGATCTTTACATGTAACTGGAAAAAATAAAATACTATTTAAAAAAAAAAGAACTGATGATGATGAAAAATGCTATCCATCTCCAGGGAAGGAACCAACAAAGTCTGAATACGGATTAAAGCATAATTTTTTCAAACTTTATTTTTCTTGGGGTTTTGTTTGTTTACTTGTTTGGTTTTTGGCTTGTGTTTTCTTTCACAACATGATTATCATGGGAATAAGTTTTGCATGACCACATGTGTATATGTATGTCAAGTTACCTGCCTTCTCAATGGGGGTGAGGAAAAGAAGAGGTAGGTAGACAGAATAGAGAACTCAAAATTTTAAGAACAAATGTTAAAAATTGTACATGTAATTGGGGAAAAATTAAATATTCAATTTTAAAAAAATAAATCAGGAAGTGATACAGGACTTTTCCCTTTACAAAAGAGTACAAGAGATACAAAACAGATTCTTTTTTTTTTTTGCTCAAGAGGTCAGCAGTTTCCACAGTGATAAGAAACTTTGTTTACAGACCATCAGAAACAATTTTAAATAAACTATCTTTGTTTATAAATGTGAAAAACACTAAAATAGGCTAATGGTTACTTCAGTTTAAAAGGTATAGTGACTTTTTCAACTTAAACATACTAGTACAATATAATTGAAAAGAACACTAGGAGTTCCTTCTTACTACGTTCTTTTGTCAACAATCTACTGGTTTGTTTATACATCTATTTGAAGTCATTACCAATTTAAAATAAAAATATTTCTATATCTTTATCAATATCTAATTGTCTTTTCAGTGAATCAAGTGATAGTGTATCATTAAATTTTATAGCTGAAAGGGACCTTAAACATCTAGTCCAGAAGATCTCCTGGCAGCGAAATCCAGCTATTGCTTGTATAGCTTTCTACTTCAATTCAATACATATTAAATGCCTATTGTGTGCAAGTTACCATTTTAGAATATAATGGGGAAAAAGAAAAATTGGTTTGAAGAAGTCTATAGTCTACTAGATGCCAGTGTGGGAAATAAAATGGACACAAATAAATCAATACAAGGCAATATGAGGAGGAATAGAGAGCTGAAGTGGAGGGAGGAGTAGAACTTTCAAGGAAGACTTTGACAGAAAAGTTGGCACCAGAGCTGAGCCTTAAGAGAAGACAAAAACTAAGAAAGATGATGCACTTATCATCATGGGAAACAGTCTATATAAAGGTTTGATGGGGATGTCAAACTCGAAGATAAGATGCCAAATTCAGTGAAAAACTCAACAGTTTTGATGGGGTGCAAACTACAAGTAGAAGAGTAATAGGAAATAAGGCTAAAAAGCTAAATTAAAGATCAAAATGCAGACGGCTTTACATGCTAGGCTAAGGAATTTTATTTTAAAAACAACAGGAAATTACAGAAAAATATTGAGAACAAGAGTGTGGCAAGATTAGACCTAAGCCAAAGTAAATGATTTTGGCAGCTATGGGAAATAAGTATTGGAGAATTGAAGTTTGGGGCCTGGAAACAAAAGTAAAAGTATATAGCCATAGTCCAGATGACAAATGATAACTTGAACTCCACTAATGACCGTAAGTGGAAACAAGTGGTCCAATAACAATGAAAAAATGTTATGGAGGTAGAAATAGCAAGAAAACAATTATTCACACCTTTCTCTCTGATTAGATATAGGGTTGAAGTAGGATTGAGAATAACTCCGAGACTGAGAATCTGGGTAAGTGGTAGGACAGTACTACTCTCAAAATAAACGGTAAAGTTAGGAGTTGGGTTTAAGAGGAAAGATGATGAATTCCATTTTTAACACACTGAATTTTAGGCACTTATAAGATATCCAAGGTGGAAGTATCCAGAAAGCAGTTAGAAATGAAAGAATGGAATTCAGTAGAAATTAGAATCAGACATACAGATATGAGTCATTTGCAAAGAAATGAGAACAGAACCCATAAGAAATAGGGTCCATGACTGAGACTTGGGGTAGTCCCAGGTATTCTAAAGCCTCTCACTTGTGGATCTTAATAGCTCCCCTAGGTTTAAGTACCACCTCTTTGAAGGTGATACTTAATATACTGATCCAGATTTCCAAATCATTATGTATCCAGTCCTAGTCTTTCATCATCAATTGGTTGCACTGGACATTTAAAACTGGATGTCCAATAGAGATTTCAAACTCAACATGGCTCAATAGAAGTCATCTTCTCCCACAAATGCATCCCTCTCACAAACTCCTCTAATATTTTCAAGGACCCCAGGTTTACAACTGTAGTGTCATCCTCAATCTCTCATCTTATTCACTCCACATATCTAATTAGTAGCCAAATCTTGTAATTTTCTCCTCTAAAACATACTTCATTTGTTCCTTTCGCTTCACTCATCACACAGCCATAAACCTAGGTCAAGTCCTCAACAATTCTTACCCATGCCGTTAGAAAAGCCTCTGAAATTTACTCAGCTGCTGAAACGATTTCATAGGATACTCATTTTGCTCTGCCCCACTTTTATTTATGTACACTTCTACTATGTCATAGTGATTTCTGCTTCTTCTCCCTTCCTTTCCCCTACACAATCCCTTCTCATTTTTGTCTTCTAAAAACATTAAAACAGAATAATACCATCTACCGTTCTTTTGTCATTGTTATCTTTCTCTACGACCCTTAAAAGATACTAGGGTTGTGAAAGACATGTGTCGCTTATCCTAAAATTAACATGTTAACAATTCATCCCCAAAGATGCCCATTCAATTAAACAAAGGTGTATCTATCTTTCCATGCTTCTCCTAGTACCTGTGTTTCCATTACAAATATGTCCTCAGTTCTGGTCTTTTCATTTGGAATGCTTAGTAATCACAAATTTCTTCTTTTCTCCTGTAAGATTATATTTAGTGTTGCAGGTAAATTATTCTTGGTTGTAACTTTTATGTCTTCTATTTTAATATTAGCTCCCAAGCTCTCCTCTCTTTCAGAGTGGGCAACTGCTAAATCACAATAAAAAAAGAGCCTGAACATATTAAAGGAAATTATAAAATTGCTCCAATATCTCAGAAACAGAGAACAAAACAAAAATTGAAAGACTCTAACAATTACCTCCTGAAAGAGAACCCAGAATGAAAAGTCCCAGGAATATTATGGCCAAATTCCACTGGTGAATTTTTAAAAATGAAGTAGAAAACCATACTTAAGTACAAAAAAATGAAAAGTATTAATATAGCACCAATGAAAATGAAATTAAAGTAGTTTTAAGAGCTATTTTACTCAAATATATGCCAATATAATAGAGTATCTAAGCAAAATGGATGAATATTTATAAAAAATATGAATTGGTTAGATAAACAGAAGACAAAACAGAATACTTAAATAATCTTATCTTAGAAAAAGAAACTGAACAAGCCATAAATGAACTCCCTAAGAAAAATTCCTGGACCACATGGATTCAGAAGTAAATTCTACCAAACACTTGAAAGAACAATTGATTCCAATACTACATAAATGATTTAAAAAACTAAAGGTCTCTCACCAAATTCCTTCTAGAACACAAACACAGTTTTGATATCTAAACCCTGGAAAGTAAAAACAGAAAACTACAGACCAATTTCCCTAATGAATATTGACGCAAAAGAGAATAGACTCATGAAGATTTTACAGTACGACTGACTGGGTGGGATTAACAACAGGAATGCAGAACTGGTTCATATTAGGAAAACTATAAGGATAATTGATCATATCAATTAAAAATATAAAAATCATATGATTATATCAGTAGATGGAGAAAAAGCTTTTGATAAAGCACAGCACTCATTCCTATTAAAAACACTAGGAAGGACAGAAATAAATGGAGCTTTTCTTAAAATAAATACTATCTATCTAAAATGGGGTTCAACTAGAAAACTTCCCAGTAAGATTTTTTTTGGATACAAAGCAGTATTTATAGATTTATTTATGCATGTCTATTTGCCTCTGGAAAAAAAGGTCAGTCTAGGTGAGGAAGTCAACAGAAATTGAGTGAGAGGGGGCACTCCTGTCCTACCATCAGACTTAGCACAACATAAGTAAGAATCAGAGCAAGGGAAGGGTACAGTGTGGGGCACAGGGTGATTAACACGAAAGAAATGGGGATGGCCAGAGGCCTGCAGGGATGGGCAGGGTGAGAACAAGCAGTCAGCGCCAAGGAGTCCCATTTACAGCAGTGGTGGAGGATTAGGGAAAGCAGCTAAAGAAACAAGACTTAGGCATCAGGCTAGCTTCTGATGCCCATGGCTGGCAGAGGGGTGGAGCTCTTCTCGGCAGCACCAGATTGGGTGTCTCTCCCTCCTTGGGAATAAGGCAAATTTGGTCCAAAACTGCCGCCTCCTTGGGACTTCCTTTGTGTCTAGGCCCTTGGTTGCCCCTCCATGCCCACACGGTACCCTAGTACAAACTGACCGAGAGCCTGCTGTTGACCAAGGTGAAAGGGTCATCTCCCTCTTGGGGGGCAGAGACCCTTCCTGGTGCAGGACAAGAAATTCTTAGCATTAAGGAAATGGTTTTAAGGCATGAAGCAGAGCTGCCCCTCAATAACAGGGACGGAGAGAAAGGCAGGCGATTTCCTATAGAATTCATCTATAGGAACTCCATAACAGGAACTGCCTTCAATCCTATGCCAGGAGAGACTAGCCAGGCCCCTAGGGACTAGAGATCCTTACTGAAACCTGACTCCCTCATGTGTCCCCAAACTTTACCCTTCCCTGAGATAAGCATTTTGAGATCCCTAAGTACAAAGGCATTCTTGAGAAACAGCACCTACTGTGAAATCCTCCAGTTAATCACGTGTGATACATGTGGAGGAGGGGCCAAAGCCAGACTTCTACCTGGTGGCCCAGGAGCATGGGAAAGAGAACAGTACAGGTGAAGCAAAGAGGTCCTTTATTACCATTATTATTCAATATTGTACTACAAATGCTAGCTATAACAATAAGAAAAAGAAATTAAAAGAATAAAAGGTAAAAAAAGAAATAAAACTATCACTCTTTACAGATGATATGATGGTATACTTATTGAGAACCCTAGAGAATCAACTAAAAACTAGTTGAAATAATTCATAATTTTAAGTAAAGTTGCAGTGTATAAAATAACTCCACACACCTTCAGAATTTCTATACATTAGCAACAAAACTCATCTGGAAGAGATAAAGAAATTTCATTTAAAATAACTGCAGATAGTATAAAATATTTGGGAATCTACCTGCCAAGACGAATCCAGGAACTATATGAATATAATTAGAAAATACTTTCCACACAAATAAGTCAAATCTAAACAACTGGAGAAATATTAATTGCTTATAGTTAGGCCAAGTTGATATTTTTTTAAAAAATGACAATTCTATCTAAATTAATTTATCCAGTGCCATTACCAACCCAACCACCAAAGGATTCTTTTCTACATCCAGAAAAAAAATCATGAAAAAATTCATCTAGAAGAATAAAAAGGTAAAAAAAAATATCAAGGGAATCAATGAAAAACAAAACGTCAGGGAAGGCAGCCTAGCAGCGTGAGATCTCAAACTGCATTACAAAGCGGTGAGCAACCAAACAATCTGGCACTGGCTGAGAAGCGAGAGGGGCGGATCAGGGGAATAGATTAGGCGCACAATACAAAGTAGTACTGTCCGATCAGAGTAATCTAACGGCTGACGAGCTCAAAAAGCCAAGCTTTGGGGGAAAGAACTCATTGGACAAAAACTGATGGATAAGGGAAGAGAGTATGACTGAACAAGAGATGATTAGGATCATGGGAGGTAAAAAGGGGTAATTTTGATTACATGAAATTAAAAAAAGCTTTACACAAACAAAACTTAAAACAGCCAATTAGAAGGAAAGCAGTAAATTTGGGGGGCTGGAGAGGAATTTACACTAAGTATTTCTCTAATAGAGGTCTTATTTCTCAACTTTACAGGACAATGATACAAATTTATAAAAATAAGAGCCACTCTCAAATTGATGAATGGCCAAAAGGTATAAACAGGCAGCTTTCAGAAAAAGATATCAAAGCTATCAATAGTCATACGAAAAAATGCTCTAAATCACTAATAATTGGAGAAATGAAAAATTAAAACAATTTTGAGGTACCATCTCATACCTATCAGATTGGCTAATGTGACAGAAAAGGAACAACAAATGCTAGAAAGGATAAGGGTAAATAAGTACATTAACGCAATGTGGATGGAGTTCTCAACCATTCAGTAAAGTAATCTGAACTATGCCCAAAGGTGCTATTAAAGTACACACCCTTTGAGCTAGTAATATCACTACTAAGTCTATACCCCCAAAGAGAACACAGAAAAAAGAAAAAGGACAAAACTATTTATAGCAGCTCTTTTTACAGTGACAAAGAACTGGAAATTAAGGAGATGCCCATCGTTTGGGTAATGGCTCAACAAGTTGTTGTATAAGATTATGATAGAATATTACTGGACTATAAAAAATGACCAGAGGGATGATTTCAGAAAAACCTGGACTTACATGAGCTGATATAAAGTGAAGTGCGCCTAACCAAGAGAATATTGTATACAATAACAATATTTTAACAATGATCAACTATTTAAGACTTAGTTATTCTGATCGATACAATGATCCATGACAATTCCAAAGAACTCATGATAAAAAGTGCTATCCACCCCCCAGCTGATGAATTCTGAGTGCAGAATGAAGCATTTCTAAAGTGCTATACAAATACTGGATATTATTATTGGTATTATCAAGGAGATAAGAGCTGCAGAAAGAACTCAAACTCAACAGTGATACAAGTAGGTATGGGGAGGGAAGGGTTAAGGTAAGACACTACTAGGGAGTGAATAGCCAGATAAAAACTTCTTGATTCTAAATGAA
>CM053582.1:241544964-241572248 GCA_028627135.1 Pseudochirops cupreus
AATCTATCAGGAGGAATGTACGTAATATATAATATATAAAATACTAGGTAAATTATATATAAATTGATCTGAATAAAGAAAATTGAAGCTATATAACATGAGCTTCCTTTTCACCCTTTCCCCTCAAAACTCCCTGACATACCACCTCTCTTTTCTTCTTTTTCTCCAGTATCTGGACAAAGACGTAGCCCCTTTTGTCAGGCCCAATTCTTCAACGTGTGTCCTCGATCGAAGCTTCCCCACTCCTCCCCAACAGACTGACCAACACCGTAACCATCTCCCCAGCCCCAACTCCACCTTATCTTTCATCTCTATCTACTGGCTCCTTGTCAACTTATTTCCAACATGCCCAAGACTCCCTTGTCCTCAAAAAACCGTCAACAAGGCCTACTAATCTTCTCGAGGTACTGTTCTATTTCTCTCCTTTCTTTCTCAGTCAAATTCCCTTAAAAGAGCTTTCTATACTAGCTGCCTCCATTTTCTCTTCTCTCACAATCCTGTCCTTCTGCAATGTGGTTTCTGACCTCATCATTCAAGTGAAGTTACCCATGATTTAAAAGTGAAGCTAAGAATGATTTAAAAGTGAAGTTAACAATGATTTAACTGCCATATTTGATGGTCTTTTTTCATTCTTCTTGACCTATTTGCTCTACATTTGACACTACTTAACCACGCTCTCCCCTCTGAGCTATCACGACACACCTCTCTTCTGCCTATCTAAAGGTTCTTTTTCCATCTACTTTACTGATTCACCATCCCTATTTTAGCTTGCAGCTGTGGGTGTTGGCCCCCCTCCCATAAGCTTCTGTCCTATGCCCTCTTCTCTTTTCACTCCACACTCTCAGTAATCACATCAAGGCTTCTGCAATTAACTATTGTTGCCATGCAAATGACCCAAAAATCAACACACACACACACACAGATATGTGCATAGTGGACATTTCAAATTGGATGTCCCTGATATATCTCAAACTCAACATGTTCTAAACATTATTTTTCATCCCAAACTCTTCCCTCTTCCCAATTTCTGTAAAAGGTACCACATATATAATCAGTCTCCCTCATCCCACAAATTCAACTGTCCAATTTCATCTGACTACTTAAATTTTGTGTCTGCACTGTCTCCTTTTTTTGTCCAAAGTAGACACTGATTTAACACAAAACCATTTGGACAGGCTTACACCACCAAATATAGGAATTAAAATAGGTGGAAAGAACTTGAGCAAATCTTTTCCATTTTAAAAGAAAAATCCTACAAACTCAGAATTAATAATCATTGTTTCAGTATATGACCATGGGCAAGTCACTTCCAAAGACCAGTGGCATATTATAGACAAGTAGTAAATTAATTTATAAGAGGAAAAGAAAATTCCAGACTACTGGTTCTTTAAAATGAGCAAATCAAAGGTCAAGCCCAGTTATTTCTTTCAAAAGTTGTCTCAAGGCTACAGAGCCTATAGAGAAATCAGTCATATGTTAAAATGAGGGTAGTAAAAATAGGCAGTGAGATGCAAAGCTGTCCCCTTTAATTTAAAGCAGAAGATAATTAGTTTGAAATGTATAGAAATATTCTTTACTAACAAGCTATCTAGATACTCACCCTTTGGTAAACTAAAAGCACTATCAATTCAAGTAAGAATTGTTACTGTTTTTGTTTAGTCATTCAACCATGTGGACTCTTCAAGACCCCATGAACCATAATCCGCCAGGCCCTTCCATCCTCTACTCTCTCTCAGTTTGTCCAGGTTTACATTTGTTGTTTCCGTGATACACTCAATCCATCTCATCTTCTGCTATCCCCTTTTCCTTTTGCCTTCAATCTTTCCCAACATCATGTTCTTTTCTAATGGGTCCCGTATTCTCATTATCTAGTTTAATGGTAATGAAATTTGAAGATCCCTTTGTACTGCCAAGCTAACAAGTACTTAGCACCTAGTTTCAAATTAAGCCTCTGTAAAGAAAAAAGGTATGAATCCATACCTTGCTGACATAACAGGAAGGGCTGAACAAGGAGGAGCTAATATTATATATAAGGAAAAGCCCCAGCTGGGAGAGTCAGAATTTCTTGGGGTAAGCATTGTGGAGGCAGAGCAGCTGCTGCCAGAAAGAGAGAGAGAGAAAGAATTTCTCTCAGCAAGCATCTGGAGGCTGGGCTGCTACTGCTAGACTGAAGACTGAACTAAGAACTGAGAAGAGAAATGAGAATTGAGAACTGAGAGAGAATTTCTTGGAGGAAGCCACGGGGAGGCTAGATAAAGTGATTTTGATTTTGAGAACAGAACTTGTGGTGGCAAAACTCAAACTTGTGGTGGCGGAGTTTCTTGTGAGAGCCAGCCAAACTCCTGCTGAGAGCTTCCGAGAACCAGGTGGGGCTGCCGAGGCCTTCCAAGGGCCAGCTGGAGCTGCTAAGGACTTTCCAGGGCCAGCCAAAGCTGCCAGAGGAAGCATGACTGTGGTGTCGGTACTTTGTCTGTTTAGGGTCTATGTTGATTTCATTGGCAGAAAGCGAATTGAGATGATAGTGCTGACCATGTGTGTGAAAACTGTTATAATTCTGCTAAGCTTGATGTGTATAGATAAACACTTCTCAGTGTTTCCTTTTTCTCTTATCAATAAAATGAGGAAGTTAGCCCAAATTGTTTCTAAATTCTTCCCCAGATTTAAAATCATGGGTCTGTTTAAAAACCATATTTTTCTAACCTTAATTTAAAAAATAGAAATGAACAGTCTGATGTGTGCCAGAGATTACGATGCTTTTCAAGCAAACAAACATTAACATCCTGAGGGCTGGGTCCAATATCCCAAATATAATTAGAAAATATTTATATCATGGAGCACAGATTGTTGTGGCTCTGTTAAATTTTCTCTTCCAGGAACTGAAACTGTGAGAGATTTGAGGGGGACTAGACACTGTGAGCTTCAATATGGAACAGGAACTGCACGGAGAGCTGGACAAGGAACTGTAAGCTGTCTGCCTTTGAACCTAGGTGGCAGTTGGTTAGATTTGGGCAAGAGCTTGGACCATGGAACAGGAACCATGGAAGCTGAAAACCTACCTCAAGTCAAGATGGGTACTGAGTAGTGACTGATTAAATAGGGTACTGAGTAGTGTCTGATGAAATTATAACTTACTTGAAACCTAGGGGTGGATAGCTTTTGTACTTTCCACTATCAGTGAAGAGGGTACTGAGTAGTGACTGATGAAATTATAACTTAATTGCACCCCATGGGTAGAGGACTTTAACTTTTGTACTTTGTGTCTCTTAAGGAGGCAACCCTCCTTAAAGATGATTGAATGATTGAGTTACTAAATGACTGAGTTACTAAACGACTGTAGTTTGTTTAAAACTATGTGACCACTTTGGTGAAAACTATGTGGCCATTTTAGTGATAAGTTGTGAAGTTATAATATTCTGAATACTGTATTTTGATTTTCTGTTAATGTTGTGTTCTGATTTGTTATTGAATAGAGTTTTGCTATACTGTGTAATCAGAACCTTAAAAACTTTATAGCAGCAATCCTCTGGTAAAGCTGCTTGTGCATGACTTTACATGTAGCCAAAGTATTTTAGTTTCAGTATCAGTATTTGACCTTCCAGTGAATGGCCTGAATTAATTTCTTTAAGTATTGGCTAATTTCATCTCCCTGCTGTCCAAGTGATTCTCAAAAGTCTTCTTCAGTACAAAATTTAAAAACATCAATTCTGCATTGCTCAGCCTTCCTTACAGTCCAACTGTCATAACCATATATTGTTACTGAAAAAACCATAGCACTGATTATATGAACCTTTGTTGCAAGGTGGTGTCTTTGCTTTTTAGTATGCTGTCCAAATTTGCTAATTTTCCTTCCAAGGAACAAGTGTCCTTTAATTTCCTGGCTGCAGTCACCATCTGCAGTGATCTTTAAGCCCAAGAGTAGAAAACCTGCCACTGCTTTCATTTCTTCTCCCTCTATATGCCAGGAAGTGATGGGACCAGTTGCCAAGATCTTAGTTTTTTTGATATTAAGCTTCAAACAAGCTTTTACAGTTTCTTTTTACACCTTCAGGAAGAGGCTTCTTAACTCTTCACTTTCTGCCATCAGAGTGGTATTATCTGCATATCTGAGACTGCTGATACTTCTCCCAGCAATCTTAACTCCAGCTTTTAATTCATCTATTCTGGAATCTCATGATGTACTTGGCATATAAATTAAATTAATAATGGCACAATATATGTTGTCATATTCCTTTCCCAATCTTAAACCAATCAGTTGTTCCATGTTCAATTCTTTTTTGGGGGGGAGGGTGTAGTGGGGAGCTGGGGAGGGACTTTATTTACATGGCAGAAGCCATTTAAATTATGTGCAGAGATACAAGTGCTGCCCAGCAAATAGCAGAGAGCCCAGAGTCTGAAATGGCATCCTCTTGCCAACAGTCTGCTTCATCCTCTGATCCTCAGCCAGCACAGGCCCATCCCTTTCTGCCTCTGGGACAGAGGGTAGCTCAGATAGCCCCTCAACCGGCAGACAGCAGCCAATGGTCCAGCAGGGTCCCTTATAGGTGATAGGGTGGCTCTCAGTGATGACAGTAACTGTAGGAGAAGGTGTTGCCCTTCTGACCCAAGTCAAAGCCTTTGTCCTCTGTCATCAACTGGAAGGCAGTCACACTGATGTAATCTGCCACCTTCTGAAACAGCTCATCTATACTCTGGCCCATCTTACTAGACATCTCAAAGAGGTAAGCTTTTATGTCATCTGTATAATCTTGGACATCATGGAAGTCAATCCAGCGCAGTCTTCAGTCTTCCTCCACAAGGTCACTCTTGGTGCCACACAAGTAGAGCTGACAGCTCTCCTCTAAACTCTGAAGCTCCTTCACCCAGAATTTGCTTGTTCAAAACTGCTGCTGTCAGTAAGATCATAGCACACAATGGCTGCCTTGGTACCACAATAATAGATTTAACTCATGGCCTCAGCACACAGAGCCAGCTGTGTCCCAAATGCCTAGTGTTACTGCTCTGTCTCCCACAGACATTACCTTGGCTACGAATGTTGCCCCAATGGTATTCTGGCAGGGCCCCACCAAAAAGCAATCATGCATGTATCTCTCTACAAGGCTCAACTTGCCCCCATACTCCTTGCCCAGCATCACAACCTTCATGTCCACACGCTGCCCACTCATACTCCCAGGGCCCAGGCCAGGGAGGTTGGAGGCGGGGTGGGCAGACAAGACGGCTTCACTGGCTGTATCAGCTTTCACTGCTCCAGCCATAGGCAGGCCACTCAGGGGCCTGCCCCAGTTCAGGAGCCCTGAGATGCCAGCACAAGAGTAGCCCGTAAGGAGCCAAGTGTTTCCATGTTCAATTCTAACTGCTGCTTTCTGATCTGCATATAGGTTGCTCGGAGACAAGATGACAAGTAAGTAAGACAAGTACTTTCATCCGTCTGAGGACTTGCCATGTTTGTTCAGATCCACATAGCTAAAAGGCTGTAGTGTATTCGATGAAGTGGAAGATGTTTTTCTGGAGCTCCCCTAATTTTTTCATAATCCAGTAAATGCCGACCATTTGGTCTCTAACTCCTCTTCCTCTTTGAAAATCAGCCTGCTCTTCTGGTAATTCTCGGTTCACATAATGTCGAAGCCTTGCTTGCAGAATCTTAAGTATAACATTGCTGGTGTGTGAAATTAGTACAATTCTTTGGTAATCTGACCATTCCTTGGCAGTGCCTTTCTTTAAAAGGGGGACATAAACTGATCTTTTCCAATTTAGTGGCCGATACGGTGTTTTCTAGACTTACTGGCATAACTGAGTGCAGCACTTTAACAGCATCATCTTTTAGAGTTTTAAACAGCATTTAAATAGCAATTGTATCATCTCTAGCAATCTCATGGTTAGCAGTGCTTCCTCAGGTTCACTTGGCTTCATTCTCTAGGACGTCTGACTCTAGATCACTAACAACACCATCATGATTATCAGTGATGTTAAGATCTCTCCAGTGTAATTCTTTTGTGTATTCCTGTCACCTCTTCTTAATCTCTTCAGCTTCTGTTAAATCCCTACATTTGTTCTTCTTATCTTATCTTAATAATAAGATTAAATAATAAAATTTCTTTTTCTTTTCTTTGAGATTAAAGTCTTAATCTGACTTTTTTCAATAACAGACTGCTCCAATGTACATACAGCCCAAATATAATAATGTAAATTAAATGGAAAAGAGGCAATGACCACTTCTCAGTGTTTCCTTTTTCTCTTATCTATAAAATGAAGAAGTTAGCCCAAATTGTTTCTAAATTCTTCCCCAGATTTAAAATCATGAGTCTGTTTAAAGACCATATTTTTCTAACCTTAATTTAGAAAACAGAAATGTCTGATGTGTGCTAGAGATTAAGATGCTTTTCAAGCAAACAAACATTAACATCCTGAGGGCTGGGTCCAATATCCCAAATATAATTAGAAAATATTTATATCATGGAGCACAGATTATCAAATTAAACTGAAAGTAAATTTATCCAACTGATAGAAAAATTATGAAAAATTTGTATTAAGAGTTCAGAAAGTTTAGAGCCAAGACATCATCTAGTCTAACCTCATTTTAAAATGAAAAAACAAACTTAAAAAGGTACATAAACATTAAGAGTGAATAATTAAAACTCTTACAAAAACCACCACAAGAAAGTTAGACATTATTATTTTAAAGCTAAATATGTACAATTCATAGCCTCAAAGTTACTGGGAACAATAATGCAGGAATTTTTTTTTAACAGGAAAGGTACGAACAGATACAAATGCATAATCCACAAATGTTTCATGGAATTAAGCTTAACTTTTCACATACATCTCTTTCAGTAAATCTGCATTTTAAATACAGTTTAAAGGCTGTTAATATACATTATGCATAGCACACATGTTCCTTCTCTTTTTCCTATCCCACCAGGCTGCAAGAAAACTTTCCCAGTCCTCCTTAACCTAGTGCTTCCTCTCCAAGATCATCCCCAGTTTAGCCTGCGTATGACTTATTGGTACATAGTTGTGCACATGTTGTTTCCCTAATCACACTCCTTTTGGAGTTGGGGCTGTCTTTTGCCTCTCTTTGTATCTCTACTGCTCAGTGACTGGCACAGACCAGGGGCTTAATAAATGCTTATCAACTAGCTGGATCTTCTTCACAACAGTACAGTTACCAGGAATGCTTAAAGGTCCTCATTATAAAGACCCCACAGACACCAATTTCAGCTTAGTCTTTCTTACCCTTCTTTTGTCAGCAACATACCTAGAAACTTCTGAAATATTTATAACACAAAACAGGACAGTGTTTTAGCAACTCTAGAGAGATAACATGAAATGCAAAATAATTTCTGGTAACAAAAGTCACTTGTTAAAATCCTAAAATGTTTGATAAGTTCAAATTATTTTCTCTACTCTTAAGAAATTAAAAGCAAATTTTACCAAATTAAAAAGTATAATCCTAGTTCTGTCATATTCTACTCTGAGTGGCTAGAAAGTTTCATCATTATTATACAGTATCTTTCCCTTTTTGATGTCCTATTAGCTATTCCACTTGTGTGTATTAGAAAATGATTTTAAGTTACAGAAATTCATGTTGAGATCTCAGGCTGAGTTTTGGTTTTCCCCTCCCAGATGATTTCTTAATCATAATAATCCTATATCTCAGATTCTTAATCATAATAATCCCATATGTCAGATTCTTTTCTTCAGAGCACATGATTACTTGATGAATGGGTAAAGCAAATGTTGAATAATGATAATGTAACAGATCTCCAAGAAAATATTCACTAAGAAATTTTTCAACACAGTACAAAGGTGTTTTCAAGATACAACTGTCAAGAATAGTTTTAGTAAACAGTGCACTGAAAGTTATGAAATCAAAAGTTATTAATAAAAATAGCTGACATGCAGAAATCTGTGATTTATAAAGTACTTTTCCAGTTTACAAAGGTTGTTTTCTATTATTAAAAAAAAGATCAAAGCTACTTTGTCATATTTCTTTATATCCCACCATGGTGAGATATGCACATAGTATACACTCAAAAATTTTGGTTAACAAATAAACAATTCACATAAGGGATAGGCTTTTTTGCTTGTCATTGAATATGTTAATATAATAGCAATAGGCTTAGAATATTTTTGAGAATTGTTTTCAAGTTCAATTCATTTTAGCATGCATACACACGCACACACACACACACACGAGAGAGAGAGAGAGAGAGAGAGAGAGAGAGAGAGAGAGAGATTAATTCCAAATCACTGCTAAACTATTCATTAGATCCAGTCTTCTAAGGTTCTCCAATGGGATAACATATTTGTTTGAGTAGTCTGAATTACCATACATACTTGAGAATAAAACTACTCCAACATATTATCTCCTCATTGTGGATGCTCCTGCCAATGATGCCAACTATAACCCACACAAGCCTGCCTGTCCAAAAGGCTTCTTCTTGTTCATTTCTTCACAAAAATTCACAACAGGTGTTTCACCCAATGTGTTTAAAGTTTTCTTTGCCTTTTTTTTTTGAGTGAGAGAATATCAATGAAGTTAACACAATAAACTTTCCCTTTTCCATCTTCTATCACTTGACCAGTTCATCTTCTTTTGTAATTGTACATTTCTTTTCATTCAGTATTTTGGCATTTCTTTGAAAATCATTACTTATTACCTGTTGCAGCTTACTTTCCTTACTGCCTTCTGAGGAATTAGTCTAGAAATTAGACTAACTTGTGTAAATGATGCTTTTACTAAGAATTGAAGATGTTCATTTTTAATTATTTTAATGCTTTAATGTTCCATGACTACAGCTATACAACACCATCAATAGCATATGGGTATTAAGATTGACCTTTATCTCTAAAAATTTTAGCTTGTGTGTGTGTGTGTGTGTGTGTGTGTGTATAAAAATGTTTTTTCCTGACTTCAGACTGGTTTTCCCCTCAATTATGCCAGGTTAAACAGACATGTAAATTTATACTAGCAAACAAAAAAGCAATAAAGTTTGTATATGTGATACTTACATTGACTTTGAAAGCTTGTACAGTGTTATCCAAGAGAAGGATATTGCAGACCACCTCTGTGTGTTGCCTGTCTCGTGCCAGCTCGGATGCTCGTACATTGTAAGTTCTGCCAGCTGGCAATCGGAAGCGTGCGGTCATTACTGTCCACACAGGGTCTTTACAAATAAGAAAAAAAAATGATAGTATGGTGAAGAAAGAAACAACATGACCCTTAAAAGATACGTGTTAAATTCTAAGAAAATAAAAGAGAGGCAAAGAATATTTGGCTATATTTTACTCTAAACAATTTTTAAGCCATCAAGACACCCTAAAAGATCTATGGCTAGATTTTTTTTGGGGGGGGGAGGTCTATAAACTTGTATGGGAGAAAAATTTTGTGAATTGTGAAAAATCTATGAATGTTTTTACTTTGATAACTATATTTCAGTGTAATTAGTTTCCTTTGAAATCCTATGCATATTATTTATTACTTCAAAAATATTCTGAGAAATGGTCCATCGTGGTCAGTAACAGAAAAAAGATTAAGAACTCCTTATTTAAAGAATCCCAGTTTGACAATAATTTTCAGATAAGATTTTTAAAGCCTTTTTTTCTTTGATTTTTTACAATAATCATTCTAGTAGAATATCTGACTGAATGAGAGGTCTTGCCTCTATCTCATACGGTTATAACTTCTTGCTGTTTGAGTGTTTATATCCTGAAATAGTCTATTTGCCCTACAGAACTAATTCAGCAAAATTAAAATTGAGATATAACAACAGAAGCAAAAGAAATCAAGAAAATTTTCAGAAATTAGTATACACAGCTTAATAATAATGAAAGTGGAAACCTAAAACAAATTGTTATCTAAAAAAGTATAAAATATTACAGTAGACAAAGCAATAAATGAACAAGCTGAAAACTTCATCACAAAAGGGAAATTAGACAGCCCATTTAAGAGCTGCCCTACAAAGAGAAAAACTTGTTCTAACTCCACAAAGAATCACTTGGGAAAAATATTATTGTATCATACAGTTTTTGAAAAAAAATTTAAAAGCACTACAGAAGTGCAATGAATTTGAATAAATATTGAGGGCTCACTATGTGCAAACCACCATGGTAGGTTATAGGGATAAGAAGACAAAAATGCAATGTATTCAGTTAAATACAATACAAAATGATCTGAAAAGGAAAAGAAGGCTAACAACTGGACAATGTTATGGTAGATTTCGTAGAAGAGGTATCAGGTGAGCTAAGTCTTGTAGGAAAATAAGGTTTTTGACAGGCTAAGATAAGAATGGGATGTACTGCAGGCAGAATTAACACAATTTGGCAACTTATTGGACAGGTGGGCTGAGTAAGAGTGGAAAGTTAAATATGACACCAAGACTGGAAATTTGGCTGAATAAAGGAGGCTGATGCCTCAACAGAAAGAGGAAAGTTTGGAAGAAAATTAAGAGTTCTGTTTTGGACACAGTGAATTTTAGACATCAATAGGATAGCCACTGCAAAATGTTCAAAAGGCAGTTTGTGATAATGGGACTAGAACACAAGAGAAAAATTAGAGATGGGTATTACAGGTTTCAAGGTAATCAACTTAGACATGATAATTAAACCTGTGCAGGATGAGATCACTGAGAGACACAGAGAAAGAACTAAAAAGGACTGAAAACAGAGCCCTGATGAACACCTAAAATTAGGAAATGTGACATGGATGATGACCCAACAAAGGAGAAGTTTAACTGATTTCTTATGGAAGTTTAATTAATGTAAGTCTCTGCCATGACAAAGACATGAAAAATGCCTAGCAATCACGTTAGCCAAAGAATGCTTAACCTCCACACCAGACAGATGGTAGCCATACAAACTTGTTTATAAAATCTTACAGGAAAAGATGCTGGATGACTGTAAGCAAGCAAGAAGTATAAAGAAGCAGTGGAAAACCTCTTTGCTTGTGGAAGACAACAGGAATAAAAAATAACACATTCTGTTGGACTCAGGTTCATATGTTGGTTAGTTCTACTCAGCTGCTATTTTCTCTTTAAAAATTCTTCACTTGGGGCAGCTAAGTGGCCCTGGAGTCAGGAAGACCTGAGTTCAAATGCAGCTTCAGACACACTTACTAGCCGTATGACGGTGAGCAAGTCACTTAACTTCAATTGCCCTGCCCTCCCCCCCTCCAAAAAGTGAAAAAAAAAGAGGCAATATTATTGAGGTAAAATAGAAAATTTTAAAAATGTAAAAAAAAATTCTTCCTTTTTCTAGGTAGGAAAAAAGAAGACATAGTGGGAAATCAAGATGGCATAAACAAAAGATATCAATAATGATGAAGTAAAACTAGAAGAGAAGTAAACTGATTATAAAAAACTTGATACAAGAGACCCAATTAAGGAAAATGGTCCTAAGAGAATGTAGGAAAGCAATTGGAAACATGACATAATAATACAATTTCCAGTAAGTGGAAAAGATCTGTTAACATTTTTATAACACTTAAAACATTATCAAGACAACAGAGCTACTATTTTTGGACTCAACATTACTGTTCCCAATATGCTACACAAGGAAGTAGAAAAATTACAAAGTGAAGTACAAAAGGAATGGAAAATGCAACTAATTTAGATCAAGGGGGTCTGTGTTGGATGCAATGTACTTTTGACGATGTCAAGAGATTTAAGGTATCTAATTGAAAAGATTCCTAGAGAGGATTGTAATAAAACAAGTGGCCAAAATGCCACTCTTTATTGTTTGTATTTTTAAAAGAAGGATATCAAGAAAATGTAACTCATACGCCTATATTTT
Organism: Pseudochirops cupreus; assembly: GCA_028627135.1. Lineage (NCBI taxonomy): Eukaryota > Metazoa > Chordata > Mammalia > Diprotodontia > Pseudocheiridae > Pseudochirops > Pseudochirops cupreus. The sequence continues at coordinate 241,556,752 of CM053582.1, forward strand.
CCCATCTACAAATTTTTATGAGAATAAAGAACACAAATCAAGGACATCACCAATGTTGTCAAAAGATGGGAATAAGTACCCTTTCATAAATGATTCTCCATAACAGAAAAATCCCTGATGGAAAGTATGTTGTTGCTGCTCTGTAATTCAGTTGTCTCCAATTCTTCATGACCCTATGCACCATACCATTCATGGAGTTTTCTTGGCAAAGATATAGGAGTGGATTGCCATTTCCTTCTTCAGTGTATTAAGGCAAACACAAGTTAAGTGGCTTACCGAGGGTCACACAGCTAATGAGCATCTGAGGCCAGGTTTTGAACTAAGGTCTTCTGACTCAAGGCCCAGCACTCTTATCCACTGAGTCACCTAGCTGCCTCCTAGCTGACTGAAAGGTGTAAAGAATACAAAATTCCATAAAATTTATTCTTTATTGAGTATAAAGAGCATCTGATTTAGTAAAGCAAAACAATGACTTAGCTAGTCTAACACAGTATTTCCTGTACATTCGCGTAAAGACAATCTAAGATTTCTTCAAAGTTATAATGATTCCCTGATTTTCTATCAGACTGTTAAACAACTGCGATTGTCAATATCAAATATAAAACAGGAAGGCTGATGATGTCCATCAAATGTTTGCCCCCAGTATGGAAGCCACAGCATCCAGATGATGAGTTCTCTAGATGTTACTGTTTGCAAAACAATAGTATGCTAAAAGAATTAAAACCTGGAACATTACAAAATCTCTTTAAATTAGATCCATAATCATTCAAGAGTCTGATATAATGACTAATGCAGATTCCAATCCGTTCTGAATATAAAGTGCTTTGCAAACCTTAGTTCCATCAATCTATCAACATACATATTTATATACATATATGTATATACACACATATATAAATGTGTATATTTGAGCTACTACTGTGGGCAACTCTTAATGACCATGTCTATCAGATTTCTGTCCTACCTCTATATAGCAGGCACCTTCCACTAAGACTCTGGACAAATGCATGGATACCAATATATCAAAAAGACCTTTCATCATGTATCCAATGTTTTCAGCACATAATTAACCCACTTTGCCTTTCAGACATACATCTCTCTGACATTCTTCACTCCTCTTGAATACGGTACTTCCTTCACATGTATTACAACCTACATTCCTGCTCACCACATACCTCTGCACTGCTTTTTGGATGACTCTCAACTTTATCTTCAGTAAGGTTCTTAGATGGAATCTACTTATTCAGAAGGCCTGGATGTAATTCTATTATGTTAGGACGATCTCAAAAGAGGAATACACAAAGAGGATTGTACGGGGAAAGGGGAGAAAGGAAAAGAAAAATGGGGTAAATTATGTCACATTAATAGGGCACAAAAAGAAGAGAAAACAAGGTAAATGAATTACTGGAGGAAATACACGGTAAAACTATACTGATAGTAGCAGTACTCTACCTTTATCAGACATACATAAGTCTGACCATAAAATAAACAAGTATGAAGTTAAGTAAATGAATAGAATTTTATTAAACTTAGATATGACAGACCTCTGGAGAATACTGAATGAGAATAAAAGGAGTATACCTATTTTGCACTGGTGCATGGCAGCTTCAAGAAAACAAACTATTCTGTCAAAAAAATTCACAAATGCAGAAAAGGAGAAATATTAAATTTCTCTTTTTTCTGACAATAATAAAATAAAATTATAATCAGTAAAAAGTCCTTGTTGACATAAATAATAAAGGGCAACTAGGTGGCGCAGTGGATAAACGCGCTGGGCCTAAGGTCTGAAGATTCATCTTCCGAAGTTCAAATGTGGCCCCAGATACTTACTAGCTGTGCCACCCTGGACAAAGTCGTTTAACCTTATTTGCCTCAGTTTTCTCATCTATAAAATGAGCTAGAGAAGGAAATGATAAAGCACTTTAATACATTTGCCAAAAAAAAAAAACCCAAATGGGGTCACCAAGAGTTGGACACAACTGAAGAAACAACTGAACAACAATAAAAGGACTTTAAACCACAGATTAAAAGTGAATTGGAAATGAAATAACCTGATCCTAAAAAACAGGTGGGTTGAAGAAGAAATCACAGAAACAATAATTTCAATCAAGATAGACAATTATGAGACAACATATCAAAATTTGGGAAATGCAGCAAAAGCATTTCTTCAGGAAAAATTGGTATCTCTATAAGCTTAGATCAATAAAAGAGAGAAACAGTAAATCAACAAACTGGGCATGCAATTTCAAAACACAGAAAAACAAACTCCAAACACCCAATTAAAAATAAAAATAGAAATCCTGAAAATCTAAAGGAAGATTAACATTAAATTAAAAATTTTAAAGAAAAAAACAAACAAAAAAAACCCCCAAACCTCTGAACAAATAAATCCAGCAGCTTTTTGTGGGGGGAGTGTGGGGGAAGGGCACCAGGGAGACACTACATTAGAGTGACCATTGCCCAATCTGTTTTAAAAAAACAAAGAAAACCAAATTACTAGCATCAAAAATGAAAATGGTGATTTAATTATTTAATTAATGAAATAAAAGCAGGTATTAGGAGTTACTTTGTCCAACTCTATATGTCAATAATCCTGGAAATCTGAATGAAATGGGTGAATATTTAGAAAAATATAAATTACCCATATTAAAAGAACAGGAAAAAAAGAATTAAATAATCATATCATATAAAAAAGAAAACCGAACAAGCCATAAATGAGCTCCCTGAAGAAAACAAAACCCCAATACCAGATCTCAAACTATATTAAAAAGCTCTAATTATGAAAACAATTTGGTATTAGATTTGAAAGAGAGGTTGATCAATGAACTAGATTAGCTACACAATCTACATAAGGAAACGAGAAGAGTTACCTAGTGCTTCAAAAACCCAAAGATGACAGCTATGGGGACAAGGTCTCACTATTTCACAAGAAATTCTGGGAAAACTGCAAAGTAGTCTGGTAGAAACTAGAAACAGAACAACATAAGACATTAAATTAAAAGTTTCTAAACAAAGCCAATGAAGCAAAAATTAGAAATAGTAAACTGCAGGGGTAGGGGGAAGAGAATTTACAACAAGTTTTTCGATAAAGATCTCATTTCTCAAACATATAGGGAGAATATGAAAAAGAATATGAAAAAACCAGTTTTTAGATGAAGTAGTTAGAGGAATACAAATTAAAATAACTGCGATAGCAACATGTACCTATTTGATAGGCTAAGATGACAGAAAAGGAAAATGATAAATGCTGGAGATGTGAAAAAACAGGTACACTAAATGCAATGCTGCTGGAGCTGTGAAACTATACCAACCAATCTGGAGAGCAATATGGAAATATGCCCAAAGGGCTATCAAACAGTGCAATACCACTACTAAGACCCTATCCTAAAGAAAGCAAAGAAAAAGGAAAATAATCCATAGGTACAAAAATATTCATGGCAGCTCTTTTTGTGGTGGCAAAGAATTGGAATTAAGGAAATTCTCATCAATTGGGAAACGTTTAAACAAGTTTGTAAGTATTATGGAATGTGATAGAAATACTGTCGTGCTTTGGGTTTTTGAAGCTGCTGGATTTATTTGTTCAGAGGTTTGGGGGTTTTTTTGTTTGTTTTTTTCTTTAAAATTTTTAATTTAATGTTAATCTTCCTTTAGATTTTCAGGATTTCTATTTTTATTTTTAATTGGGTGTTTGGAGTTTGTTTTTCTGTGTTTTGAAATTGCATGCCCAGTTTGTTGATTTACTGCTAAATGATAAGGGGATGGTTTCAGAAAAACCTGGGAATGCTTATGTGAACTAATGCAAAGAGAGCTTAGCAGGGTCAAGAATATACATGTTACAGAGTAAGGTATAAAAAGACTGCAAAGGTAGGAGAGAATTTTGAATGCTGGAGCATTTTGTATTTGCTCCTGGAGGTAAAGTATATGTATCGTGTAACACAGTAATACCACGACTAACTCTATACCCAAAAGGGATCAGGGAAAGAAGAAAAGGTGACCCATGTGCACAAAACTGAGGAGGTGCCCATCAACTGTGGCATGGCTGAACAAATAATGGCATGTGAATGTGATGAAATACTATTGTGCAGTAAGAAATGATGAAAGGGAGATGGTTTCAGAAAAACCTGGGAAGACCTATAAGAACACAATGCAAAGTGAAGTGAGAAGAATCAGAAGAATAAACTACAGAACACTACCAACACTGTAAAGATAATCAAATTTGAACAGTTTAGTAACTGATTAACACAATTACCTACTACAATTCCAAAGGATCCACAATGAAACTTGATAACCATCTCTATACGAAGTTGAATGCAGAATTAAGCATATTTTTTTTCTTTTTAAAAGTTAATGCAGAAACTTGTTTTGCATCACTATAATTATTTGTAATTTTTAAAATTTTTTCTTGACTACTCAACGGTTGGGGAAGAGGAAAGGGAAAGGGAGACAAGGTATAACTGAAAAGAATAACAAATAAAAAACATCTCTATGCTCTAAAAAAAGATTAAAGAAAAAAAATGAAATTTGAGGCCCATGGGTTCAGAACTCCATGTATACATTCATATTTTTTTTTTACTTAGACTCATTTTGCTAATTATCCATCTTCCTCTTTTTGACAGAAAAACATTATTTGTTTTATGGGATGGTTCTCCAGGAAGGAAAAATAGGAAAGATCAAGGGGAAATCAAACAATAAAAAACAGAAAACGTCATTTAGAACATATGCATTCTCTGATGGGTGCAGAATAGTCTTGTTACTTGAATTTCCTTTCCTTTGTATTTGAAGGTCTGGTCACTAGTGGCACTTCTTGCCTCTGAACTGAACTGTACAATTTAACCTGTATGTGTCTAGGAGTTCACAGATTTTGGTTTTTGGTTTTGTTTTTTTTTTGGAGGTGATTTATGCATTCTTTCAAGTATTTCATTTTCTGTGTTCAGAAGTTCTGGGTAATTTTCTTGTATCATTTCTTGCCTTAAGTCGTTAAAGTTTTCTGAATTATGAAAATGCATTTTGCATCTGCTGCGTATTTTGTCCAGTGTTTAATGTCTACTAAATAAAAATGGTCATCATTATTAAGAACAGCTGGACTAGTTCACAGCTCCACCAACAACGGTGCATTAATGTCCCTGTATCCCACAGCCCCTCTTGCATTTGTCATTTTCCTTTTCTATTAATCTTACTAATCTGATGGGTGTGAGGTGGCATCTTAAGACTTATTTTCATTTTTCTAATTATTTATTTTAGATAGTGATATTAGACCATTTTTTTGCTTTGACTACTGATAACAACCTCTAAAGACTACCTGTTCACATGCCACGGCCATTTATGAAGTGAAGACTGGCTCTTTACTCTTGTAAATTTTAATCAGGTCCCTCAATACCTTAGAAATGAGACCTTTATCAGGGAAATTTGTCGCAAAGATTCCCCCCCCCAACTTCCTGCTACTTTTCTAATCTTGCTGAACTGGTCTTGCCAGGGCAGAAACTTTAATTGTATGTAACTCAAAATGGTCCATTTCTTCCCTGCTCCCCTAATCTGTTTACAATGTCACTCTCTCTTTTTTTTTTTTGCTTTTTTTTTTGGAGGGGGGAAGGCAGGGCAATTGGGGTTAAGTGACTTGCCCAAGGTCACACAGCTAGTAAGTATTAAGTGTCTGCGGCCAAATTTGAACTCAAGTCCTCCTGACTCCAGGCGCTCTATTCACTGCGCACCTAGCCGCCCCAACAAAGTCACTCTTTACGCCTAAATCAGGTTCCGTTTTGCAGTTTGTCTTACTATATTTAGTTCCCGCCAGACTTCTTTCCAGTTTTTGTTTAAGAATGAATTCCTGACCCAACAGCTAGGGTCTTTGAGTTTATGGAATACTCGGTTACTGTGTTCCTCTGTTTTTGGTATACTGTGCACTTAACCCGTTCCACTATTCAAGCTATTTCTTACCTAGTACCAAATTGCTTTGATGATTGCTTTGTATCATAGCTTGAGATCTGAAACAGCTAAGCCCTTTTTTTCCTTTTTTCCCCCAATTAATTTCTTTTATACTCTTGACATTTTGCCAATATTTATTGCAGTTTTATAAAATAACCCTCTGGTAGTTTGGTTAGCATGGCATTGAATGAGCAAATTAATTTAGGTATTATCATTTTGTTATACTGGTTTGTCCTACCCGTGAACAAATAGTTCTACAATTATGTGGATCTTTTGATCTGTGTAAAAATGGTTTTGTAATTGTGTTCATATAGTTCTTGAGTGTGTCTTGGCAAGTAGAATTCCAAGTGTTTTATACTGTCCATGGTTATTTTAAATGGAATTTCTCTATTATGCTGAAGATGTAAGTTTTTATATCCTTCAACGTACTAAAGTTACTAATTGCTTTGACTTAGTTTTTTAGTTCACTCTCTAGTGTTCTCTAAGTAAACCATCATATCCTCTGAAAAGTGATCATTTTATTTCCATCAGTCACTCAGGCTCTAAACCTAGGTGTCATCTTCACCTCCTCACTATTTCTCACCTCTCATATCCAATCTGTTGCCAAGGCTTGTTGATTTATTTTTGCAACATTTCACATAAGTTTTCTCTCCTCTGTCACTGCCACCACTATGGTACAGGCCCTTATCACCTTATGCCTGGACTACTGTAATAGCCTGCTGATGGGCCTGTCTGTCTCGGTCTCTCCTAACTCCAATTCAACCTTCATTGAGCTGTCAAGGTACTTTCCCTAAAGTGCAGGTCCAACTATGTCACCCCCCCCCAACTCAATAAACTGCAGAGGCTTCCCTTTAACTCTGAGATAAAGACACAAAATCTTCTGTTTGGCATTCAAAGCCCTTCATAATTTAGGGCCCTCCAATCTTTCCAATCTTTTTTTTTCCCCTTGAGGGTAGAAGGCAAAGCAACTAGGGTTAAGTGACTTGCCCAAGGTCACACAGCTAGTGTGTCAAGTGTCTGAGGCCGGATTTGAACTCAGGTCCTCCTGACTCCAGGGTCGGTGCCCTATTCACTGCCCCACCTAGTTACCCTTCTTTCCAGTCTTCTTATACCATCTCTTCAATCAAATATTCTTCAATCTACCAACACTGGCATTTTTGCTATTCCACAAATAAGACATGCCATTTCTCAGCTCTCTTCTCCTGCTATCCCCTATGCCTGGAATGCTCTCTTTCCCCCACTTTACTAGCTTCTCTGGATTCCTTTATTTCCCAACTAAAATTCCATCTTCTACACGAAGCCTTTCCCAATCCCTTTCAATTGTAGTGTACATTCCCTCTCTCAAATATTTCCTATTTACCCTATATAAGTTTGTACATATTTGTTTACTGTCTTCCCCATTAAATTGTGATCTCCTTGAGGGCAGAGACTTATCTTGTGTCTATTTTTGTATCCTTAGTACCTAGCACAGTGTCTGGCAAATCTTAGGCACACGGATAAAAGTTTATGGACTGCCTGGAAGGGGAAAGAAGCAAATGGCATAAAATTCAGAGCACTAGTGTTCAGCATACTACTCACTACCCTCTTCTTTGTAAAGAGTGGGTGAATCAAAGAGAGGGAAAAGTACAGAAGAGAGTAAGATAAGAGGAAAACATATAATTATCATAAAATAGAAGACAATGGCAGAGTAGATTGGAAAGCATAATCCAACAACATGCTCTAATATAAGGAGCACATATAAAAGTAGAAACACATAAAAATAACTAGCTATAGTAAAATCCATTGTGTTTCAACTGAAAATGGAAGAGGTAACAATCTTTATCTCAGTCAAGGCAACAGCAAAAAATAGATTTAAACTCTATTTTAGGGGCAGCTAGGTGGCGCAGTGAATAGAGCACTGGCCCTGGAGACAGGAGGACCTGAGTTCAAATCAGACCTCAGACACTTAACACACACACACACACACACACACACACACAAAAACTAGCCGTGTGACCTTGGGCAAGTCACTTAACCCCAAATGCCCTCCAAAAAGCAAAAAAAAAAAATTAAACGATTTTACTCAAAGGTATTACAGACAATTAATATGAAGATAACATATATGTAACAAATGGTACAGCATTTAAATACTTAATTAAAAAGCTAAATGAGTTATTAGGAGAAATACATAGTAAAATTATAATACCAGAGGACCTTAGTGTACTCATTTCAGAACCAGATATATTTCACTAAAAAATAAACAAGAAAGAAGTTAAGGACCTAATATTACTGTTAGAAAAAAATGACCCTTTTGGGGGCATAAAAAAAGGTAAAAAAGCAAAAGTGGTAAGCAAGTCTTTTATAGATCACACTGCAATAACAAAATATTTTCAATAAAGGACTGCTTAAGAAATAATTAAAAATGAACTGAAGACTAAAAATAATTTAAAGAATGGGTAGATCAAAAAACAAATCATAGAAAAAAAGAAATGGCCCAAGCAGTACTCACAGGAAAATTTACCTATCTAAATTTTTTTAAAAGAGAAAAAGCAAAGATCAACAAATTGGGCCTTCACTTAAAATCTAAATGAAATAGATATCCACGAAAATATAAAATGCTTTCAGATTTCGCAGCACAAGAAATAGAGAACTTTAATAGCAGAATCTAAGAAAAAGAAATTGAATAAACAATAAATGGGCTATCAAAGAAAAAGACCCCGGGATCAAAAGGATTTAGAAGACAACTCTATCAAATATTTAGGGAAAAATAAATTCTAAAATAAGCTGTTTGAAAAAATAGGAATATAAGGAGACCAAACAATTCCTTTTATGATGTCAATATAGTCCTGATACCTAAAACAGGTAAAGTTAAAACAGAGAAAGAAAACTATATGAAGTGCCAGCCCTAATGTATGTTAATGAAAAAATATTTTTAAAATATTGATAAGGAGTAACATATAATTATACACACCATAACCAAGTTAAAATTTATACCAGAAATCCAGGGTTGGTTCAATACTAGGAAAACCATAAATATAAATAAGCATACTAGTAACAAAAACAAAAAAAAGATATGATTTTATCAAAAAATTTTAAAAGATACAACACCTATCACTGTTAAAAACACTAGGAAACATGAATAATTTTACTTTTCCTAAATATCATAAGTAGTAGAATCTACTTGTCAAACCCTAACTTCAATCCTATTTTACCATATTTAACCCTAATTTTGTTTCTAACCCAATTATGTAACTCCAATCCTACTCTATTTTGGTTCCTGAGTCAAGGCCTAATTCTATTTCTAACCTATATCTAACCTTAATTCTGCTTCTAATTAAGCACAAATCTTTTGCAATAAGACAATTGCAGTAAGGTAAAGGATGTCCATTATCATCATTACTATCTGATACAGTGTTACAAATGTTAGCTATGGAGATAAGAACAAGAAATTGAGGGAATAAGCATAAGCAAAGAACAAACATAATAACAGCATATTGCTTATGATATGATGATTTACTTAGAGAACTCTAGGTTAGGGAACTTTAGTAAACTAAAAAATTAATTGAAACAATTAAAAACCAGCAAACTTGTAGGATATAAAATAAACTCACATAAATTATCAGAATTTCTAAGAATTACTAACAAAATCCAGCAGGAAGAGATAGAAAGAAAAATTCCATTTATAATAGCCATGAGCAGTATAAAATACTTGGGGGTCTACCTGACAACACAAACAAATGGGAACTATATGAATGCAATTACAAAACATTTTATTTTCAAATAAAGATAAATGTAAACAACTAGAGAAATATTAATTGCTCATTGTTGAGTCAATATAATAAAAAATGACAAAATTGCCTAAATTACTTATTCATTGTCATAAAAACCAAACTACCAAAAAATAATTTTCTAAGAGTTGGAATATTAACAAAATTCATCTGGAGGAAAAACAAAAGGTCAAGAACTTCAAGGGAAATAATGGAGAAAAAAGTGGGAAAGAAGGGAGCCGAGAAGTACCAGATCTCAAACTATACTTGGAAAGCAGTAATCATCTAAACAAGCTGTTACTGGATAAGAAATGGGTTATTCAGTGGAACAGATTACACGACATAATATACATAAGTAAATGAGCACAGGAGACCAGTGTTTGATAAATACGAAGCGCCTACTTATTGGGGTAAGAGCTCAGCATTTGACAAAAACCGCCAGGAAAACTTAACTGCAGTCTACCTGAAGCTACGTACATAGAAACCAACTCCGCAAAGCATATGCTGAGACAAATGAGCTTCTGACCTAGGCAGGGGGACATCAGAAACAAATCAGAGGAGCATGTAAGAAACTACCTACCAAATCCATCAAAAGGAGAAGAGTGAGACCAAACGAGATAGAAAGGACTAAGGAAGGTAAAATGGACAATTCTGAGTAGATGAAATAAAAAAGGGTTTGCATAAAAAACATGAATACCTCTAAAATTAGGAGAGAAGTAGGTAAGAAAAATCTTTGCAGCAAGTTTTTTCTGATAAAGCTTTCAATTTTAAGATAAAAGGAAATGAAATAGTTGATTCAAATTTATAAGTGACAAACCTCAATTGATTAATGGTCAAAGGATACAAACAGGTAGTTCTCAAAGGAAGACATTCAAGCTATCAACAGCCATGTGAAAAAATACTCCAAATCATTAATAATTAGATAATTACAAATTAAAACAACTCTGAGTTTCTGCCTCATATGTATGAGATTAGAAAAGTTGACAAAAAAGGAAAATGACAACTGATGAACTGTAGAAAAACAGGCATGTTAATTAACTATTAATCAGTGGTACTGTGATCTGGTTCAACCATTCTAGAAAGTACTTTGAAACTATACTCCAAAATACACTTTGACACAGAGAGAGACACCTTTACAAGGTCTATATCCCCAAATGGATCAAAAAATGAAAAGGAGCCACACATACAAAAGTATTTATAGTGGCTCTTTGTGTGATGGCAAAAAGCTACAAACTGAGGAAGAGACCATCATTTGGAGACTAGCCAAACAAATTATGATATAAAAATGTAATGGAATAGTACTGTACTGTAAGATTATGAAGTAGAGGATTTCAGAGAAACCTGGGAAGACTTATATGAAGTGATGCAAAATGAAGTGAAGAGAACCAATAGAACAATTCATACAATAACAATACTGTAAAGACATATAGCTTTAGTCAGTACTCTAGTCAGACATCCACTGATCCAACCCCGCCTCAAGAGGACTCATAATGAAACAAGCTACTCATGTCCTGACACATGACATACGAAACATGTACAGTTAAGAAAAATTTTTAGACACGGTCAGTACGGGAATTTATTTTGCCTGAGGATGCATATTTGTTACATTTTGTTTTCCTTCCTTTGACAATGGGGGGAGGTGGAGAGATAAGGTAAATTTTCATTAATTGGGAAAAAAATAAATAGCTCGTTTTAAAGAACATATATTTTGAAACTAAAAATCATTAATAAAAGAATTTTTGAACTATTGTATCTTTCTCAAATATCTGTCAAACAAAACAAAACAAAATTTAAAAAACAACCAGATAACATCTCCACTTGGTAAATTTTTTGTTAGAATCATTTCATGTTATAAAGTTTAGGTAGCTGGCCAAACCACACACTTGGATAATAACTACATACTTGGATGAAACTTGTGCTGAATGAAATCCATCTGTTTTGTTCCATGTTTATATTTTGTAGATCACAAGTCAACTGAAAGTTCACTGTTCAGAGAAGAGGGGAAACTAAGCTTGGCCATCCTACAAATGCAAACTTCATACAAAACCAAAATGGCTAAAAAATAAGAGGACATTAAAAATTAATAGGGAAATGCTTGTGAGAACACAACATTCCCACCCCTGCCCCCAAACTGTTATGTTGCTTTGTATTCATATTTATATGTGAAAATATGTAATTCTTGTTTAGACTATGGGAATATTTATATAGTTTTGAAAATTATGTCATAAACATCTGTCAAATATCTAGCATTAATAGAAATTTCAGAACCACTCAGTTAAAAAGTCATTACCATCTAAAACAGCAGGAAAATATTTTTTGCTATTAAAATTATGTAAATAATATTATAAAGAAGACTGCACCTGTTCTTTTGAGGTCAGAGACCAGTGCCCCTTAGCTGTCTAATAATCAGTTCTAAGAATACAGTGCTTGCTTTTACATGTAAATTTTTACATAATATTGGCTCTTTTTGAAACTACAGTAAATGTTAATTAGGATTCCCCTCGTTCAGTTCGAAATCACTCAGACTGGATGAAATTTTATCTTTGCATTAAACTGCATCCCATTATCTATGGAAAGTCTTTGCTAAAGTAGGTCAATAGTACCAACAAGAATGCATGGAAAAATAGTAAAACTACTTAAGTGAATAAACTTCTCATGAACATTGGCAATATATCTAATTCTCTAACACATAACTGAGAAACTATCTATTCATTAAAGCAATTATCTTCAAGAGATTAGAGAAAGCAAAGAATTGAAAGTAATGTTGTTATACTCAGCACTGAATTTCATAGGATTATAGACTTAAAGGGGGACCCGGCTTCAGAGGTAATTTTACAGATAAAGCCCAGAGAAATTAAGTTTTCCATACTCACAAAAATATTAAGTAAGGGACCTGGAGCAAGAATATCATGCATAGTAGAGAAAAAGCCAGCCCTCAAAGTCAGGAATAACTAGGATCCAGTTCAGGCTCTGAAATAACAGCTGAGAGACCATGAACTCAAATTTTCAGGGTCCCAGCCACTTTCCCACTGCCTAACAAATAAAGTCCAAATTTCTAATCCTAGCATGCAAGGCCCTCAGAAATCAAGCCTCAACCAATCTTTCCAGGCTTATCAACTTCTCCCCTTCATGGACCTTCTGCTCAAAAGCAGATTACTATGAACTGTTTCTAGAACTCATCCCACATTTCTACACTTCTGTTCCATCACTCCAGATAGGCCCTCCATCTTGTCATACTTCCTTTATAATGAATCTCTCATTCTTAAAACTGTCAAAAGATTATACCTGTTATTACTAAAGAATTTCCCAGAAACGTAGATATACCTTTATATGATTTCTCACCCTACCTATGCATCATAAACAAGTGGCACACTGGGCTTGGAATCAGGAAGACTTATCTTCACGAGTTCAAATCTGGCCCCTGATACATATTAGCTGTGTGACCCTAGGCCACATAATCTTGTTGGCCTCAGTTTCTTCATCTACAAAACGAGCTTGAGAAGGAAATAGTAAACCACTTCAGTATCTCTGTCAAAATAAAAACCAAAATGGGATCATAAAGAGTCAAGACACAAATGAACAGGACAAGTAACGACAACAAAAAGATGAAAAAAGGCAAACTTCCCCCAAGCCTTTTCTGTGTTTAAGTCTCATATTTTTCTAATCCATGGATCTAAGGAATGCTAGTCTTTGAGATCTTTATAGCGCTTAAATTTCTTTTAGTGATAACCTCAGTTTCTTGGAAACTACTTAAGCCAACAACAGCAACAACAAAATATAACCTATGGCAGAATCACCTTGCATTCAAATGATCTTTTATTAATCATGTTTTTGTGATCATACAAATGTTTAAGTAAATAGTATAATCACATGTCTTCAGCTTTTCCTCATTTTTTCAAGTACAAACATAATACTTTTCAGTATCACCCCTGCAACTCTAATACCCTACAAACCAAACGTAATTCACATCCTCTCACACTGACTTTTCATTAAACTGAAGTGATTCTTCTTGTGTTTCTTTAATACTTTATTGCAACTCAGTCTACTACTTAAAATTGTTCAGTTTCCTGAAAGTATAAACTAAATTCTCGTAATACTTTTGAAGAAGCAAACTAGTCAAACAGAATCAATCACAACATCATCACAACTAGAAGTAACTCAAACGGTAAATAATGCTCAAATATTTACATTATCAATTAACATATTAAGTGTCAAAAGTATACATGATTCTCTAATAGACTGTTTAAATGGCATTAACTACTGTGATTTTAAATCAGTTACCTTAATAAGTTTTGTTAATGAAAACAACAAGTAATCCCAAAAAAGCAAGTAATCACAAAATAATTTTTATTTGGCTATGAATAAAGTTTGTAAGGACACAAGGGATAACATAAATCACTTTCTAATAAGGTTTAGATACTTATAAAAAGAAATCTGTATTCTCTTAAAACACCACTTTAAAAATTATACAGCATTTGAAGAGCTTACAAAACAATTCCATATGTATTCCTTGATCCCTAAAACAATCCTGTAAAGTAGGAAAAGCAGGAATTACTACCCCAGTTCCTGAGGTGAAGAACCACCTTAGGAACAGAGAAATTAAGTAACTTGTCCAAGGACACAGAGCTAGTTAGCAGTAAAGGTAGGAATGCTGTGTTTTAAGACTCCTGCTCCTCTGTTCCTTTAACCACAACCGGCATAGTTCTTGGAAGGATGAGGCTTCCTAGAAATGATAAAGAGGCAGATTTTCAAAAAAAACCTGGACTTACGTGAACTGATGCAGTCAAGTGAGCAGAATTAGGAGAACACTGTGTACAACAACAGCAACATTGTACAATGAATGATCAACTTTGATAGACTTAGTTTTTCTCAGCAACGCAATGATTAAAAACAATTCGAAAAGTCTCATGATGGAAAATGCTGTCCACATCCAGAGAAAGAACTCTGGAGTCTGAATGAAGATCAAACATAATATTTTCACTTTTTTTTGTTTATTCTTTCTCATGGTTTTTCCCTTTTGTTCTGATTCTTCTTTCACAACATGACTAATGTGGAAATATGTTTAATATGATTGCAACTCTGATGGTTAGCCACGTTGTTAAAATACTAAACATATAGGGGGCGAAGCCAAGATGGCGGCGTAGCAGCAGCAACATATCGCAGCTCTCACATAGCCACCACAAAATACCCATAAAATAGGACTCTAAACCAATCCTAGAACTCCAAAACGCACACAAAGATACTTCCCACTGAAGTCAGCTCGGCTATGAGGAACCATATCAGCACAGCGAATCGAAACCAGCCTGGCCTGAAGCCGATGCTGAGGCCCGGGGGTGGCCGGATGAGAGGAGCGGTGAGCAGATTGCCAGCAGGCTGCAAGCGAGGTTGAGAACTAGGTCAGTGGGACTTGAGAAATTAGGAGAGAAAAGCAGTCCGGCCGAAAGGCCTCCAGAGCAGAAAAGCGAAAGGCAGAGTTCTGCACCTGCTTCCGCACTGCAGCTTCCTGCCCCCGGCCTGCAGACAGCAGAGGGACTAAGCGATTGTTCTGAGGCCAGTGCTCTTGTGTTGAGCGGCCTGGATCCGGATCGCAGTCTTGGGCCTCCGTCTTGGAGTCTACATTATCCAGTGAGCCAGAAGTAAGTAGGAAGGGTCCCAGCACCTTCCTGAGAGCTACAGCAGCCGGGAGGAACCCAGCGATTTGGGACAGAACTTTCCCTTCTGGAAGCAGAGCCCCACAGAGATTTAAAAAAAAATCACGGACTGAACAACCATGAATAAGAATAAGCATAAGAAGCAAAGTAAGAACAGCACCCAAACCCTAGATTCCTT